>JAMQGT020000052.1:0-365953 GCA_024447675.2 Pterophyllum scalare
TATTATGTCCTTCGTTCAGTTACGTATTGCTCATGGGCCACCTGGGATGTCAACACAGGAGAACGCAGTAATGAGAAAGGGATCCCACTCCTGCAGGGAGCGTCACTCGAAACAATCTTCTAACCTTGTAGGGGTGCGTCTACATAATCAGTCACAAAGTTGTGTCTGATCAAGCGATGCACCGCGAGAGTCAGGCCTGGGTCACAGATGTTTGGGCATCTCTCTTTCAACCACCTTCAGAGCTCTCTGTCTGTCTGTCTCTCTCTCCTCTGCTGTCTGATGCAAAGAAGGTTTTTGGATGACACACACACACACACACACACACACACACACCCCACACACACACACACACCCCACACCCACCACACACACACACACACACAGGAAGGCATGTCTTGCAAGTCTACATCAGCCCACCCTGCCTCTGCCATAATCTGGGCCGCATTTGCAGACCTGTAGAAACTGTGACAACCACTTATTGAGCCAGGTCTTAGCATATTATTTTTGTTGTTGTTATTTGTTGGTTTTTGTCTTGGTTTTTTTAGATTTAGTTTTTAAAAGGTCAGAGTCAGCCATTGAGCAGCTGGTGGGGCAAAGTGAGGCTGGCAGAAAGGCGAACAGAGTTGTGTATATTTTTGCTTTTCTTGCCAGGTGGACTTTTATTTTGATAATAGTACTTGAAGTTTTTCCTTATTTTATTTTGTAATGATTTTCAGGTTGATTCCTTAATGTCCTTTTTTGCATTTACACATTTCAGTGGCTGTGTGGGTAATGTGTGTGTTGTTTCATAAATTAACTATATAGTGGAGACCTATTCAAATAGAACTACACAGGGTTCTTAATTACTGTGCTGCACAGCATTAATGGGGGGGGGGGTTCATCCTTTTTTTTCTTCTTCCAGTATTGACCAGAACATTTTCACAGCTGCATTTACTCCTCATTCAGTCATTACAGAATCAAAACCTGTAGCTCAACTATGTAATTTTGTTCATCCATCCATCCATTCACCTGCCAAAATGATGAGTTTGGCAGAAACCTAGTTTAATTATGGACTGTTTCAGTGTCCCACTAATCTCATTATTATTTTAAACCAGGGAAGTACAGCGTTTTCCATTTGAGTTTTTCTTTGGCCTTTTAAGGTAGTTTAGAACTTATTTGTTGTTGGTAGATTTGGCTAAGTTACCAGCTAAAGCCAGTTTGGTGAGCAATTGCATTCATAAACTGAAAGGGTGCAATGCACAAATGGACATGCCTGCTAATTACTGCTCAAACAGAGTAAAACATACCCAGAATTTAACTCACTAAAACTCCACACAGCAGGTCTGATAATTCCATTAAATACACACCAAAAGGCTTCAACAACACAAATATAGTCTAGAGGTCCAGTTCAGTGACTTCAGTAAATGGAGGTGAGGCCTTGAGACATATTAGCTACAGCTACCTATAATAGGAGTTACACCCCTCACTTTTGGAGGAAACCTAGAGTGGGTCCTACAGGGACTGTAGTTTTTGGACACTGCAGTACACTGTGTGGATGAGTAGTTGCTGGAGCACTAATTCAGCAGTTATCATTGTAGTAGTTTCAGGTTCTGTGTGCTGTAATGATAAAAAGGATTATTGAAGCTGTGGAAAAGAAAATGGGGTTCTATTTAAAAAAAAAAAAAAACCCACACATTTTGAAGATCCATTTCATGTGGATAAATTATCGTAAGTAGGCAGCAGGGTATGAAGTTTAAATGAGAAACCTTACTGTTATGGTAGGGTACACTGACATGTCCCCACTGTCCAGCCGTACAAAGTGCTTTGAGCTTTACCCTCTGATTGTAGCTACTATCAGGGAGGAACTTCAGTCTTGTCAGAAACAGACAACACAAACCAATGTTGGGCACTGTATATCATCCAAACCAAATGGCACGTTCAAATGTTGTGGCTGCATCAATTGGTATTCTGTTAAAGGTTGAAGTGATTCACATACACGCCCATGTTTTTTAATTAGTTGGGGTTTTTTTGGACCATGTCTGTTGAAATTTTACCCAAATCTCTTTATGTGGTGTCTGCAGTGTGCCAGGACGATAATTCTACTCTGTGTTAAATTATATTCAATTTATTATTTAAAACAGATTTTAATATACAGTACATAAAATCCTGAGGGGGAAAAAAATCAGTTTCCTTATTCTGACTATAAATTAGGACTTCATGAACAGGGACTTGTAGAATTGATTTATTTTTTTTATTTTAATGATGACGACACACAAAAAAACAGCAGAGCATAATTGGCAAATCTGTGGGTCCAGTGTGTGTTGTGATTGTCTGGCCACCTTATACATAACTGAATCCTATATGAATCTCATAAATATTAAATGCATATATGGAAAATAAGGAAATAAACCCCTCACTAACCCCAAAACAATTCCACTGCAGAAGAAGTTAAAAGATAGATAAATGGAGTAAATGCAAATTCACTTTGGGGTGACTGTTGTTGGTTAGCTTATGGAATGTGGCAACTTGAGACTCCATATTTTTAGCTTCTGTCACTCAAAATAAGCGGCTGGGCTGCCATGTTAAGACAAAAGCAGGAGAATCTACCTTGATTACAATCTTATAATCAAGCAGTTTTGTTCTTTAAAAAATATGCAAAACATTTGTGGTGTGTGCGTGTGTGCGGGCTTAGGTTGTTCTCATGTCAGAGCCATGTAGCTATGAGCTATGTATGCAAGTTAGTTTATGATTCACCTGAGCCACAGAATGACAGGTTTGTTGTTGATAATGAAACAAACAATGCACTGCTTTTCCTATAGTCTCTGAAGGCAGCATTGTCGTAAGTGGCATAAATACATATATTCTATATAAACACACACACACACACACACACACACACACACACACACACACACACACACACACACACACACACACATATAAAAATCCATCACTGTGATGGAATGGAGTAACAAATCCTCATTAGCCAGAAATGGAACAGACAACACACCACCTTTGATTATTCTTAGAGCTCGATTTTTGCAGCTGTTTATCTACTACCTCCTGATGCTAGCCATGTTTAGCTAAATCAAGATCGTGAAATGGACTATGGCAGTATGTTAGCATATGCAAATGAATATCAACAACCTAAAAATGATTAACTTGAAGACTAGAGACCAAACATGGAATTATATTATACAGCACATGAGGTAGTCTTCTAATTTGAATGTTATGCAATAATAATAGATCCAATGTTATTTTGCTATACTAAGTAAAATTTTTAGCACCCGCAAATGTCGTGATCACTACACTGATATAATTAACATAAGAGAAAATAGTATTGTATAATTGTGACTTGTGTTGGCAAAGGGTTTATAAAGAATGCTCACTCCTATGGCCAAAGGCTGTGTTGAAATGCAGAGCAGATCTGAACTTCTCAGTAACAGTAAAAGATCCATAAACATTCAGCAAGGTTCATGATTCAATTCTCAGGAAGTTTTGTTCCTTTCTTTCTTTGTAAAGGTTGTAATAAGTGTGAATCAGCAGGGTTTGAAAAGCTCAAAGTCATCTTCATCTTGTGCATTTATCGTATGGAAGCAAATAAGCTTTTATATAACTACAAATTTTGAAGCAGTTTAAGACATGGTTGTGAAATTTAAACACTGTGAATAGTAGTGCTTAGAATTCTGATTGGTGATGCCATATTTTGTTCATTTTTAGGAATTCATTAAAAATTTTACATAAATTGGACATTAAACATAAACCAAAAATAATGTGCATTTTTGGCATCATAAATGCAGATAATTTTATTATGCTTTTTTTTCCTCAGTCAGGGAGCCCATTGCCTGATGACTTTGCTTTAAGAGCAGTAGTCAAAATTTTGGGACTTCCTGTGTAGCCAGCAGATAAGCAATATTCTTCTTTAACAAAGAAAAAAAATGGAAAAACTTATCACTAAATTCAGTTAGATGATTTTCAGGGATAGTTTAATTTCTACACTAGGTATTAAGCTGTTTTTAAAATTTTACATTTAAAAATTGAGTCTTTAATTATATTGGCACTTTTTTGCTTCCATACACCCAGACAACAGGGGTCTTATCTCACTAACCATTCTGTATATTCTCCACATTCTGTGTTCATGTTTAAGGCTTCATTTAAAGTAATGTAACAAAAACCCCACAGACACAGCTGCTTGTTGCAATTCTGGTTTGACCTGGTCTTTGTTGCTTCCTCTTTTCCTTTTTGTTTCTTAAAAGGAAAATATGATTCTTTTTTTTCATTTTTTCCCCCCAATTGGTCTCCTGATGAGATTCGTATACAACGTGTAAGTGTGAGCAATAAAAGACTGTCTCACAATCATTGAAGCAGACATGTTTCAAGGGGCTCATGTTCCTGTAATGTAGGAGGGTAGAAAGAAGCATTAAACAGTTCATGACCAAACTGCATTTATATCTTAGTACAAAAACAAAAAAGACTGTTCTCTAAACTAAATGCTGCTAGCCTCCTCTAGATTAAACCCCAAATAATCAAAGGCACAATCAACGTTGTTTTAGATCTTCAGTTTCTCACTCTTCCTTGTAGATAATGAACTTTCTTGATTTATCTTGTTCCCTAATGCTCCACCCACAGTAGCTATGTATTATATGTTTGGGCATCAGTAGCTTGAGATGGAACCAATGAGTTGATTTTAGATTTTTGGTGCACTGATGTACTGAATGCACATAACAGAACTTCATGCGATGTTTTTTCTTCTCATAATCGTCATTGGGTGCTCTTGGCCTGCGTTTCTCTCTTTCACTGTGATTTACAAAGATATGGAACTCTGTTAATGCCAAGACCACCAAAAATGGAGGCAACATCAAAGTAAAAATATGAGACACTCTCAAATATTAAAGGCAAAGTTATATTAGTTTAAATATATTTAAATTTTATTTACTATATTTCTGGGTTAAATTGTGACATAACTGGTAATGAAAAAATACTTTCACCATATTATCATTTTGATACACTTTCTGTTTGACATATGTTGCTTACAGTTTTGGTAGAGTAAGCCAGATTTATAAGAGTTTTCAATACATCTCTTTGTTATGAGCCAAAGTGTCAGGAATAATTAACTGCAATGAGTTAAACTGACTCACATACTATTTCACAACTTGTATAATTTCATTATTTAGGCTGAGCAAGAAAAATTGTCTGTTTATGTTGAATTACTATTACAAGTTTTGTCTGAGTAAAACAAATGTGACAAATCAAATTCTGACCTAAATTTCTACTTGGTAATATAATTTCAAGTCAAAATTTTACCTGCATAATGCCTTTCATTTTGGTTTTAATCAAAAATTGAAAAAAAAAATTTTTTTTTTAAATTAAATCTGAGCCTGAAGTCAGTCTTTAGACATGCAGCCTCATTAGTTTTTGCTTTCTGAATATTCATGTAATTTTATTTTTTCTCATGGCTCTTACAGCCTTCCACAGAGAACTGTTTTGGTTGCAGAGGTCATGCAGCTAAACTGGTTCTTCCAGCTGAGTACAATGACGAGGTAAATGCTGGAGTTGGGGCTTTGTTTTTTCTTTCTTGGCTACTAACACGGGTCTTTTGTATGCGATAGCTTCCCTCTTGATTATATTGTGGTGCTCTATATATATATATATATATATATGATAAAAATGACTGTGTATCGGGATTATTATTGTCTGAAAATAATGGTGAGTTGAGAGGGTTATAGTGCAAAATTTATTTTGGATACAAATGGGGGAAAAAAACCCATCTATGTTGATAGTTATAAATCTATTGATATTAACACTGACCCTTGAGGTACATTATCAGATTGCAGTTTAAAGTTTGTACATCTTTTTGATAGTGTATACCAGTTTCTGTTCATATGGTTAATTTGTGCTGTGACTAAGCTTTGATAGACTTTGTAAATAAAGCCAGATGTTTGGATTACAGTACTGGTTGTAATGGATGGCTTTTTGTTGCAGGCGTTGCAAATTGTTTCCGCATGGCTGTGAAAGTTTATCTGGTGACTTTTGTAAGAGCTGACTTTTACACTGAATAAAAGTTTAATAATTCAGACACTTTGCCAATCCTTTCTCAGTTTCACCACTTGATTTTTTTTTAAAAAAAAGACATGTTTAACAGGCAGGTTGGCAGAGAGAAATCACAAGGACCATAGTGTTAGTGTGCCCCATAACCATGTGCTGCACTCTCACACCACTTTGCTTTAACAGTTGCGGATTCCAGAAGCTTAAATTTACCAACACTAGTACCATCACGAGTTCAGTTGTGTCTACTGTTCAATTTGTGTTTGTGTGTGTGTGTGTGTGTGTGTGTGTGTGTGTGTGTGTGTATACATATACACACACACACACACACAGGTAGTATGGTGGTTAGCGCTGCTAGCAAGAAGGTCCTGGGTTTGAATCCACCACCTGGATGAGGCCTGTGTGGAGTTTGCATGGTGTCCCTGTGTTTATTTGAGTTTCCTCTCACAGGCAGTTAGTGGGGTTGGGTAAATTGGTGATTCCAATCTAGCTGTGTGTTTGGTTGTGTTAGCCCTGCAACAGGCTGGTGACCGGTCTACGGAGTGCCCTGCCTCACACCCTATGGCAGCTGTGACAGGATCCAGTTGCAGAGAAGCCCAGTTCTCTGGCTCCTTAAGAACCTCAGTAAACCTCTCCTGCTGATATGGGTTCATTTGAGGTTAACCGGGAGTTTCCAAAAAACCAAACATGTATTAAATAAGACTTTAATGTCCAGAAGAACAATAATGTGCTTTACTTGTCAAAACTGGCAAGTGGTTTACCAGTGAGAATGCAGTATCCCAGACTTTCAGCTTGTGCTGTCTGATAGTCTGCTGGATCTGAAAGCAACTCAGCAGCCAGACTAGGACTCATCTAATTCTGCCTGCTGATGCTGATATGAGTCACAATAAAACAATCCCTGTACTACAGTTCAGCAGGCCACCACAGGATCATATTTACCAATGACGCAAAAGGGTTGGTATTGTGTCCATTTATTGGAAAGCAGATTACCTTTAACAAAAGAGACAGGTTTGAAGTCACTAACTGTACATTCAAGAATTGCATGGAATGTTGCTAGAGGAATGGAGTTCAGAAATTAATCCGGACTAGACGTGGACTGTGCAGAGACCAAATCCGTGATGATGTGTAGAGGACAGGTGGGGCAAGTTGTGCAACATGAAGGATTTTACACAAGTTATGCTCCCTCCAGGCTACAGATGACCACAAGAAATCTGAGGCAAGAGTTTCATTTGGTGTCCAACCAGCGGTAAGGTAAGATCTGCTGAACCCAGAGAACCTCAGTAAAGCCAGCTGAAGGCACAGCTAGTGTAGCTGGCTAACTCGTCATCTTTGAACCACAGGGAGATCTCCTTGTTGGCACTCTCCACTGAGTCGCTGCCGTGGATGATGTTCCTAAGAAGACAGAGGCAAAACATGACTACTCACTCCATACAATCAAGTCATAATGCAGTCTTCGCAACAAGTACTCACTTGCTGACATCGATGCAGAAGTCTCCTCTGATGGTTCCAGGCTTGGAGTCAGCAGGGTTGGTCTCACCCAGCATCACTCTGCCTGTCTTCACCACACCCTTGCCCTCCCACACCTGAAACACACGAGATGAGGGTGAAGCTAGTTGGTCTATGACCTTAAATGCTTGTCTTTAGCAGCAGCACAACAGGCTTAAGCTTTGAGCTTTTCTGGTTCAATCTGCTGAGTCTTACCATAGCAACCACTGGACCTGAGCTCATGTAGTTGATGAGGGTAGGAAAGAATGGTCTGTCCTTCAGGTCAATATAATGCTTCATCAGGAGGTCCTCAGAGGCCTGCGGCAAGGAAGAGAAGGCAGTTTTTGATTATGTTCACTTCCATAATTTTTACCCTCAGTGTTACGTCACCATCATCATTTGTACTTAATTCCAGTGGTTGGCTTTGCTAGAATACTTGTGATTTCAGACACTTCACTACAACAGTAAGTTGTAGTTAGTGTCACAGTGGCGGTATCTGTTCAAACAACACATTTGTACACTTGCAAAGCTCTAGAATCTGATTCAATTAGATGATATTCAAGGAAAGTTTAATTTCCATTAAACTAATCCCCAGATTTTAATGCAAGTGGCCTTTAAATGATTCATTTGCTGTGGTTCTGTGTTCATTGAAAGTTTTCATTAAAATGTTAAAAATAGTAGTGTGTGTGTATATATATATATATATATATATATATATATAAATAAACCAACCATTCATAATTGCTAAATAAATTAATTGCTATTTAAATTAGGGCTCAGAGTGATACTTTTGGGAGCTCTAAGAGTGGCTCTAAGGGAGCCAAGGCCAAAAGAGCACCACTCTCACAGATTTGGTTTTCAGTTACCCAGAATACCATGGTAATTTTACCTGATGTTAAGCTGACAATTCAAAGTTGATGAGCTATTATTAATCTGAATTTCATCATCCGATTGGTAAATTTCAGTCTCCTCTCTCTGACAGGTGCTTTTGATACATTTTCAAAGCAAAAAACCCACAAACTTGTCTTTCACAAAAAAAAAAAGTTAAATCTGATTTTAGACTCCTGTGTAAAATAGACTTACATATTTCAACCAATTTAAATCTCTCCTCCTCTGTTGAAATACAAGCCTGCCAGAGCCCTCTAAGTCATCAAAATCCATTAATACTGTGAAATTTCCAAAATAAGAGCTAGTAGTTATATTTAAGCATCCTCTTAAATTTTTAATTTTAAAAATAAAAAGGTTACAATTTACTTTTTTACTGTACAAACTACTGCCACATCCCATAACCTTTAAAAAAAAAAAAATCCAACAACTTTACTTCCAACTTTTTAGCAGCAAGCAACAACCAAGTCTAGCAGTAGCAACAATCCCACAGAAACTGGATAGCCTACATAAGAAATTTGGTGAATTAATTTTTACAGAAAGACCAAACAGCAGCACCCTTAGTTTTTAGGAACATGTTCAGATGATATGGATGGGTACTGAGAACCAGGATTAAAGTGGTACCATTTCCAGACTGGACAGTTAAAGTGCTGATGAGTGGCCAGACTAAGACTCACAGGACAGATGTTTAAATAGAAACAACATACAGGCTTATAACTTAAGCGCACTTGATGTTCATGTGAAGCTGCATCGCACCATATCAGGTTAAATGTTAGAGGATGAGGAGACCTCAACTCGGTGCTAATTAGCTGTGCTCAGGAACAGATGAGCAGGCTAATCAGCTCACCAGAAGTCTTTCCTGCTACTTGGCACTCTTACAAGAACATGTCCATATGCTACAGATGGTTTAAATACACTGTTCAAAAAGCAAAACAAAAAAGGAAAACTTCTTAAAAAAATCATAGTATAGCATCAAGTCAATTAGAAATGTTCTCACAGTGATGTTTCTGATGACCCTAAACCCTCCCCTAGATATGCTGCAATAGGTCTAGGCTGCTGGGGGGCTTCCCATGATGCACCATTTCTTCTTCACTCTGTATTTATACACCACTCTGGATTTAATTAGTTCTCTAGCCCTCTTCCACAGCATATCTTGTGTCCCATTTCCCTCCCCTCACCTTCAACTGGTCATAGCAGATGGCTGCCATTCCCTGAGCCTGGTTCTGCTGGAGGTTTCTTCCTGTTAAAAGGGAGTTTTTCCTTCCCACTGTTGCCAAGTGCTTGCTCATATGGGATTTTTTGATTGTTGGGATATTCTCATTATTGTAGGGTCTTTACCTTACAACATAAAGTGCCTTGAGGCAACTGTTGTGATTTGGTGCTATAAATAAAATTGGACTGCACTGAATGCAATTAACAGACGTACTAGAGGGGCAACAAATGGTAAATGGACTAGTTCTTATATAGCACTTTTCTACTCTGATGCATGGGGTTTGTGTAGATCGTACATTTTGGAAGTGGGCGTGACGGGAGCTGAGGAGGGCTTTAGCGCTAAACTCAGACTTACGCGATCACATTTAATGTGAAGTATATTACAATGGGACCAGATTTTTCATCTGAGGTCGGCGAAAATCCGACTTAGGAGAATATTTCACTGCAATTAACGTCAGGAACAAAAGTTTTTACAATCTATATTTCAAGTTATAAGAATGGTTTGTTGCACATGTTTGTGGTTTTCACAGTTTAAAAATCTACTTCCTACTGTGTTTTTTGGGGGTGTTTGTGATTTTTAGGTCCAACGTGTTAATAGAGTATATCAAAACAGTTTTTAAGGCAAAATAGAAAAAAAAACAAACTTGGCTCAAAATGTTTGAAGGGGAAAATGTGTTAGTGCATCACCTAAAAATTCACGCTACTTACATGGAGCATCTTCATGCCCACCAACTTGAAGCCCTTCATCTCAAACCTTTTGATGACCTCACCAATGATGCCCCTCTGCACGCCATCAGGCTTGATGGCAATGAATGTACGTTCCTTCAACTCAGCCATGACTCTGAAACAAAGCAGACATGAGAATGATGAAATCAAACAGGCAGCGTGTGCTGTGGAAAGAACGGGCCTGGTGAGTTACTCACGGTGCTCGGCTGCATTTGACAGAGTCAGCAGCAGGGCTGGCTGCCATGAGGCCAGGTGCTGAGGGCATTGACCCCATTGTACAGAAAGTACAGCACACTGTCCGGGTTAGTATGGATCTCAGTGTGTTCGTCTAAACAGGACAGCAACTTGAACCAGCAGCTCCGCCCACACAGTGAACACAATCTTAATAGTGCCAAGACTGTCACATTCAAACTCTGAATGAGCCAGTATAAGAACGTGACAGTAACTCACAGCTTCATACCACTGATTAAGATTACATTTAATTCAACAATCTCACAAAACATACCACTTATAATGAACAGTGGCTTTTTCTATTAAAAGCACAGAGCACTAAAACTAGAAGCGTAAAATTTAAGACCAGAGCTTGGAAAAAAGTATACAGTCACAGCTGACAGCTTCAGACAGTGTAATAAATCAATACAAACTGACACAAACCATTAGCAAGACAACAGAATTTAAGTTACCCGTAAGAAATAATGTTTAAAATGGGGATTTCAATTTCTACAAGTGGAAACAGACAACATGGTGAAATTACTAAGACTGCTAGATCAAGTTCAAGTAACAATATTAGATTTCATAATTACATCTAGTCATTGCCTTTGTTTTATTAAAAGCTAATAAGTTTTATGTGCAGGGAAAGTGTATTACATCTATGTATGAGAGGTCAAAGACAATCTTCAAGCTTTAACCCTCAACTCTAACCTAAGCGCTAATCTGTCTCCCAGTGCCATCTCATCACGTGAACAGAATTACCTAATGAGATCCATCGGGAGGGGGGCGATATCAGCTGTCATTGGGTGAGGAGCAGGGTACAATGTGGACAGATTGCCAGTCTGTCACCAGCAATTCGCCAATAAGTTAAACTGCAGGAATGTCTTAAATACAAACACTTGGATCAAGTTTCCTGCTTCTAAATTTAGATAAAACTGAGGTTATTGTATTCAGCCATAAAAATCTTAAACATGGTATCTAACCAGCATTACTGTGGCCTCTGGTAACATTGGGAGGAATCTTGGGAGTCATTTTTGACCAGGATATATCCTTCAGTGCAAATATTAAATATGTAGGACTATTTCCTTGCATTTGTACAATATCTATAAAAATGAGAAACATCCTGCCTCAGAATGATGCTGAAAAACTACTTTATTACTTTTAAGTTTAACTATTGTAATTCATTATCAGTCTGTCCTAAAAGCCTTCAGTTGATAGAAAATGCTGCAGTGAGTACTGACAGGGCTAGAATAGAATGGGAGGCAGAGCCTTCAGCTTTCAGGTCTACACCACTGTGCATTTAATCAGTTTTAATCTCTGGCTCTCTTCCACAGCACTCTTTTGTCCTGTCTCCCTCCCCTCACCCCCATCTGGTTGCGGCGGATGGCTGCACCTATCTGAGCCCAGTTCTTCCTGTTAAAAAGGGAGCTTTTCCTTCCCACTGTTGCCAAGTGCTTGCTTATATGGGGTCTTCTGATTGCCACCATTTTGATCATCTACAGTAAAGCTAAGTTATACAGGACTTAAAATATGCAGATTAACTGTTAACTTAGTCTGACATGATATTTATATTAGGCAGCTTGGTGAATGTTGTCTGCAGCCATCGTGCTTTATATGCCACAGATACCTGCAATAAGCAGGGGTAAATTTAAAGGGGGTCATGGGGTGTATGAGACTATTCCAAAGCTTTGGAAACATTTTCTGGATTTAGAGTCATGTAAATAAAATATTGATATTTAAAAATATTTTAAAAATTCGATTTTTTTTTTTACTGTAGGCCAGAAAAACATAATACATGAGGCCAGTAAAACAGAGCCACTGACCTGGGGCTGTTTGGTTGGAGACTGAATTATTATTAACATAAATTAACCTTGGGCACGTACTACCAGAAGGAAGCCATGGAGCAGACCCAGGACACACTGGAAAGATAATTTCTCAACTGGCCTGGGAATGCCTCGGTGTTCCCCTGCATAAGCTGGAGGTCTTGGTTTCTCTGCTTAGGCTGCTGCCCCCGTGATCCAACCCCAGATAAGGGGAGGGAAATGGATGAATTTTAAAAATGGATTTAGATGTTAAAAACGAACACAAATTTTTAACATGTACACCATTAGAACACGTTTTCTGCTGCAGGGAACGTTGCATCAAAGCACAGGGCAGAGCCCAGTTCTGAGAATGTTCAATTCAATTTTATTTATATAGCGCCAAATCACAACAAACAGTTGCCTCAAGGCACTTTGTATTGTGGGTAAAGACCCTACAATAACACAGAGAAAACCCAACAGTCAAAACGACCCCCTATGAGCAAGCACTTGGTGATGGTAGGAAGGAAAATCTCCCTTTTAACAGGAAGAAACCTCCAGCAGAACCAGGCTCAGGGAGGGGCAGTCATCTGCTGCGACCGGTTGGGGCTGAGTGGAGAGAGACAGGACAAAAGACATGCTGTGGAAGAGAGCCAGAGATTAATAATAATGATTAAATACAGAGTGAAGTATAAACAAGTAAATAAAGGTGAATGAGAAGAAACAGTGCATTATGGGACCCCCCTCAGCAGCCTAGGCCTATAGCAGCATAACTAAGGGGTGGTTCAGGGTCATCTGATCCAGCCCTAACTATAAGCTTGATCATAAAGGAAAGTTTTAAGCCTAATTTTGAAAATAGAGAGGGTGTCTGTCTCCCGAATCCAAGCTGGAAGCTGGTTCCACAGACGAGGGGCCTGAAAGCTGAAGGCTCTGCCTCCCATTCTACTTTTAAGTATCCTAGGAACCACAAGTAAGCCAGCAGTCTGAGAACGAAGTGCTCTATTGGGGTGATACGGTACTATGAGGTCTTTGAATGTTGACAATGCTCAGTTTTCCTCATGCTCCTTTAAAGGCGTACAGACACACATACCGACTCATTCACATGCACGCATATATACCCAAAAACACATACATAGGAACACACCAAAATTTACCTCATCCAGGAGATACAACAACTCTTTTGCTTCTCACTAATGTAAAGGCCATTTTTATTTTATGCCTTAGTTTATGTATATGCATTCCTTATTGTATTTGACATTGCTGTACTTGTGATTATTTTTGCATTTAAAAAAATGCTTTCTTTAAGAAAAAAAAAAAAGATTTAAATATGGCATGTAAATACATTGAACTCTTTAGTTTGACAGATGTAAACAGCTAAACTATTAAAAACACTGCAATTTCTAAAATGGAAACCAATGAGCAGTTGATTTTAAAAATCTGTTTTTCCCCCTTTTGAATTTTTATTGCTGCTCATTAAGAAAAGTTTTTCTTCAATTGATGGAATAATCCAGAGAATACCCCATTACTAAAATAACAGCTGCAGGCCTGGTTTAAATACGGCTTCCCTTCTGTATTTGTTTTTGCCATTGTGGAATTAAAGATTCACAATTCTTTCTGTGCCATGTCTCGGTTATGTCAACTTAAAACAAAGATATTTAGCGGTTTGTATTTAACTTTATAGAGTTTTTTTCTAGACCAGTTATATGGTGCTTCCCAGAATTTACAAAAAAAGAATTAATAGGTTACAAAACACATAAAATGAAAACATAGAAATAAGACATTTAATTATTGTTGCCTCTTGTTTAGGTGTGCTAATGTGAGGGTCAGTGTCACTGCTAACACACCCCTTAAAAGGACTAGGCCTTATTATTTAAATTATGGAGAATGCCAATGCAACAACATCAAAGCACACTTTATTATTTGTCAGATTTATTATTCTTATCCTTCTCCTGTTTCAACCCAAAATTCTGATGCACAACCTGTTCCACAGGTTTGAGAAATCCACCATGAGACTCATCTGGACATCTGGCTAAATCAGAAACGGTGTGCTATAGCTTTTGGCTGCAATTCGTCATACAGTTTTTGTGAATTTCTCTCTCTCTGCGCACACATATACACACACACACACAGACACAGAGAGAGAAAGTATAAATTTTCCCCATTAATTATAAAAGAAAGCATTGCAAAAAGTGCTTATCCAGCTGTAAATGATAGTGGATTTTCAAAATGAAAATTTATGAATATTAAAATGGCCTTTGAAGAAAAAAAAGCGGTCCCTTTATTGGTAATAATGTTACACTTAGTTTTCACCTTTAAGACTTTTAAAATGTGTCTTTCAAAATAAAAGCTCACATACTTAAAAACACTTAAACGTGGTTATAAAATGTACTGGCTTTTCTGGATATAATAAAGGCTTAAAACTTAAATATAATTTTATCAAGTTTTAACATGTTTCTAGCGGTCTCTTTGACAGTCAAAATAATTTTAGCATAATTATACCTGTCAAAAAAAAAGCTCAGAAAAATTACAGCTGATTGTCGAGGATTATAAAAGATGACTTAGCTTGATTTATGACTACTATTGTGGCCTCTAAAACAAAAAATCCCTAGCTCTTTATCTCGCTTTTTTCCCGAGCTGCATACATTATGTTCCCAATACTTATAGCTGCCTCCAGAAAGGAATTATCATCTTCTAAATGGTACATCAGTGTTAGCCCCTATTGGCTGCTGACAACTCAAACGCTAGTAGGTATAGTGGCTCACTCACAGTTTCTTCAGAAATGTTCTAGTTCACCTGTTCCGCTCTTTCGACGCGTCAAAATGTCTGACATGCGGAATATTGGCAGTAACTGTATGACCGTACGCGGAAGGAGCTTTCGCATTGTCCACTCCCACTATAAATTATGTCGGGCCTGTCGACTGCACGTCACAGCGTGTCTTATAGTCAGCACTAGAGAAGCGAGTTACACCCTTTTAACTACAAGTCGCCTACACGCCGAATCACCTGATTAATCTCAACGCATCGAGCCAAACACTAAATTCCCCCCCGAAGGTTTTTTTTTCTGGGTAGGCCCAGCCCTTCATAGCCAGCCATATGCTCCTCTTTGTTCCCAGTACTGCGATGAATCAGTTCAAGAAAATCCTTGCAACTGAGCGGGCCGGAAACGCCTCGCAGCCTCCAGAACCGCATAGACACTACGAACAACTTTCAGATGTATTAAGCCCTCTACAAATTAAAATAATATCAGGAATCTCGACGGACACCACACGTGCTAGAAAATCGATTCAACATCATTTTAATGAAAGCCCACTTCAAACTGCTTTAAGTAAAATAGTGGAAATTATTAAATTGTCTCAACACAGATTTTTCGTGCACAAGTACCAGAGGAAGAATACGCTAACAATACCTTAACAGTTAGGATCCGTGAGGAACAGACAGCAGCAGCCGCGGTTAACGTCAGAAAAGGCCGACGGAGGCTGCGCAGCAGATTTTTATTCGCGAAGGCGGAAACTGGCACAACGGCGAGTCACTGGAACCAAAAGTGATGGGCACAATGCGACTCTTTAGAATCTAGGTCGAACCATTGTAAGATTTTGACGGACCCGTTTCCATTTTGCTCTCCACAAGTTTTCTCGTATTTACGGTAGGCAGTTCAGGGATGGCCCGTCTGGCAACAGAGCTGGTTGCGGAGAAGAGTGAAGTTATAACATACAAATAGCTGAAGTAAAATCGATTGTTAAAAGGATGAAAAATGTCCACTGCAGCCACTATCTGTGCTTTTTATGCTTTTTGAAATTTAATGTTTGTTTAGTGCTTCTCCCGTCCCTCTCACAGCTGCTGCAGCATCTGCATTCATTGAAGTCACCGGCATTAAAGTGGAATTTATGATTCAGTAGTCCAGGGATGTCCCATCTATCAGCAGAGAACTCTGTTGCCAGAGGGAGGCAACCACAAAATATGTGGTACAACCGGTCTTGGGCCACATTTGTTGTAGTTTTAATGTAAGTAAATGGTAAATTGACTGATTCTTTTATACAGGGTTCGTACACCTTTTCCAGGATCAAATTCAAGCACTTTTTTAAGCACTTTCAATGTCCATTTTCAAGATTTTCCAGCTCATTACGGGGTCATTCATAATTTAAAAAATTTCCAAAGTGTACAAAGAGTACTCTTTTTCAGATTCCCCTCCTCAAAAGTGTATAAAGAAAATCTTGATCGTTTTTCATGACATTTAATTCCTGGTTCTTTGGTATTTTAATGTAATAGGAAGTATTAAAAACACATCCTGGTGCTGAAAAATTCTGGAAATCTTGGTGTCAAATATACTCTTTCCTATATTTAAACACCGTATTGCACTGCATGGATGTAAAATGTATATGCCACCACTCTGTACACAGTGGCAATGGAGCAACTTGTCATCTGAATAGCCAGTCTTGTGCCAAAAAAGTTATTTGTCAAAAAAATTATTGCTGGTATTTATGTTGTTTTAAATGACTTGTTGACCTATGATATATCAAGCATATCTCAAACATTATCTCTCATGAATGATATCAATTAATTTTGAGCCATAAAGAACATTCCTGTCACATGGTAGAAGCTGCAATCAGTTGGCAACACCAGCAGCCAGTGTTTCCAACTTAGTGATTTTGTCGCTAGGACTTTTCAGACCCCCACCCCGTGACTTTTTTCTTTCTTCTTTTTTTCAAAAAAGCAACTAGCAACAAATTTAGCGACTTTTTCCGGTGTCGTCAGGGACTTTGAGGGAGTTTGGGAGATAAGTCGGTGTTGTGCCAAAAAGTGATCGTTTGCCAAAAAAGTGATTTCAGGTATTGAAGAAAAAAAAAAAGATTGGTTGTATTTAAATTGTTGTAGATTCATTTTTGACCTAAAATCTGTGAAATGTGTCAAACATTATCTCTCATGAATGATATTACATCATTTTACACATCAAACAACACTTCTGTCACAAGGTAGAAGCTGCAACCACTTCTTGGCAAAGTGACTTTCATATATTCTTTATTAATGAGGGTAAAAACTGTCACTGACATTAAAAATGTATTTTTTCCCAACAGATCTGGCCAAGAGGGCTGCAGAAATTGCAACAAATATAACATTACAGTTGTCTGTGTAGGTTCTCAGTCATCCAGGTCACAGTAATCATAGTAAAACCAAGAATTGTTGAACTGTGTGTGACCTGCGTAAGATAACTATACTGTTGGCCTAGCAACAGTGTAATACAATACTGCGAGATTTTGTAAAAGTCAGGCCTGTCTCCTTTGTTCTGTGAATTTTTCACTACACTGCTGCACACTTTATACTGACAGAATTCCTTCTTGCAAGAATAAATTTTCAAAAGACAACTCCAGCAGTAGACTTTATTTCTGAATGCACTAAAATTTCCACAACATAGCCTAAAAAAAGTTAAGATGTCTTGAGGAAATGTGGGCTGGACTTAAAAGTCCAAAGTTAAAAGAACAACAGTACACATCCAAAAACATTTCACACTGGTAAAACACTACACCTAGTGGTTAGTGACATTTGCAGAGTACCCTTTATGTAAAATTTGTGTCAACATCATTCACAGGTTCAATATGAAAACATGCTGGAAAAATATAGAGTTATGACACTTGTTTACCTTATATAAAAGTTACTTGCTCTCAGATGATTTTCACACCACTTGGTTTGCAGCTGAAAAAATAAGCCATTGGAATATCTACATAGCGGTAGGTAGCTATGCAATCCATTTATTTATTCTGAGGCACAATTGTAATCATAGTCAAATCTTCCTGGTTTTCAAGCCATAGATCTGTAGTATCTATTAACTGGCAGCACAGTGGTCCAGTGTTTAGCACTGTGTTGCCTCATAAGAGGGTCCTGGGCTCAAACCTTGGTAGGATGTTCTTCCGGGGAAACTCTTCCAAAACACTTGCTTAATCCTTTGAATGGAGGTTATTTGACTGACCAACACAGCCAACACTTTGTCAGTTTACTTCCTGGCTTTAAACAGACTTTTCAATCTTCCTGACCCCTCAAAGCTCTTGGCATACACAGATTAATCACTTTAAATCAGTACACATCTACTTCCAACATCGCCTCTTTTATGTGGCTGAACTCATAACTACTCTGGAAGCCCTGGGTTGACTTATGGAGTTGATAACCACCTTTGTGTGACTGCTTACCCTGATTTCTAAATGATAAGGGGTAAGTGAAACCAGATGTTATGACTATGTTGGTGATCTTAAAACATAATAATTGTGTTTTGTGCCTGAATCTTAACTGTAAGAGACATTTTGTTTGTCTTAGCATTTGTTTTGCCTTCACCTGTAGTGAGAAGTAATGTATACAAGTTGATTAAGCCAGGCATGTTGGATGTAAATGAGACATACATTTGCTAAGTCATAATAATATTACTGGTTAGTTTCAGTGATGGTCCTGGATTGACATTAATTATGGTGCTTTGGGAACAACACTAAAATGCTAACATCTGCTCTTGCATATGAGAAAATAATGCCTTAGTAGCATTTTGCTGACTCGTATAGATATAATTACTCATGACCCCCCCCACACACACACACACACAAACACAGTAATTAAAATACAGTATTTACAATACAATTATATACTTGAAAATCTGTGGGATTGTATTGGATAAAATAGAGCTTTAGGAAGAATTATAGTTTTAAAAAAGCATATGGCTTTAATAGTACTAGCATACTACTTTAAAGCCACCAGAGCACTGTATAACATTAATGAACACAAACTTAATACAGCCTGTAATATCAAGACCATTAAGAACTCTTTCTCCCTTACCTAAAGCATAAGAGTTCCCATCCCACTCCTTCTATGGAGAAAAATTGATTTTTTGTGAGCCTATTTTCCAAGCAATATAAAAATATGACATGTGTTGGCCCAAATCAGATGTAGTTCTATGCCTCAATCTGCACGTCTGAATCTGTGAAAAAGTTTTTATTTTGCACTTCTTTGGCTGATTGCCGCCGCTGGCTTTAATGAATGCTGATGCTGCAGCAGCAGTGAGCAACCTAGAGAGAAAGAGAGTTTCTTCCAGCATACTGATGGGAACTGTGGCCACACACACACACACACACACACACACACACACACACACACACACACACACACACACACACTCCTTTTTCTTTGTTTCTCCTATCCTAGTCATTGATCCATCCCAGGGTAGAAAAAATAGTTAAGTCAGAGTCAAAACCCTTTCATTCTTCTCCCTCTGTTGTTTTCCTTTCTTTCGGTTCCCTTTCTTTCCTTTGATCTTTTCTTTCCTTTCTTTTGTTTGTCTCCTGCTTCCTTTCCTTTCTTTTCCTTTCTTTAATTTTGTCCTTTCTTCTTTGCTGTTTTCTCTCCTACTCCCCTTTTTCCCATCTGCTGTTTCCTGTTCTTGCCTTTTGTCCTGTCTCTTGCTCCTTTCCTGCTTCCTTTCTTTTCTTTCAAATGTTGATTGATTGATTGATTGATGATACTTTATTGATCCCACAATGGGGAAATTATAGTTAACAGAACACCCATCCAAGAAAAGACAAACAACCAGACAAACGTAGGGAGATAAGTGTCTATGGCCTTGCTGCCATCACCGAGAGGCGCTGCTGTTACAAAAGATGAAAAAAGCAATAGCGATACACATAAGGATGCATGAGGGGAAAAAAATCATCTCATACTTTGTATACATACACATACACATACACAGTATGAGGTTGCAAAAAAAACCCTCTGCAATAGCATATGCATCCATGTTCTTCTGTTCTGTGATTGCTTTCCTTTCCTTTCCTTTCCTTTCCTTTCCTTTCCTTTCCTTTCTGCACTTCACATGGTGGATGCTTTTAAAAACAAATGCAGATTTAATCCCATGGCCTAATCTCCTGCATTCTACTCTCAGTCCTATTTTTTACTAGAGCTTAAGTCCAGGATTAACTCTCCCCCACTCTCCTCTCTTTGACTGAGTTATTGAGGGTGATGAAATGACTAACAGTAAAGTGCTTTTTACAACACTCCCAAAAGCTTCTTTACTGGCCTTGAGGGGCGCATTAGAGCTCCTATGGCATAAGACCTACTATGGGATGCTGATAGAGCACAGTGAGGTGGTGTCATAACTGACATTGCCTCAGTGTGTGATGCACAGAGGGCATCACAAAGCACTGGTTAACACACAGGGTAGGGCACATGGTTGGCAGATGTCTAGTGGAAGGCTACACAGTAATGGATTGTGATACAGAGTCATTTTGCTTTTAGAAAATGACTGTATGTAAATGAGTCTGTAATGACTGTCTCAATTTAAATAAAAAACTGAGACAATGAAGATGTTTTGCAGAATTGCTTCACATGTTGATAAATGTTGATAAAGCACCTACCCAAGACATTCACATTTGCCAACTATACTGTATACAGTGCCTTGCGAAAGTTGTCCCAAATGACTGATGATGATAAATAGAATCCACCTGTGTGTAATCAAGTCTCTGTATAAATGCACCTGCTCTGTGATAGTCTCAGGGTTCTGTTCCAAGTGCAGAGAGCATCAATGAGACCAAGGAACACACCAGGCAGGTCTGAGATACTGTTGTGGAGAAGTTTAAAGCCGAATTTGGATACAAAAAGATTTCCCAAGCTTTAAACATCTCAAGGAGCACTGTGCAAGCAATCATATTGAAATGGAAGGAGTATCAGACCACTGCAAATCTACCAAGACCCGGCCGTCCCTCTAAACATTCATCTCAAACAAGGAGAAGACTGATCAGACATGCAGCCAAGAGGCCCATGATCACTCTGGATGAACTGCAGAGATCTACAGCTGAGGTGGGAGAGTCTGTCCATAGGACAACAATCAGTCGTACACTGCACAAATCTCGCCTTCATGGAAGAGTGGCAAGAAGAAAGCCATTTCTCAAAGATATCCATAAAAAGTCTCATTTAAAGTTTGTCACAAGCCACCTGGGAGACACACCAAACATGTGGAAGAAGGTGCTCTGGTCAGATGGAACCAAAATTGAACTGTTTGGCCACAATGCAAAACGATATGTTTGGCGTAAAAGCAACACAGCTCATCACCCTGAACACACCATCCCCACTGTCAAACATGGTGGTGGCAGCATCATGGTTTGGGCCTGCTTTTCGTCAGCAGGGACAGGGAAGATGGTCAAAATTGATGGGAAGATGGATGGGGCCAAATACAGGACCATTCTGGAAGAAAACCTGTTGTAGTCTGCAAGAGACCTGAGACTGGGACGGAGATTTATCTTCCAACAAGACAATGATCCAAAACATAAAGCCAAATCTACAATGGAATGGTTCACAAATAAACGTATCCAGGTGTTGGAATGGCCAAGTCAAAGTCCAGACCTGAATCCAATGGAGAATCTGTGGAAAGAGCTGAAGACTGCTGTTCACAAACGCTCTCCATCCAACCTCACTGAGCTCGAGCTGTTTTGCAAGGAAGAATGGGCGAGAATTTCAGTCTCTCGATGTGCAAAACTGATAGAGACACACAAGACATCTTACACACAGGTGGATTCTATTTATCATCATCAGTCATTTGGGACAACATTGGATCATTCAGAGATCCTCACTGAACTTCTGGAGTGAGTTTGCTGCACTGAAAGTAAAGGGGCTGAATAATATTGCACGCCCCACTTTTCAGTTTTTTATTTGTTAAAAAAGTTTGACACATCCAATAAATTTCATTCCACTTCACGATTGTGTCCCACTTGTTGATTCTTCACAAAAAATTTAAATTTTATATCTTTATGTTTGAAGCCTGAAATGTGGCAAAAGGTTGAAAAGTTCAAGGGGGCCGAATAATTTCGCAAGGCACTGTATGCACAACTCACTGAGTACCTGGAACTTGGATGGCGAGTAAGGTCCTGCATGATCACGCACTGAACAAAATGAAAGCTCACAGGAGTAGGTAGTATTCACAACAGTCGATGTCCTTGTAACAGCATGGAATTTTGTTTTTACCTCATATTTCATTTTAGGATGCAAGTGCAAACCAAAAGTCACTCCTTGATAATTCCAAGGGAGCTGTACTGCCTCTGCTGCTCGCTCACATACTTTCCCTTCTCTCGCTTTTTTCAGAGACTGTTTTCTATTTCCCCAGCTGCCCTCTCTCTAATATTCCCAAGCAAGCATGTGTGTGTTTGACCTGAATTGGCTTTGACAACACAGCAGTATACAGTGTACACATATATATTTAAAGCCAAAGAGGTGATAGCAGAATGTGTGTGCTAGAATCAAACAGTCATACAAGATTGCCTAAGTTGAGGCCTGAGCTGATTGTTAATTTCCTGTTACTCTATTATATATGTGCATGCTCATGCACACAGTTATGCATCCAGTTATGCTTGGATGCATCCAACTATGCTTAGTTGCTGCCTCCACAACTCCAATGTGGCTGCCTTCAATCTGTTGCACACTGACATTCTGTTCCCTCCTTTCACAGCGACAGGTAGAGATTATCTATGGTCACCGGACTTATAAGAGACAGGAACTGTGAAATTTGCATTATGAAAATCTTTTACACTGTGTGAGGAAAGCTTTAATAGTATTGTTTTTTTTTTTTTATTTAATGCGTGCCAATCAAACCCTAGCATAGAGGCAGCTATCACACTATAGATAAGATTAATTTTTAATTACTCAACCAAGTTCTGTGTGAATGCCTAAAAGTATTCAGTTTGGGGGCAAAAAATATGTATCCGTGGAGTCTGAATCATCTGGGCTGGTGAGGTGAGGCTTATGTAGCTCCAGGTGCAATCAGTTTTAGAGCATTTCTACACATTCTCCTTAAAGCAAGTGTATAAAGTGAAGGTAGTGTAGAACTTCAACGTTGTTCAATATGAGAATAAAGCTTATTATGGGGTTCAAATAAATAAATGAAAATTGTATGTCTTATTATGTCTGAAATGCAGAAGCATGAAGACGAATGTAGCTATAAAAAGCCCTATGACAGGCGATATAACCATGTACTGCTAGTAGGGTGCCCTGAAGTGCAACTGCACCTCAATTAATTCATCCATCTGTTCGATTCAATACCTTTAAAACAATTAAACAATTTGAGTTTTTTGTGGGTTTATTACGAACAACATTTTTGCAGAGAGCTGGAAGGCCTGAAACGATCAGAGAACAACCTCAACCTACCTCCTACATACACACACAGTAAAGAAGAAGAAAACGGATAAATGCAAACATGCCTACCATGTATATATATTACAACTGAGAAAATGTTATTTCACAAATATTTGATAATAAATCCTTTTATATTTAATATATTTGGACTGAAAGGGTGTTTCATTGCAGTCATAGAAGTTGAAGATACTTGAAATAGCTTTTTCCACCCTTTTACACCTTCATTTGCTATAAAAATGTTCCACCATAAAATAATTTTGGTAGGAAACAGCGTAAAACAGTCACAAGAATCTGAAAACAACCATCATGCCATTAGATTAGTTTTCTGAAATCTCATTCTGGTTCATTGGGAATATGATTTATCACACCACATAAATCAAACTAACAGGCTAATTATTGTGTCTAAACTAGTTTCATGTTGGGTTGTTGTCAATTCATTTCCTGTTTTATTTTATGTTTGTTGCTGCCAGTTTTACTTCCTCTCTTTATTAGTATTTCCTCCTTTGATTGTTTGCTCCATACGCATTATTGTCACTTGTGTTTATTCTCCCGCATCATAAAGAAAAAGAGGAATGTGCAGTCAGCTGGAGTGGTGACGAGAGATTCAGGAGAAGTGGAGAGTCTTTGTGTTAAATAACTGATTACACAACTTTATTTGATAATGGTTTGAGAATTTTTGTGACTTATGAGCTGGGATTATGGACAACAAAATAATAATTAAAAAAAGATGTCATTTAAAATAAGCTGAGCTGGGATTATTTTTCCCCACGTTGAGCCACTACAACTGAGTCCCCCTGCTGAATCCCACTGTAACCCCGGACTGTTCTCATTTTTCTCGTCAGGTGATGAGGCAGAGTTACCCTCCACTAGTGATCGGCAAAACGAGGCTTTGTGAAACACTGAAGCGTTCGAAGCATTTGTGCCGGAATTGTATCGAAGCTTCGAAACAATCTGAAACCCGTCTGCACAGTGACACCTGCTGGCCAATGTGGTTATTGCCACGTCTTGGTAATGCTGCGTGATGAAACAATGACACAGACGCGCCCTGCACATATCCAAACAAATCTCCTGATCATACCTGAGTATCAATTGTGATCAGCACGTTTTGGAGAAAAAAGGAGACTGTTAAAGACGGCGAGCTGCAGTGAACAGAGCGCTTCAACAAACACTATTTTCTCTCTGTTAACTTTCGTGAAGCTGTTTCAGCTGCTTAGTAATTCAGTGGATAACACAATAAACCAACTTATAAAATATAAAAAACTGAGAAAAGATGCTGTATTTATTGTGGTAACCACACAGCTGTCTTTGGGCTCAGTCGGCTTTGTTTCTTGCCAGTCCTGGAAAAAAGAAATAAAAGTTTGGATGTTTTTGGTTGACTTTTAGGCTTTCTTGGAGTTCGTGTCATCAGGTTTTCACACTGTTAAACAAAGCTAGAAGCTGGTGTAGCCTTTGGCTTTATTTTCTATTCATTTTTAAATAAATGCTAAAGAAAAACACAAAATCTTTTCCTTTAAAATAAAGGTTAAAATAAAGTTTTCATGGGCTCATTCTGGTCAGTCTCATCAGTCATTTTCACATCTTCACACTGACCAATATAACAGCAAATACTCTTTTTCTCTGCTCAGGTTTTACATGTTTTATACAATGTTCAAATTGAGTGCATTCATTAGACTTAGAATTTTGATTGAAATTAAGTTTGTACTTGCATGTAACAATATTTTAATATTACATTAATATAGCACAGGTTCAGTTAGCTTTGCACAAAAATAGCTGGTCGCTATGTCTTCCAAAGAGCTACTTTTACATTACATTTTAGAGCCTGTACTTTTTCACTTTTACTTGAGTAAAGATACCAGAGTATTTTTTTTAACACAAGTATCTGCACTTATACTTAAATACAGAATGTCTGTACTTTTGTCACCTCTGAAATACAGGGATTTCCCCCCCCTTTTCAGGGGAGAGTGGCTGCAGGTGCTATAACTACACCCTAACACAGTGGAGCTGCTGCTATCCTGCTGTTCTGGATTCTACAATTTAAAGGCTAGCTTAAAACTCTGTCTGAGCTGAAGACTAAGAAGATTTTCTCCATTACTGAAGAATCAAAGAAACAGGAGCTCATCACAGAGGGGATATCTGTTTATGAGGGATGTTTTAATTCCAAATGAGAAACTGCAATTTAATGCATCTGTAAACAAACCAAACCAAAACAAAACAAACATCTTGGACCTCAAAACTGAATTTTAGAAAGATGCCTTAACTGAGATGTCCACTGAACTGAGGTGGAATAATTTGTCCTTATATGGTGTATCTCAAGTATGACATTAGGTGAACTGCACTAACTACTTGCAAAGTAGTATTAGAAATAGCTTGAAGCATCTTGGTATGTTGGCCTGTAATGACTGCTCCTCCCTGAGCCTTGTTCTGCTGGAGGTTTCTTCCTGTTAAAAGGGAGCTTTTCTTTCTCACTGTTGCCAAGTGCTTGCTCATAGGGGGTCATTTTGACTGTTTTTCTCTAATTATTGCAGGTCTTTACCTTCCAATATAAAGCACCTTGAGGCGACTGTGATTTGGTGCTATATAAATAAAATTGAATTGAACTGCCTCCAAATTATTAACAAGCTCCTCATCCTTCTTGCTGATGGTCTTATAGCCTATTCCAGTAATGTGCAGGTCTACAATCTTGTCCCTGCCTCTAGGCCCCTCTACTTACCAGGGGGTTACTGACAGGTCTGTAGTCCTGAGTGAATGAGGCTTTAGCAATCAATTTCTTAGTGCCTCAGTACCTCCAGCAACTATTCACAACTGGGCTGGGGAATACCGGTGGTTACCAAATGGTTGGCAACAGGTCTCCAGGCCTATGTGACTGAGGCCTAAGCCTAGTGAATACCTGTAAGCTCAAAGTGAGGTCAAACAATGTCAATGTCAGATTTACAGTGGACCACAGTGCTTCACAGGCAACCAAAAATACCATAAATAGAAGACAAAACAAAAACAGCAAACAAACAAAAATCCAGACAAAATATAACATAAGAAATACAAGATGTCAATTACAAGATGTTGAGGGTAGGTGAGTAAATCAGGGAGTATTGAGGAAACTTGTGCTCTTCCATTCATTCAATTTTATGTATTTAGTGCCAAGTCACAACAAACAGTCACCTCAAGGCCCTTAATGACTGACTATTAACAGGGAGGATTTTGTTGGCTGTTACACAACGTATAGTGAAACTCAAGGAAATATCTTTCTCTCTCCCCTAAATGGAAGAGGAGGGAACAATGCATGAACTCCCGGCGTGCTCAGGGCAGGCATCTCCATGTTTGTGGTCTGTGATCCTCTTACAGCCACCACAATTCCTAGTAATAATGACCTGCTTATCCTGGTTAGGCAAGCTGTAGAGACTGCACCACAGTGATATCGCCTCTGCCATGGCCAGACCAGGACACGGCTACAGCCATAATGACATCTATCTCCTTCCAAATCGTAGGACTCTGGGCTCCCTTATCCAGCAGTTGGCCCATGTCCTGAAACAGCTCAGTGTGGTAGGCTGAGAGCAGGGTGACCACATTAAGGATCTTTATGAACTGAGCTGCTGACTTGTCAACTTTTTGGTACACGGATGCTGTGAAATGCTCCATTTTACATGGAGGGACTCACCTGGTGATGTGAGTGTGGGACGTTGATTTGGGTTGAGATTATGTTCAACTGATTGCTCACCACCAGCAATTTGGCAAGCCCAAAATCTCACTGTTGGCAACCTCCAGGCCATGGACTGGGAGGAGCCTTGATGGGCACTCTGTGGTGAAAGGGTTTATCCCAGTAATGCCTCACATCCTTCAACCCCCTGACTGTTTCCCTCCCATTTTTACTCAACTGTAACTTGCAGGTCCCTTATTCTATTTTTCAACGAAAAATACACAACAAAATCCACCAGCACCTCTACTGTGTTTCTCTGCCTTTTCCTGCATCTGAATTTCCCCGCCTCTGTCAGTCATTCTCCTGTTTTCAACTTCCAACTTCCTCTGAAATCACCTCTTCCAGGAATCCAAGCCCTCCACACAGTTGCTTGATCCTCTTCCTACAGTTATGGTTAAATCCTGCCTCTCTTCTCTCCTTCCTTTTATATCTGCCACTGTCCACTCTTCTCTTACCAGTGGAATTGTTTCCATTCTTTTCAAAACTGCAGCTCTTACCCAAATTCTGAAAAAGCCTGGTTCTGACCAAATAATCATAATAATCTTCACCCCATTTCTAATCTACCATGAAGAGTAGATTAGAAAAAAAGAACTGAACAAACTTCACTCCCATTTAACTCAAAACAGTCTGTATGAGCAATTCCAGTCTGGTTTTTGTCCTCATCATAGGACAGAAATTCCATCCATCCATCCATTCTCTTCCGCTTATTCTGTAGGTTAAGGACAGAAACTGCTCTTTTCAAAATCACAAATGACCTCCTCATGTCAGCTGATTCTGGCCTACTCTCTCTTCTTATTCTCCTTGATCTGAGTGTGGCCTTTGACACCATCTCCGATAGCATCCTCCTCTGTAAATTATCTACTATTGGCATCACCCATACCCCTCTTGACTGGCTGTAAGTCTTTCAAAAATTCAGTATTCATTTTGACACCCATCCACCAAAGCTAACTCATCACTTAAACCCTCCTCCCTCACCACTTGCCTATCTGAAATTAAATCCCGATTCACCTTAAACTTTCTTAAATTAAAAAGCAGCAAAACTGAGTTCCTCCTTTTTGGAACATGATCCATTCTATCCAAAGTCGGCAGTTTCTCCCTCACAACTGACAGCTCCTCATTTATTATTTTCCGTATAATATGCAGTTGACGGATGGGGCATTGGTGGTGATTAGGATTTTGGATATGTCAAAAAATTACCAACAAAATTGATTTGAGTGAATTATTATTTTTTACATAATGCCAGATACTTCCTGTGGAGTGTCCCCCCCCCACACACACACACAGACACTTTTTGTTTCTCCAAAGATGTCGTTCCTCTCTCCTTCAGCCTCCTACAACTACGTGCAAATTGCCAAAGGTGATGACATCATATGGCGACTCCTAGCAACTTTTAGGACAGCTACTTTCCTTACTGAAGAGTTGGCAACAGTGACACTGGTCACAATTTTGCCCTGCAAATCAATGTGAACTTGACCGTTGTGAGATTGCGTGTGCAAAGTTTTGTCCTTCTCTGGTGAATGTTTTTCAAATAACATTTTTAAGATGTCCACAGCTTCACAAGCCAATACAACTTTTTAAACTTCCGGAATGTCTGAATTGTCACGTCATTTAGTGTGTGATTCATATGCATTGTGACTTTACCTTAGTGATAAAGCTTTTGCACATTTTTTGTATTCGACTGTGTTTAAACTTTGAATTGAAGCATCAGAACAAAACTTTGCTGATCATTTGCCTCTTTGTATTTAAGTTTTTTCATTCATGCTAGAGATTTGTTTTAAAAAGATGTTTATTAAATAGATTCAGAATGCGGTTTTTTTTTGTTGTTTTTTTTGAGCAGAGAATTGGTGCACACAGCCAAACAAGCAAATTAGTCAAAGCCTGTTAAATTGACAAGGAAATCCATATTTAATGGTCATCTTAGCCACTAGGGGGTGCCACATACACATAAAACTGTCTGGTCAACTGAAAAAATGTTTTATGTGACCCTTCTAAGTTATATTTATCCAACCAGCTTCAAGTGCTGTTTATACTTTAAATATCATGAACATAGAGTATTTAATAAATCTTCAAACCTATATCAAAACTTTTGGTCTTGATATTTACAGTGTATGTAAAACACTTCATTGTTCTCTTCATGTTAATAAGATTTAGGTGTCCGTGGTAGGCTTCTTCATTAATAACCGGACTGATCGTGTCAGAGAAGAAGCCGATCACGTTTAGTCCTGTCACCTCAATGACGTCTTCAGTTAGCCATCTCCCAGTCACTCTGGAACAGTTTCTGAGGTGACCTGGATCTCACTGAGTCAGCGCTAGTCCAGTAATAGTGATGCACTATAAGTCCTGATTACAGTCCCAGTACTGCAGCTGCAGCCAGGCAGCCAAACAGCGTGCAGAGTTATGCTTTGATCTGGGTTATGCAGCGGATTAAAAATGAGGCACTTCACTGATCATATGCAGAACTCTGTGCATGACAACTCTGACGTGATGGAAAAACTCAAGACAGATTATTAGCTGATGCCAAGCCTGCAACATGCCACTCTGCATCATCATTAATTAAAAATCTTTCTCCTCACATACAAAGTTCTGATCAGGTCCTACCATATGTTATAGCACCATATTGCAGGCTTATTTATGGGTCCTAAAGTTTCTAAAACTAAAATGGTAGGGTGAGCTTTCAGCTTTTAAGCCCTTCTTCTGTGGAACCAGCTTCCAGTTTGGATTAAGGAGACAGACACCCTCTCTACTTTTAGGGTTAGGCTTAAATCTTTCCATTTCGATAAAGTAAGTAAAATTTTATTTATATAGCACCTCTCAAGACAAATATCACAAAGTGCTTCACAACATAACAGCAGAGCAAAACAGGAGAAAAACCCTAACGAAAATAAAGTCTAAAAAGGTGAGTTTTTAGCTGTTTTTTTTTAAAAGACACCACCGAATCTACAGTGCTCAAGCTCAAAGGGAGAGCGTTCCAGAGTCAGGGAGCCACTGTTGCAAAAGTTCTGCCTCCTTTAGATTTCAGCCTTGTATCATACACAACCATTAGGCCCTGATCACATGACCTCAGAGACCAGATAGGGATGTATGGATGTAAGAGTTCACTGATGTAAGCTGGTGCTTGTCTATGAAGAGCTCTAAAATTTGTAAGCAGAATCATAAACTGAAATCTGAATTTAATGGGGAGCCAGTGCAGCTGGATCAGCAATGGTGTGACTTGAGAGTACTTGGAAGACTTTGTCAGAAGCCTTTCAGCAGCATTCTGAACAACCTGGAGATGATCCAAGGAATTTTTCCTAAGACAAGTAAACAATGCATTACAGTAATCCAAACATGATGAAATAAATGTATGAATAACAGTCTCAAGTTCAGAGCATGAGACAATGGATCTTAAGTTAGCAATATTCCTTAAATGGTAAAAACGAGTGAACCAGAGATTTGACATGAACATCTAGAGTGAAAGCAGAGCCAAAGGGTACCCCAAGGTTCCTAACGAAAGATTTAGCAAACAAGAGTTTCCATTATCCTAGGCAAAAATCTGTCAAGGGCACAAAGACTTCAGTTTTTTTCTTCATTAAGTTGAAAGAAGTTAACAGCCATCCAACTTTAGATAGAATCTAAGCACCTAATCAGCATCTGTAACTTAGAAACATGTTCAGGCTTAAAATAAATATATAACTGAACATTATCAGCATAGCAGTGATAAGATATGCCCTCAAAGGTGCTCAGGATATGCTGTAAAGGGAGCAAATATAACAAAAACAATAAGGGCCCTAAAACAGAACCTTGTGGCACACCACAGGCAAGAGAAGCAGAAGAGGACCTGTGCCCAGAACCAGACACAGAAAAGCATTGTTCAGATACATATGGAGTGAACCACTCCAGAGAAGACCCAGATACACCCATCCAGTTTCTCAGCCTATCAAGTAAAATTTGGTCAACAGGTTCAGCATCAGCAAAACAGAACATTCTCCTGCATCACTTTGCATCAATATGGCACTACAAAGAATGAACTTTATGAAAACTGGAATGAAATTTATCAAGGATACTGTGTTTGTCCAGGACGACTGTAAGCTGTTTAGCTACAACAAATAGAAGGGTCAACTTTAGATTTTGAATGACAGCATTTGTAAAATAAGAAGGGACTTGACCAGAGACCAGAGAGGTGTTAATTACAGTGAGCACACAAGGATTGATATGCCGAAAGACATTTTTGAACAGAGATGCAGGTAAAATGTCAAGAGAACAGGAAGATGCTTACTTCCTTTCATTGAGTCCATCAATTTTTCCTGCTCAGGTAAAGAAACAGACGAAAAACATTCTATAATAACAGGCCAAGCTGGAGCAGGAACAGCCAGTGAAGAACCTGATGGAGAAATATTAGTTCTTATATTACTGATTTTTTTTTTAACCAGGAAAGAAAGAAAAGTATTACAATCTTCATTTGAAAAAACTGGAACAGCAGGTGGAGTAGGAGTAACAATATCACTAATGGTGTCAAATAACACCTTTGGATTACCTCTACTCTTTATGACCAGCTTTAAAAAGGAGGCAGTCCTCAGATCTTTGACTGAATTGTTAAAAGAAACTAAAATATCTTTTAAATGAAGCAGCTAAACATGTAAATGAGTTTTCTTCCACAGGCGCTCAACCTTATGACAGGAATGCTTTAAACAGCGAATGCTGTCATTTGTCTTAGGCGAAGGTTTTGAAACAGGAGCTAATCTCATTTTAAAAGGACAGATTTTATCTAAAATGGAAAGACAATGATCATTAAAAAGAATTGTTGGGCGTTCAACACCATTAAAGGGGGATAAAAAAAATTAAAACTCTCAGAGCATTTTTCTGCAGTAGAGGAATTTATGATGTGAGAACTAACCACATGGTAAACAGGAGACAGAGGAGCATGATAAGACAAGTTAAAAAGAACACAATGGTGATCAGAAATCAAAATGTCCTTAGAATAAACAGAATCAATATTTAAACCTAAAGTAAAAACAAGGTCCAGTGTGTGTCCTTTGGCATGTGTGGGGCCAGACACATGCTAGGTAAAATGAAAAGAATCCACGACGCTGATTAAACCTGTGGAAAAAATGTCAGTCATCATCGGTGTGGATATTAAATCCCAGAGTATAACCAGTCCTTTAAAACTATAACTAGAAAGCTTATAGTTAGAGCTGGACAAGGTAACTGTCAGTTATTCTGCTATAGGCTCAAGCTGCTGGGGGATTTCCCATGATGCACTATGTATTTCTCCTCAATTTGCCTTTTTTCACTTCTAATGTATTTATATACAGGTCAGTAACTTTTGTCTTCTCTCCTGTAGTTTGTGTTTTGTCCTGCTCTCTTTTTTTCTTTTTTCTTTCCCTCAGTCCCCAACCGGTCAGTACATTTAGTCAGAACCAAATGAGTCATGGAATTCTTTAACAATACTTTGGGAATTTCCTCCTAGTTTAATTTTAAAGAAGTCCCAGCTGTTGTTTGGGATGTCTCCATGTGTTCAGTATGTCTTTAGCATGTAAGTGGGAGCTATAGGTTTGCACACTGATATTGGTTTAGTACCCTGCTTAATGAAGAGTACTCCAACTGCAGGGAATTACACTGATATGTAGACAAAGATAATATAAGCGACTTCTGTGTGATGGAGGATTGGAGGGTTTTGCCTTAAGCAGATAGTGAGATGATTGCATAACGAACATGGAGGGGGACAGGGGGCCTTTCAGGAAGCTTCCTGCTGCATCCATAATCTGTTTGAACATATTCTAAGCTGTGTGATCTCATCTTGCATCCTACTGCCTCAAATCACTAATTTAATTAGCATTACTTAAATTGATCTAGCATTTTCTGAAGACACGCTGGAGACATTTCTGGAACACTTAATCACAAATACTATAAAATACATAAAGTTACTGTATATAAAGCAAACTGCTTTTATTACAGAGCAGTTTTCCTCCATAATCTACAATGTCCAAAGAGATTCTACAAATTTAACCCAGCAGTGGAGCAACAACAGTTTCTTTACAGGTGAAACAAGGTGTTCATTAACCAAAACCGTGAGACAAATGCGGCTCTAAGCTGTAATTATGTTTATTTGCACTGTTAAGTTGGACATTTTAACGTGAGAGTCTATGAGGATTGACTCGCTTTTTGGAGGCAGCCTCAAGTGGTCACTAGAGGAACTGCACTTCTATAGAAACTGCAGCTGCCATATAAGTGTAGTGCAGTGAAAAAGTGCAGAATACTTTTTTTAAATCCAGTTCAATGTTATTTCATATCACAACAAACAGTTGCCTAAAGATACAATTTAAAACTGTTTCTTTGCTAAGTTGTATGTTATTTGTAGACACAGCACTGATTCATTCCTTGAGATGGGTTCCTTTTAAAGGATTCAGTTAAATTCAATTCAATTTTATTTTATTTATGTAGTGCCAAATCTCAACAAATAGTCACCTCAAGGCATTTTATATTGAAAGGTAAAGACCATATAATAAGAAATTACAGAAAAAAAACAACAATCAAAAATCCCCTATAAGCAAGCACTTTGTGACAGTGGGAAGGAAAACCTCCAGCTGAACCAGGCTCAGTGTCATTAACATTAATATGGTGCATTACTTAATTTTACCATAGTACACTGTACTGCATTTTAACAAATTTTTTACAGTGAAATTTTGCTCTGAATTGTTTGAATATGACTGTAAATGTAGACAGTGATGCTCCACCACTGTTTATAATGTGCGTAATGCACTTTTTAGACCTATGCACACTTTACAGTTAAACCTAAACCCCAAACATGTGAACTGTTGACAGTCAAGAAGGGAGGTGGCACCTGCATAATCTTCTGCTGGGGTCAGCTATAAGAGTGACCGTAAGCCCTGACTGGCCCTCACAGCAAGCCTAGCATAGAAGTCCACTCATCTGCTAGACAGACCAGTGCTGCGCTCACAACCACTCGTCTGGCTGTTCTTCACCCAAGCAGCCGGTGAGTAGACATCATCACCATTATTACACCAGTCAGTGCTGATATACAGACACCATCTGGATTTATTACAGCGGTCAGAAACTTTGTTGCTCCACTGCAGCTCTGTGTATGTCAGTGAAGAATGGATGTCAAGAAGTTTCATTTAGTAGAAGAAAATACTGAAGTCCAGATAAAAGTTTAGATCAACGTGCTTGGAATGAAAAGAAAACAGCACTTTAGGCTTTAATTTTTAATGTGATTAAACATGACAGAATAAATTAGCTCTCGAATCTTGTGTTGCAGATGATTGTATTTATAGTGTGGGTGCCTCAGACCTCTATTAAACAGTAATATAGACACTGATGCTATTTAGGACTCTGGTGAAATAAGAAATGTTATTTTTACAGTGCATCTAAAAAAGATACCTACATTCCAAACTTACTCCAAACCTGGAAATGACACTACACTCCAGATGTTTAATTCAATTCAATTTTATTTATATAGTGCCAAATGACAACAAACTGTCACCTCAAGGCACTTTATATTGTAAGGTAAAGACCCTACAATCCATCCTTTGGTTATGTTTTTGTTGTTTACTTAATTTATCAGACAGGTACATTCACCATGAGCTCAACAGAAAAAAATAATTTCATGACAAGAATGTACACTTTTGTTTTGCCTATACAAAAGTATCTAAAAAACAAAGAAATAGTCAACTGATTTTAAGGATTTCAACATTAAACTTAGGGCTCAAACAAAAGCAGATCTCTTTACATGAGATACATGGATATATATACAACCCACTTTTTTTTTTTAATTTAACCTTTATTTAACCAGGAAAAACACATTGAGATTAAAATCTCTTTTTCAAGCGTGTCCTGTAACATAACATAAAAAAATCATAAAAAACAAATTTTTTAAACAGAAACAGAAAGCAGCCATCCAAGTCAACAGGATGACTAATGTATTCTTGCTGGACTATTTTCTTTGCCATGTTTTTGTTCTTGTAATTTTTCGGTTATTGTCCTTAATTGTTTTTCTATTACGGTTCACATTGGTTGCCTGTTTTTCACCTTAAAAGAATATCCAGGAAAAATGTCTTGCCTACATGTAGAAATTAGATAAATCAATAATATATAAATCTGAATAATTAATATTTAAATCTGAATATCAGAGAAGGGTAACTTTACAGTTTTTAGTTTCTTTTTTAATTCACTGCCACAGAAACCTTTCAGTAAGTATATAAGACATTTGCATGTTCAGTAAAAAGCTCTAGGATGCAGCTTCTTCTCACTACCACAGGTCAAATAATTAATGATTCAAATGAAAGGAGAGAGTAACCTATTAGACCAAATCAAATGGCTATTTTTGATGAACTGTTTGAGAATATCAATCAGAGGTAATGTAGTTTTGCATTTTCCCTTTTTTTCAAAATCAGTTGAGTTTCATTGTCTTTTTAAGTTTCAATTTAGGTTTTTTTGTTGTTTAAAAATGTTTGGTCTTAGTTAGGTTTTCATTATTTTCAGTGTCAGTTTTAGTTTTTTTACATATCATAATAGGGAGGGTGTTTGTCAGGAGCAAAATCGAGGATGTTCCGAATAGAAATTACACTTCAAACTCAAACATTTGCATCCATTTCCAATAACCTTGAGTATCTAACCAATATAACCGCATTAATAGTTCAGTGCTGTTCAGGGTTGTCAGTGTTATTGAGCCATGGTGAGCCGATTTAATCACTGATGCCCTCAGCGCTTAGCTCAGCATTTCTGCAGTGGTGTCCTTGCTTTAACAAGATTATAAGTTCACCACCAGCTTGAAACAGAGAGGGAGGGCACTTATTAACTTGAGCCAGGGATTATCAGTAATTGGGTCATCCCTGCAGAAAAGGCTGCAATATAGTCCACCTCATTCAGGTGCTGGGAAAAATGAGAGTGTAAGTCCTGGCAGGTGCTCATTAGATCAGTAATAGGATTACAAATAGTAATGTCAAACAGAGGTGACAGGAGCCGCATGGTTAAGCAGAGTATTTTAGATAATACCCTGCTCCACACTAAAGGGATTTACAGACAATAACCTAGTGAAAGTTGCCCTTTACTTTCATCTTTTTAACGGCTTTTTCCCCACCGTTTCCAAAATACAGATTTCACCACGACGACTACACTTCAGAGAGGTGTCACTAACGCTAACAGCCTGCACACACGTTCTCATACGTAACTTCTCAAAATGAATCTTGAGCCACCGAAACCTGAGATCAAGTCAGCCACCCGTGTCAGCGGAGGCCCTGCCACCCCACGCAAGGGACCCCCCAAGTTCAAGCAGAGGCAGACCCGTCAGTTCAAAAGCAAGCCTCCAAAGAAGGGAGTCCAGGGGTATGCCTTGAATAATTTTGCCTCTTCAAGGCCTTACAAAAAATAAAATAAACCTAATTAAATCAAGAGGTTTGTAATCCTTGTAATGTTTTTCTTTGTAGCTTTGGAGATGATATTCCTGGAATGGAGGGCTTAGGCACAGGTGAGTTTATGTTAGGGTTAAACATTGTTCTATGCTATGCAGGGGCCTGTGCAACTTCACATCTGTGCATTTTTTTTCAGACATCACTGTCATTTGCCCATGGGAGGCCTTCAATCACCTGGAGCTGCATGAACTGGCCCAGTATGGTATCATCTGAGCCTTCCCACATCTCCCTGCAATCCCCTGAGGATTACAGACCACCTTCATGCACTTCAAACCATCTGCCTCAGGATCCATCTCCTATCTTTATGTGGAACTACTGAACCCTTATGAACTGTAACAAACACAAAAAAATGGAAAAAGAAAAAAAAAATCCACAAAAAAAACTCCTTCTCTTCCCAACTATGGATTCCTTCTCTGATTCTGTGGCTCACACACATCTGCTCATGTTTAGGATCTGTTGTTTTTAAATCTCACCCCTTCACACTAGATCTGCACTGTTACCCAGCCACTCTCTTCACTTTCACTATCTTTGGCTCTCTCCTTCCTTTTCTCTTCTTTCCTGTTCACCTTCATGGACAAAACAATGAAACTTACGCAAGCAAGGCAGCCTCAAATTGAGTTTAAGTGACAAACCCGTGAAGTGGGTGGGTTCCCATTTCACGTGCTTCGGCGCCTCTCACACCATCTCAGAGGCTTTTTCATCAATGCCGAACCTATAAAACACTAAACCTGAATTCTGTAGAGAGCAGACACCAGCTTGCCATTGCTGAGCGTAACATTTCGAAGGGATAAACATTAACCCTAGAACACTAACATGAGTTTTGTAACACTATCATTCTCACTTTCACATGGGTGAAAAATCACCTGACATTAGTGTTCTCGGGTCAATCAGATATCCCTCTATTCCCTCTGTTTGCATATTTAACTGCACCAGGACACAGAAATCTTCACGTTCGTGTAATGTGGAAGTCTTCGGGTAGTTGATGCATGTGAAGAACAACCTTTGATCTTTTTACAACACAAACAAAGAAATAAACCACTTCGATCTCATTTTAGCAGATTATAAATGTCCAGGAAACCAGTGTCTTCACAGCAACTACCAGTAGTGCATGTGTCCATCATTTTCCTTCATATTTCTTCTTATTTGTATATCTCCCATGTGTATCAGTGTATATGAAACTATGTATTGTATGTTTATTTCTAATACTTTCACACAACACTGCTGTGCCCTGTGTGTGTGTATATTTGTGTTTTTAAGCTCATTATTTTAGCCTTCATTTGTTGGTCTCACACAGAGTAGGTTGTACATTTTTCATCATTGTCCATTGTTCAGTATTATGTTTATTTCATCTCTATAGTCCTCTCTATCATTGTCATCCTATTGCCCCCTCAAACTTGTGTCTTTCAAAATGTTATTCTAATTGAGAAGATGCTGAGAAGCTTTGACGATGTAAAACTGGTGGATGCACTGTAGTAGTGAAAGATGGCAGAGGAATGAGTGGGATGGATGTTTCAGTAGAGATCTGGAGAGATATGTAATGGAGCTTTGTCCTCTCTACAGAATGAGGATAAAAATAAAGTATAAAAAGAGGAAAATAAAAATGGTTTGATAGTCTTTCTAATCAGATGGCTCTTAGGAGGATTTAGCTTAAAAGTGAGTGATTTTTTGCATCGCACATACAGTAGACACATGCACTAAAGCACATTTAAGTAGATGTATTACTTTCTTGTCCACTCATGATTAGTGTGCCATTTTTCGCATAAATCAGTTTTTTATTTTCTGGCCACTGCGGCTTGTTTTTCTAATGATGCAGATGGACAGGAAATGGGGGGAAAATGCAGGGGAAGACACACAAGCAAGTCAGTGAGAGACCAGGACTTGAACCTGCACCACCCACACCGCAACCCGGCATATGGAGGTGGCTGCCTGCTCCACCACTGAGCCACTCAAGTGTCCTACGTCAAGTTATTTTAATGTAGTACAAAGACTTAAAAATATTTTAATCCACTGTCATAAATTCACTGGGAAAGAGGCCCAGATGCAAGACAATGGTGCACGTTAAATCACAAAAAGCCATCCTTAGACACACACATAAAGTCAGAAGAAGTAGAAAAACCAGACAGAAACCAAATAAAAGGATTGCAAACAGATAAAAATCAGTCAAGCAAGACTATTTACACACTGAGAGTAGATTGGACACAGGTTAAAACAATGTTTACAGACATAAACAAGGGCGCACAACAGCAAAAACACCACACAGAGCAGAGGTCCCCAACCCCTGGGCCGCAGACCGGGTACCGGTCCGTGAGTCATTTGGTACCAGGCTGCACATTATTTCTGTTTTACTTATTATCTGAGTCTGAATGATTTTTTATTATGAAAAATGGGCAGATTCTCTCTGTTACATCCATCTATGAATCCCTCCTTGACGTGTCAAGATGCTTGTCTCAGTCACCGCTAAAATTATGCTAAAATCACTCCAAACTCTCCAAAAGCCACAGATGTCACCAGAAAAAGCTGCTAAAAAGAGTCACTAGGGGGGGTCTGAAAAGTTCCTAAATCTAGCGACAAAATCACTAAGCTGGCAGCCCTGGTGGAAGATTCTAAACCTTTTTATGTAAAGGGGGATTTGGAGCTTACTAAGTGGGTAAGACAGCAGATGGAGAATTTATCACTCTTTTTCTTGTCAAATAGTCTTTTAATACCGTAAACAAACAGGTGTACTTGTGGTCTTGTGTAAAAGCTTCAGAAGTGGTAAATAGAATGTTTTGTTTTGCTCTTTGTGTAAAAATATTTAATTATGTGAGTTAACTGATAAATGCTTGCATGGTTTATTCTGGGGAGGGGCTTAAGTTTTATAAGCCTGAGCTGATGCTCCTGAGGGGGAATCGGGGTGGTAGTGATGATATGGTGAATGTGTCAAATCCTTCCGGCCAACTGCTTCACCAAAAACCTGATTACATGAAGCCCCATTTAACAGCTCATTTAAGAGTAGTGACATCTGCTGGACATTTGATTTACAGCATTCCTACTGTTAGGTTACATGTTGGCTCATGAAGCTTTTAGTATAATTATGCAATTATTTTGTCAAAATCTCCATTTGAGGTATTGTAAAACCAGATTAAATAAATCTATGCTGATCATAGTATATTTATCAATAGATCAGTTGTGGTATGTCAATAAAGTATTGTATATAGACAGTGTGTGGTGTGTGCTTGTGGATAAACAGTTACAGGAAGTGCTTAGGTGGAGGCGGGGTGTGCATTATTGATTTTTATTCACAAATAAAAAATTTTTGACAGTGTTGGGGCTCAGGCGATTCCCTCTTTTTTGTATAACTTCCCCAGCCTTAGAAAACACTCTCTTACAGAGGACTGAAGAAGCAAGGGCATGCTGAAACTGAAGTGCTAATGTGTACAGGTGAGGATACAGGTGCTTCTGATTATGCCGCTATAACAGTGGATCAGACTCACCACAGATCACCCAGAACACTTCCTGTATTTCCCACGTCTTTTTCAGCAACTCAAATCACATAATGAGGCAGTCACGTGATTTCAGAAAACAGGGCCTTGTTTGGCTTTTGTCACGTGATATTCTGAAAAATGATAGGGGCTTCAGCACAAGCTTCATTTGGAAATTCCCCCTTTGCTTGACACAGGCCTCAGAGTTTTAGTATCAGATGTAACATCACTACAGGGTGGCATTAAAGGCCTAGAGTGTTGGCTCAGACCCAACAGCCACGGGCCTAGCCTTTGGGGTTTTTTGTTTGTTTAGTTGTTTTTTTTTTTTTTGGTTTAGTTGATTTTTTACTTTCCTTTGGTTCTTTTGAACAGTTTTAAGTTTATTTTTGTATAAATTTTGCATCTTTTGTTGGTCATATCACCAGCCTGACCTGCCTCGTTATCAGCAACTGTAAATAAATTGTACATCAGGTAAAAAGAATTCCTGCCTCCAAGTGTGCTTCCTCAACCGTAGCTGTAGCCCTGCTACACCAACATAAAACAGGAAATAACAAGAAGGGAAGACAAGGAACTAACACCTTAAAGACAGGAGAAACATTAACATAATACTAACACAAAAGGAAGGATGTCAATAAAAACAGGGACCCAAAGTCAATAAATACTTAACAAGAAACCAGGACCATGACATCCACTTTTTATTTAAAATTTTTTGGCTAGCCTATTACCTTTCTTATAAACTACATAATGACATAAAGTACCTGGTGGTATTAAGCTAAACTTAAAGTGCGTCAAAGTAAATTTACAGGCCCCTCTTGAGTTTCAGTATAGCATTTGATCACAAATGCTTTGGTGATGTGGTCCCTAAATATATGAATAATTAGCAGTGCATAAAAACATTTGTATGCACAGTGACAACCTATGGGCAGGAATTGTTTTCCTTGTTGCCTGTGCCTATCTCCTCCAGGTTTTTTTAAATTTAGGATGTTGCACACCTGAGTGGCTCAGACCACTCTAAAGCAGCCCCACCAGAACCTCTCAGGGGCTCTTCTCTCCTCTCCTATCCCCTTCCTGCCTGACTGACTCTGCTGATTTTGCATGCACATACTCATACATACACTTTCCCTGCACTCAGACATTGTTTACACACTGATATCCTGAGAACCATTCAAACGAAGTTTGGTTTCTTTACTTTATTTAATTAAACAACTTAACAGCATCCTAAGACTCTATGTGGTCTCCCTCTTTTTGAACTCACTGTAGAACCCAAATCAGAGGCTCATGCAGTGGGCTCTCTTTACAATTTGGACATCTGGCATACCAAAGACAAAGATGTCATGGCAAATTCTTTGTCCCATACAAGTCCCGATTTGTCCCAACCCAACTCAAAAGAATGTCACAAAAAGAGGGAGACCACACATAGTATTAGGATGCTCTTAAATGTTTACCTGGAAGAGATAAGCACAGGGAACAAGGAAAACAAGGCCAGTTCTGGGGCTGCCATGGCACAAAAAAAAGCTAAAGCAATAAATGCAAAATATGATTTATAGGTGTATATATATTTAAAGGTATATTAAATTTTCAATTCAGCTTTATTTATATACCACCAGTATGCAGTAACAGTTGTCTCCATGTGCTTTGTACTGTAAAGTAAAAACCCTGTACTATTGGAGAGAAAAACAACCAGGCATTCCCCTGTGAGCAGTACTTGTGACAGTGGGGAGGAAGAACTTACGTTGAGCAGAGAGAGACCTCCCATAGAACCAGGCTCAGAGATGGGCAGCCATCTGCTGTGAAGGGTATGTGGGTGAGGGGAAAATCATAAACAGTTAAGTGTTAACTGTAAATTTCCCCACTGTGAGACTATTAAAGGTCTTCATTCATTCATTCAGGAGTATATAGCATTAGGTAATCTGATCAAATTACATGAATTTTACTAATCAGTTGGGAGCTACTGCTGCTCTGCCAAACTGGACTAATTAAAGATGTCATACAATGGTGATAATATTAATTTCTCCATTATGATAAGATTCAGTTACTCTTACATAGTGTGAGATAAAAGAAGGTGGTTATATTTTTGTTAGCTTGTGCTAGCTCACTAACTAGCTGTTACTAGAGAATACAAATAATGCACATGGTTCTTGACAGTTTTGATATCATTTATAGTTTTTAACCAGAATGAGGTCATTATTTGTATTTATCAGCGAAATGTACAATAGTGCATTATTTCCTTAAGAACCTGGGATTAAATGTAAATAGTACAAAGGCAAGTTATCAGATGTTAAGAAACTACATTTATGGACCTCAAGACTATGTCACCCTCAGTCCATCAAGTCCACAAAGGAAATTAAAAACACTCTTGTCTTATACAAAATATTCATCAGGCACATTCACCTGTAGAGCCAGTATGAGCGAATAAATGGTATAGGAAAAATCTGGCACAATAATAAAAATCATAATACTGATAAACAACAAACTGTATATAAGTCTAAAGGAAGGAAAAATTCTTATGTATTACACATTTTAATCAACACCTGCAAAATGTATGTCTTAAATTAAACCTTTTCTACTTTTTTGTTTTTGTTTGTTCGCTCGACATTTACCATTATTTTTGGCTTATATATTACCTAAATATGTAGTCCATCTTTCCATCCATTTTCTAAACCGCTTATCCGATTCAGGGTCACAGGGGGCTGGACCCTATTTCGTTACGCCATATTAATCTTGTTTCTGTTACTAAATGTATATGACTGGATTGCTGAACAATTTAGAAAATATGAAAATGACCACCCCTGAAACTGTTAAATTGTCAAATATTTTCTTCTTGTAATAATTTAAAAAAATTATCAGTGAATTTAATCATTAGTAACTATTAAACTCTGTCTCTCTTCCACAGTGTGTCTTTTGTCCTGTCTCCCTCCCCTCACCCTCAACTAATCGCAGTGGATGCTGCCACTCCCTGGTCCTGAGTTCTGCTGGAGGTTTTTCCTTCCCACTGTTGCCAAATGCTTGCTCATAGGGGGTCGTTTTCACTGTTGGGTTTTCTTTGTTATTACTGACCCTATGATACAGGTGCCAAGATAGCTCAGGGCGTGAACAGGTGACCATGGATGCTTCTTAGATGTGCAGCCGGTGCAGGTTTGAGTCCCGGCCTGTCGCCATTTTGCCGCATGTCTTCCCCCGCCCTCCCCCAATCTCCACCGTTGAACTGTTGAATAAAGCCGAAAAAGGCCAAAAAAAAAAAAAGACCCTACAATATTAAGCACCTCGAGATGACTGAAGTGATTCGGTGCTATTTAAATAATATTGAATTGAACTGAATTAAACTGTTGTATTGAATTGGCACTATATAATGTAAATAAACCTGAATTGAACTGAACTGAAATGAATGGTTATCTGTCTCTGTGTAAGCCTTGCAATAGGCTGGCGACAGCTGGGATTGACTCCAGCCCAACCACCACCCTGAACTGGATATATGGAGGATAGATGGATGGATAGATAGATGGATGTTGCAGTATCAGTCAAATTGGACTGAACATCCCAAATAAATATTTTTAGATTGTGGAAGCTTTTTTCACTCCACCTTCACATGTGACTGGGCAGCATTTACCTCATTCCTCATACTTGGATGATTTCAGGGTATCCATGTCCTTGTGTTCGACAGCATCATCATCTTTTTACCCTGTCTTTCACTTTGCTAAGTCACTAGGATGTTTTCCCCCTTTTGATTTTAACTTCAGAAATCAAAGTAGGGAAATGCAATAGACCTGTCTGGAAGCTGTGACACTACACTTGGTGCCATATCAACTGCTTTTATGTGCACCAACACACTTTAACACTCTACGCAATCTTTCACACTAAGCCCTGTGATTTTGCAGTTTCTATCGTGTGTGGACTCTCATATGTCTTTTCAGAGTTCCCTGTCGTGAAAATGTTATGCCACAGACATCACAACCAAATGGTTTCTCTCCTGTGTGAACTGTCATGTGTGCTTTAAGGTGTGTCTTTCGCTTAAAGCGTTTACCACAATCATCACAACTAAACGGTTTTTCTCCTGTGTGGAGTCTAAGATGTCTTTGCAGACATCCCTTTTGGCTAAATCTTTTACCACACTTATCACAACCAAATGGTTTCTCTCCTGTGTGGACCCTCATGTGCGCTGTAAGATCACTCTGTAGTCTAAATTTTTTATCACAGCTGCTGCAACCAAATGGTTTCTCTCCTGTGTGAACTGTCATATGTACCTTCAGAATTCCCTGCTGGCTAAAACTTTTACCACATTCATCGCAGTGAAATGGTTTCTCTCCTGTGTGAATTGTCATGTGTGCTTTCAGAATTTTCTGATGACTAAATCTTTTGCCACAGTCTTCACAACTAAATGGTTTATCCCCTGTGTGAGCTGCCATGTGTATTTTAAGAGTGCACTGATGTCTAAATCTTTTACCACAGTTATCACAACCAAATGGTTTCTCTCCCGTGTGAATTCTCATATGGATCTTAAGATGTGTTTTCTGGTTGAATCTCTGGCCACAAAAATCACAACAGAATGGTTTCTCTCCTGTGTGAATTCGCATGTGAGTGTTTAGATGTGTTTTTTGGTTGAATCCCTGTCCACAAACATCACAACCAAATGGTTTCTTTCTGGTGTGGACTGCCATTTGTGAATCAACATTCTGCTTTACTGTGAAGCATTTCTTTTTATCCAGACCAGTGGAAGACATTCTTCCCCGGTCCCCCTGAAGAGACTGCTTGCAAAGAAGAGCTTTTTCAAATTCAGAGGGGCTAAAGGATACTTTGGCACTGTCACATCCTTTGTCACTATTTACACCTGATTCAGGTGCTGCAGTTTCCTGACAATCACTGTCACGGTCTTCAATTTCAGGTCCAGAGTCTGACAGAGGCTCCTGCCAATAATAGTCATCATCATCATCATCATCATCATCATTAATACTGACTTCAGTCTCTGAAAAGTTGGATGCCTTTTCATCACTATTTGGATGTAAATAAAAATCTTGATTGAGGTTTCTAGCTGATTCTGGTCCTCCACAGTCCTCACCATCAGTTTCCATTTTTATTTGTCTAGCTGGGGGGCTGGTTAAAGGGTCTGCTTCTCTGTTGCATTCAGTTTTTCGTTGAGAAGGTAGTAAGTACTCAGATTTCTCTTTTTCCTCTTCACACTTAAGATGGACTGCATGGAGTGGAAATTTGGAGATATCAGACACCTCAAGCCCATTAAGCTGCTCTCCCTCTTGACTGGCCCAGAGCCCTTCCTGCTCTTCTTTTATGTGGATGATATCCTGCTGGTTCGTAGTGGGACTCCATTCAGGAGGAACCTCTTTAATCAGCAACAGCTGTGAGACATCTGTGTGGAACAATAACACATTACGGACAGCTATGATTTTATGATCACACGTCATTTGTGTGATTACTATAGCACAATCAAAGATTACAAAAATTATACTAGTGACAATTTCCTGGGAAAGTAATGAAGTAAAATTGAATAAAATTAATAACTAAGAAGAAAAAAGAAGAGGAGAATCTCATGTGTGTCTATGAGGGTACACATGATCTGAACTGTATGATGATGTTTTCTGATTTGATGCTACTATCAGAATCACTAAACAATCTCAAAAAAAAAAATCAAGCTGTTTTCCAATCTTACACTGTCTGGAAAAGAATAAAAAACAAAAACTGTTATAGCTAGAGAAATAATCACTTACTTAAAAAGACACTATTGCTGGGCGGTATTCGGACTGCAATTTGATGGATATTAATTTTCTGACTACTAAATAAAAAAAAAATAAAATAGAATTGAACTATACCAGCAAACAGAAAAGGAGGATTTCAAGGGGTTTTATCTCTAATAAATAGAATTACTGCCCACATGGAGCACTGAGAAGCATACTGAAAGGTGACCTGTCTCAACTGCATACATGGGTCAAATCATTTGATGAAATTCATGTAAAAAAAAAAATTAAACTCATAACTTTCGCCAACATGGCAAACATCACAGCACACAAAAGCTGGTGAAGCTGACATTTTATAGCACTAATAATTGCAAATTTTACATTTTAGCGTGCTACATTCAAGAACAGAAAATGGAGGTGGAGGATTAAGAAAAGAGAGCAGAGATTCTCGAACTGAGGAGTTGTGTCTGCTGTTTGGAGTTTCAGTTAAAAAAATGAAATAATTAGGCTGTGTTGGACTTTGAGTGTGGATGAGGCTCAGGGAGCTCCTCCATACACAGCATCAGGGAACCAGGTGACACAAAGAAAATGAGAGACGGGTGTTTATATACCTGCCTTTTAAGGACTGCATCTGCAGCCCTGTGCCAAATATTTCATTTTTGTTGACAGAGTATATTATATGTTGGACTACTCTGCTTAGCTTGCTATCACTGCAACCCAACTTCAGATTAGTGGATGACAGAGTATGGATGTTTCATGAAGATAAGGTGTTCTTGAAACATCACTGTTTCCATGATGCCGTAAAGCTGTAAAACTGGAGCCCTGCAGTGTGTGAGCTGCTGATGTTTTACAAGCTTGTTTTCAGGCCAGCACCTGCCCCTGTTTTGGTGTGAATTAATTTCTACATAAAGTGCCTCACAAGCAAAAATCATTTTAATAATAATACTACCACTGCAATACTATCACTGTGTAACCACCAGACTCCTAAAAATACAGTGATAAAAATTTTGGTCACATCACCTAGAACTAAAAGACACAAATAGTCAGCAGAAAATAGTGTCAGTGTCCACTCTTGAGTAATCCATTCACCCCAACCTTCTCCCCCTGCCAGCGTTGTGGCTCTACAGCAGGGGTGTCAAACTCAATCACAGAATGGGCCAAAATTGCAAACACAGTCTAAATCGCAGGCCAAACAGAAGTTAGCCAAAACAAGTAATACAAGTTATTTTATATATTTTTTATTCAAAAAGTGTCAAGAGACTAAAATATGCATATGGAGTATAAATGTGTGTATGGGGCTGAAATATAGTAATAGTTGGCCACTGGGTCCTCCACCTGTAGAAATATTTCAGGAGTACAATCCTCGACACATTTATAACAGAACGATGGAGATTTAAGGTCACCCTTGGTCATCACAATTTGTCCATAGCTGTGTGGTCTCAGATTCTACCTACTTTGCTTCTGTAGGATTGTGTTTCCGTATTCTGTGTTGGTCAATGAGTTTTGAGGACAGAATGTGGCCTTTCTCCTGTGTTGTGTGTTGGTTAAAAAAACTAAAAAACTAAAAAAAATACTCATACATCAAAGGTAAGGACCCTTTTTCTTTTTTGGCCACAGCAGTCAACTCAAAAATAGTGTCTTGGTGAGATAAGAGTCCCTCCTCAAAATAGACAAGACATTGTAGATGTTATGGATTTTAAGAGTTCATCTTTCAGATGATATCAAATACTGTACATACTCATTCATGCAGCTATGCTGGCCTGAAATACTAATCTGTTTAATTTATGAGCGCTACTATAAAACTCCAGAAGGATTTTGTTTGCAACACATCAATAAAACCCTGTTTAAATTGTTATGAAACTAAAAAGTCTTCATTTGTGAAAGTATGTCTATACATTATAATTCCATAAATAGTGCTAGTACATTTTTAATTGTGATTTTCACAGTGCCGCTATTTCGCCCCCCAAAAATAATATTAAAAAGGGGACCTAAATTTTCTTTACCTTATTTTTTGTTATACAGTGCTTAAAAAAAATGGTTAGATTACCTGTATACAGTGCTTAACAACAGAACCACAAATATTCTAGAAATCTGTCAACAACTTGTTTAAAACTAAAAATTACTGAATTCATGTTTTTTATACCCAAATTTGAGCTGATGCACTGGATTTCACTGAGAAGTCAGAAATCAATTAGGCATAACATTAAACCACTAAAATTAATTTTTTGGTTTAGGAATGCAATTACGTAACTGTAATTTGGCATGTTAATGGGGAAAAAAAGTACTTATATTTTAGCATTGAAAATATTATTTTGATTAACGAGCTGGTGGATTAACCATTACAGAAACATTACAAACGATTTTGGTAATTACCAATATTGTTAATTTAGGGCGGCTGCAGCATGAACCTTTCGCTGAGTGGTGGTTAATACATTTGTTGAGCCCTGCATTTACTGTTACAATGGTGGATAATCATATTAAACATTGACAAAGCTTCAAATACTGAAGTTAGCATATGTGGAAGTAATCCCTGGGAGCCAAAAGTTCCGGCTGGCCGCTGTGCAGGCAGGAAGTGGGACCCCAAAATGCAGACTCCAGGAAGGTTGTAAGTCACTCACAAACTTTATTTACACTAATCTTACATAAATGAACATGAGCTCTCCCCTGCATACACCTAAGGGAGGGGAGGGGGAGAGAGACGTGAAACTAACCTAGACTTGACTTACTCGAACAGACGTACATGCAGGACAGCGGACAACAACCGATGACGCAACAACAGGCACAGAAAACCCAAGACTTATATACACAGGAGATGAGAGGGGAGTGGGAACAGCTGGGAAACACAGGAAATGCTAATCATAATGACAAGACCAAGGGAAGCAAAACTGAACATGACAGACAGAGACCAAATGACTATCAAAATAAAACAGGAAGTCAAACGGGGAAACAAGGACGCAGACCTGACACATGGAAACACAAGGAACAAGAAACAACAAACTGAGGACAACTACAAAAGATAACAAAAAACACTGGGCCACCGGCCCAGGACCATGACAGGCTTTTTTCAACTCTCGGCTCTTTATGCAGTCGTAGAGAGGCCAAAAGTTTGCATCCACTCATTATGGACATGAATGTCATGTAATGGTAATTTTGGGCTTTTAGTGATTTCTCTGAACTGTTTTTTTCAAGGGTGGAATAATTATAAAGCATACATCTTTAATTACTTCAATAAATAAGAATTGGGTGCACAAGTTTGGAATTATTTTGGATTTTCTCTGATCCACACAGGGTCAAATGTATATTGGTACAGTTAAATTAATTGGTGTGTTGGCACATGGCTTTTAAGCATAGGCCACAAATTTTCAGTAGGGTTGAGGTCGGGGCTTTGTGAAGTACAGAATTGTGTGAGAAGCTTGTTGATGGCTTCCAAAAGGGTCTGGACGAGCTGCAACTTGCTAAAGGACATTTAACCAAATATTAGTGTGCATGTATATATACTTTGCACCCTGTTTGTATACTTTTGACCCTGTGTGAAATAGAGAAAATCCAAAATAATTTCAAACTTGCGCACCCAAGTTTTGTTATTTTAAAGCTAAACATGAAAGCATTAAAGCTAAACATTCTCGTGATGAGTGGATGTAAACCTCTGACTACAACTGTATCTATAGTATGAACAGCTCAGGCACAAACCTTTAGCTATGAGAACAGACACCCCACCCACTTCCTGTTCAAACGTGTTTGCGAAGAGCAGCCAATCAGAAGAAATTTGGCTTAAAGATAAAGGGAGCTAAAGGAGCTTCTTTCAGGCAGTGGATGAACTGAATGGCTGCACCGAGACTGAATTCGAGTTAAATAACGGTTATTTTGAACAATGAATCATGCAAAGCTACTTTAGTAGCAGTAGAAGTAGTAGTCCAGAAAATAAAAATTGGAAATAGAAACGAGCACAGTAGGTCTCCTTTTAGAAGATTATGTATTTTAAAGCAATAACTGGGAAGTAGGTAGCATTACTCGTCTAAAACGCAGCAGAGAAATGAGCAGTAGAAGAGAAATGCCTTTGTGTCTGCACACAATTTGTAACTAAATCCCTCCTGATTAGAAATTTGTCTACATTTATATAAGATAAAATCCACAGTCTTCATCTTTGAAATATAAATAATGAATGCATTAACATGGTTGTATAACTTGTCTGTGAAAGATTTTCTCTTAAATTATATCAGATTAAGAGTAAATCAAGGTTTCGCTTGTAAAACAGTTACTTTAAAACATGACTTCTATGTAACAGTAAACCTGTATAGGTTTAAGACGTGTGGTTTATTCTATAGCCGATCTAACACAGAAAAGCATGGTGAGATTCTTACCAGAGGATAAACAGAGAATCACACTTAAACTCATTCTACACACCATTATCAAATTAAATCTGCTGTGCTGGATTCTCCCAGTAAAAACTGGGACATTTGCATTCTAAAAGTGCAGAGCCAACCATGTAAGTGACACTCCAGTAAAATGAAAGCCACTTTTGATCAACGGGCTCACTTTCCTGTCAGCTCCCCTGCGGCTTTTATAGTACAGTCTTAAGTGTGTGGAATGGTGTGAACAACCAGGAACTCTTTGGCCCACTTTACCTCATAGATACTGATCGCACTGCAGAGTCAGGTGCGTCCTCACGCACCCCTTCTTCTTGTTTTTTTGCGCCTACTAAAAATTAGGTTAACAAGCCCAAATCTAAGGTCCAGTGTTCTGAAATGAAAAGCAGCAAAGCTGTAGTGGTGCCATGCTCAGCAGCACAGTGTCACCTGCTCTATTTATATCTCACGAGGAATTCCGGATTCAGAGACTCAGCTGCCACTTCTATTATTACTATTAGCTAATGCTGTAACAAGTATCCAGCTAACACCAGCGCTGTAGCTTCTTTATCCAGAGTCTTATTGCTCAGCGCTAATTATGTCCACGCCATCAATACCACACATGTCCCATATTATTAAATTTTAAGTTGTTCAAAGAACTTTAGGGCACACCAAATTACTTTACATGAAAGAAATCCACAGTTTATGGATGACTGTGCAGTAATGTTGGTGCTGCTTCATTACTTTGATTGATTGATGTCTGAGTTATCTGAAAAATATAAAAAAACAAACAAAGTCTGGTTAATTTTACACTGCTTTTCCAATCAGTCATAATAGCATTTGTATGTCTGTAAAAGACGTCTTCTTCACTTCATTATGTCTCCTAGATACATGATATTTATCAGCATACACTGTGCACCCCACAGAATGTCGTGTTAATGACAGTAACCTTCTTTAGGAAATATGTCAGTGTCTCCTGGCTCCATATCTTTAGGTGGCAAACATCACCTTGTCCCTCTGCCTTTGCTTGTGGCGTGCAAGTCAGCAGAGACAGACTTAGTTGCATAAGATGGCCAGCTGCACCACCACAGTGCTTAACACTACAGAACTGGGAACATGTATAGAGTTTACAAGTGGAGGAGGTCGTGGAGTTGGGGGTGGCTTGATGGTTTAAGGCTAGCACATGGTGATCCCTCAGTCTGGCACATGGGCGTGGCATAGGAGCACCACAGTGGGAGTCTGAGGTGATGGGTGTCCCAGCTTGCACGGTTTACGCTGTAGTAGCCCCTGCACACGCAGTAGTGGACAGAGGCGGAAGATGGAAGGGAGCAAAGGAGAAACTTTATCCTTCTGGGATATTGAGTTAAATGTCACTGCTCTGCCTGAGGGAGACACTGACAGGCCGACCCCTATCGCAACCCCCAAATCTCAGAGGTCACAATGGGACTACGACAGCTGAGACCCAGAGAACGACTTGGTGAAGCAAACATGAGCCGCTGGCAGATCAGAGCAAATACAACATGTTATAACATGTCCAGAAATGCAAAATGTTCATGTAACATGAAGTGAATTTGTTAGTTGCTTAAACTTGTTTAATAAGACTTTCCTTCATTTCAGCTTCATAACACATTTGAATGGGGTGTAGATATCTTTCTAAATGTAGAGTGCTCATATTCATCATCATCATTTAAAGCATGTGCACTTTGAACAGCTTTGTATACAGCTTTTAGTTTTTCAAAAGAAAAAAAAAAGGAACCTTTACAAAGCACCTGTTAAAAATAAATCCCACATTAAAAAGCAGTTTCCCCTTATGAACCATACACATGGCCTGTGGTCACCGGAAGCTGATGGGAAATTTGAAAGCGGGCACAAAAATGAATTCCAATTTGACAAGTTGTCTGTGAACAAGTATCATAAGCTAATATTTGTGTAATGATCATATGAGGGGGAGTGGGTAGTGGTCCTCTCCTGGTACAGACCAAAAGTACCAAACAACCGCTTGCTAGTGCTAATGGACACGGCGCTAGTTAACTGTTAGGATAGGGACCTGTTCTGGTAGCTAACTGCTGAAATTCACAGCCCAGCGTGATGGCATCTCAGTAAGGCGCAGCGCCGGGCAATCAACTGCTGGCTAGAACCCTGTATATATATATATATACCCCAATTCCTAAAAAGTTGGGAAGCTGTGTAAAATGTAAATAAAAACAGGTTGTAATGATTTGCAAATCTCATAAACCCATATTTTACTCACAATAGAACATAGAAAACATTTCACATGTTTACTCTGAGACATTTGACTATTTCATGAAAAATTTTAGTTCATTTTGAGTTTGATGGCAGCAACAAGTCTCATAAAAATTAGGAGAGGGGCAACAAAAAGCTGGAAAAGTATGTTGTAGTAAAAAGAAACAGCTGGAGGAACAGTTTGCAACTAATTAGTTTGACAACAGGTCAGTAACATGATTGGATGCAAAAAGTGCATCTTAGAGAGGCAGTTTCTCAGAAGTGAAGATGGCCCTAAGTTCACAAGTCCACAAAAACTGTGTCTACAAATTGTGGAGCAAATTCAGAATAATGTTCGACAAGGTAAAATTGTGAACGCTCTGAACTCATCACCCACAGTACAGAATATAACCCAAAGATTCAGAGTCTCTGGAGAAACCTCTACACAAGGAAGAAAGGTGAAAATCAAAATTTGATGTCTGTGATATTTGGGTCCTCGGGTAGGACTGCATTAAAAATAGCCATGATTTTGGCATGGAAATTGCTGCATGGACTTAGGAATACTACACTACACTAATCATTGTATGTGAACACAGTTCACTGTGCCATCCACAAATGCAGGTTAAAGCTCTGTCATGCAAAGAAGCCATATTCATTGCACATCTAGAAAGGCACCATCAATGCTAAAATTTTTATAGCAGCATAAGTTCCCATCCACGCATCATTTTTAAGGAAGGCCTTTCATTTTTCAGGAAAATGATGCTAAACCACATAATGTATCCATTACAGCTGCATGACTTTGTAGTAAAAGAGTCCAGCTGCTGCTGCCCTGCCTGCAGTCCAGACCTTTCACCAACTGAAAACATCTGGAGCATTATGAAACAAACAAACAAACAAAATACTACAAAGCAGACCCAGGATTAGAGCAGCTAGAATCCATATCAGAAAAAGAATGGCACAACAGTCCAGCAGTTTGGTCTCCTCAGTATACATTTTTAGATATTTACAGTTAAAAGAAAAGGGGATGCGAAACAGTGGTAAACATTCCCCTGTCCCAACTTTCTGAGATGCGTTGCTGACATCAAATTCAAATGAGCTAATATTTTTCATGAAATAGTAAAAAGTCTCACTTTAAACGTTTGATGTTTTCTATGTTCTGTTGTGAGTAAAGTATGGGTTTATGAAACTTTCAAATCGTGGCATTCTGTTTTTATTTTCTTTTTACATAGCCTCCCATTTTTGGGGGGAATTGGGTTTACAAAAATGCATCCCATTTCTTCAATGACACTCAAAAACTCAAAAATTAATAATGCAGTTTCAATGTGTGTCCTGCAGTGGCTGTCAAACATGGTGATTAATGATTTTCTGCTGCTTGCACTCCATTTTATTGATTATGAATAGCAGGAAGGAATCCTGTCCATGGAGGACTCTGCACCGCCCCGCGGTCTGTTTACTGCTGTTATAACAAACAGTAAAATCAATAGATTTGTGTCAAAGGTTTTCATTATATGAAGACTTAGGGGTGTGTTGATTTTAGAGATAAGCAAATAAATAATTAAAAAAATATTTAAGCAAACAAATCGTTAACCTGTAGATTTATGGCTTAAAAATGAAAGGCCTGGTCTCATTGAGGAAAACAAAAGAAACATTAATGTGGATTATTTGTAAAAACTCAATGCTCTGATTCCACCACAAGAGGCCATTATGCCTCACTGAATAACAGTTGCGGCAGGATCATCAGTCCCACATCTACTCAAGCTGTGCCATATCGCCCTGCTGCCATCCCTTCCTCATAAAAAAGAGAAGGTAAAACTTGATCCTCCCATATCTGCAGCTGGGGCTTCTCCTCTGTGGTGGGATAGGATGACACACTGGCTGTCCTCTTGGCATTCACGGCACATTCCTCTGCTACACACTCACTGTCTTCTTTCCTCTATCGTTCCCATGTCTTACTCCACCAGGTTCATTATCAGGTTTGGTGTCTGTGTTATTTCACATCCTTGTACACGTGTAAGTGGCAGCAGATGATGGAGCTCTGCTGTACAAAGTTGTCCTGGTGGGCGAGAACTGCAAAGTGTAAATGTGCCAACATGTCAGATTTTCATTCTGCTTGTAAAAATGCGAGATAATTCTTGTACTAAATTATTTGTCTACTATCTCCCTTCTTCAATATCTCATCCTGTGTGTCTCTGGCTCGTCCACCTTCCTCAGCAGAAACCAGTTGAGCCGTCACTCAATGTGCCCCCCTCTTGCACCCCTCTGGATGATCTCCTGTCTCGCTCTCTCACCTTCTCCCTTCGTCTTATTCCACTGACCATGCATGTTCCAAAAACAGATCTCATTTTCATCCATGGTACAACCCCCCCACCCTCCCCGCAGCCCTTGCACCATCTTTCTTGCACTGCCTCCTTTCCAGATCCGAGCCTTATCCTAAGTTCCTGTCCAAGTCCACATCTCACCTTCCCATTGCTCCACCCCGAGCTCCACCCTCACACCCCTTACCATGAGCACACATGCTGGAATTTGGAGGCGTGTATTAGTGGGGTCCCCACCAATCCTGGACCCTTTAGTCGTATAAATCCCTGAGCATGCGTGCACTTATTCGCTCTTTCTGTCAGTCCAGCACTCCGGAATTGGAGGGTGCCACACTTGTAGGTGAGGGTGGTGGACCAAGGGTGAAAACAGCAGAGAACGACAAAGAAATAAAAGAGCGCGGATAGGCACGGTTAGTCGGCCAATCCCTTGTCTATCCAGAGAGGATGGAGAACGCACACACGAAGAACCCGGCAGAATGCCTGGCTTACTTCGGAGTGAACGAGAACACCGGTCTCTCTCCCGACCAGTTCAAGAAGAACCTGGAGAAATATGGCTTCAATGGTGAGAGTGTGGGCATCAGGGATGGGTGGGAAGTCTACTGAAAGAAGAAAACTGTCAGTGAAACATCTCAGTGTTTGCATTCAGAATATTCCACAAAGCACTACAGCTTTTACTAAGATAAGTTCTGGAAGTCTTCCTTAGTCAACACAAGTGGAGTTTCTTTCAGAGATGGGCTGGGTTAAAGCTTTTCTAGAGTGCAGTTGTAACAGCTGATAAAAATGCAGAGACATTGAGAAGCAGAGACTTTGAGGGCTTTGAAGAGCTATTTAAAGATAACTAGAGAAGATGGCTGGAGAGCGAGAGAGACAGGTGATGGCTCAAGAAGCTTCCTGGGTGATATATGGTGGGGCCAATAGCAAGATAGGTGGATAATTTTAGGCTGGATAATATGGGGAGGTCCTTAGATGGCCTACAACTAAATGATCAGGAATATGATTGCTAATCAATAACCATTTGAATGGCAAGTTACATAGCAAGAGTTGGGTAATATGGTATTAGTCATTTTAGCAGCCATATTCTGGAATTCACTGTGACGTTACCTTACAGCACTTTAGTAAGCTGCCATTACGTTTTTATTAATTAAATCTTTTCTGAAAACAGTCAAGGAATTTATAAGGTGAGCAGCAGTTTCATGGAAGTTTTACAAGCTGGAAATCAAAGTAGGCTGGGTCATGATGAAATAATTACAGTACAGTACAGTGTCTTTTTTTTTTTTTTTTAATTAAGCCATTCGGCTACAGAGCTTAAGTTATTAAGTGTGAGGCTTACAGTGGATTTTGAAAAGGTGGACATTTTATAAACTAGTGGGCTAGTGATCAAATTTATCAAGAACTGTAAAATTCTATCATAATGTTGCTAATAATGTTCAGTAATGATTATGAGTCACTTTAACTGACCATCTTTCCCACTCTCTTTCCTACTCCACTTCCTTCTCTTTCGTGTCCATCTCCAGAGCTGCCCGCTGAGGAGGGTAAGTGTTCATTTAACATATTTACTAAATGTTTAAATGTTAACAAGAACTTCCAGACACCTGATATGACAGAGAGGATAACTGGCATTACTTCACTGAACTCACTCTCACCCGCAAAAGGGCTTCAGTAAAAAACATGCAGGCAGCATTTTGATTGTGTAATCTAATCCCCACAAAATAATTGCATCACACTTGGCACTGAAAATTGTTGGTCAATCAGTGGCAATATTATTACCATTATATTTAGCAACAGTGATCACAAATTCATACCACGGTGTGCAAACATCTTTCACGCCAGTGAACTCTAATGCATGATTATTATCCATTGATTGTCCTTCAGGTAAGAGCATCTGGGAGCTGGTCATTGAGCAGTTTGAAGACTTGCTTGTCAGGATCCTGCTTCTGGCTGCCTGCATCTCTTTTGTGAGTAAAGAAGTGTCTGTATTACTTTTAAATCACGACAGCCATTATAGATCATGGCCATTCCTGTCATGTTCATTTAAAGATTAAGTAACAGGTGGAGTATTTGTAGTAAACATAATACTAGTAGCAACAAATGAAACAAGACATTGACACGTGGGGACAAATTTTCAGCTTTAACAACACTTTTATTTTATTTTATTTTATTTATTTATTTTTACAGAGAAGGTTATGTCTACTTTTTTATCTTTAACAAGACTACACTTTTCAGATTTAAGACAACAACCAGCTTATATTTTTACACGTTTAGAGATAATCTCTGGTTCCTCTCACATTCTTGAAAGTCAACTTGAAAGGTGTTTCATGTAATTTAGTCCATAACACAAACCGGTCCAGTAAACAAGCATGCTGTAGTTACTTCCATTACTTTATGGCCACTTTGTCAAAACAGCTTCCCATCCCGCCACCCCTCTATGTATTTTTGAGGATGACAACTTGAGAAGAGGGAGACCAATTGCAAAGGTTTCTAAGAGGTGTATTAATTGCTATGGCCAGTTTCACCCTTTCAGGCAGCTGTCATGATGGCCTTAGAAGGCGAATATTGAGGAGCCAGTGAGAGATGGGGGCTCAGGGAAGTATAGGGGGGTAGAGGGGTAAGGGTTTATTTTAAGAAAGCCCCAAGCTGAGGAGAGAAACTGAATCCTTCGGGAAAGGTCAGGCCTGAAGAAGGAGCGAAGAGCCTCCTTAGAAATATACTGTAAGTCAGAAGGAGTGAGGAGTTATGGGACCCTGAGATTAATTTAAAATCGTATTAAGATATATACACACAACTGTTATTAAAATAAAAGCGCTAGTACAAGAAAGAAAAAATGATAAAAGTAAATGATGAAAAAGAAATGCCTGTATAGGTATACTTTTAAAATTATTGTGCATTTCTTTTTCTTTTTTCCTTACATTTTTTGCATGTTTTTGTCATGCAGTTTATATGCACAACAATACAGAATTCATACAAAAGTAGAAAATCCCCTAAGTACCTCCTGCTATTGCAGACTCTACAACCTCTATCCAATTTATACAAGCTTTTATAATTCTTAGAAGTCTTTAATTCAAAATAAATGAAAACATCTTGTTAATATCATTCCAAAAGTTAAGAGATATTAGTATGTTTTTCCTCAGGAGCGGGATAGCCCACTGGCACTGTTGTCTCCCCTCCTCTGATTTTACCAATCTCACCTCAGGTGCTGGCCTGGTTCGAGGAAGGTGAGGAGACCGTGACTGCCTTCGTGGAGCCCTTCGTTATCCTTCTTATCCTCATCGCTAATGCCGTTGTTGGCGTGTGGCAGGTCAGTAATGAGGCCCAGGGCATTGAGCAATAAGCTGTATCCAATACAGTGATGACAGAAAGTACACAGATCCCAGTTACTGTCAAGGGCGGTTTCTCAATTCTTACTTTTGAGCTCATAAATCTGAAATACACAATATTACTTACTTGATCTTGAACTTTATAAACTATTAGTTCTGTATGATTTTCTTTTTTACATTTGTAGACATTATATCTGCTGTTGTTTTGACTGCAGTCGTGCTTCTTCGTGTATGCCAATAAGTGTCTGGCACTGCTGTCAGACATCAGTCAGTGAGGGAACATTGCTGTCATCACATCCATGCCAAGTGTTGAAATCAGCTGCTTCCCTTCCTTTCTGTTTTTCTCCTTTAAAGAACTGGTATTAGCAACCAGCTAGTTGAAAATCTGTGAAGTGCATCCCGGATCAAATTTCCCTAAATGAGTTTATTTACTTGCACCATTTTCCACAAAAAATAAAAAAATAAATAAAAATCTGTATTTGAAAAAGAAAGAAAACCCACCATAAAAATTCTACTGTAACCTAAGAAGGATTACAGCACATCAAGTAACAAATGTGACCTACTCATGTAACATCAGTAACGGGTGTAATTGCTTTGGGTAATGACTCAAAGCCTCTTAGAGGACATGCCCAGTGCCAGACCAAGGACAAAATTAGTATAGTTTACATTCAAACAAGCATAAACTCACATTTTGACATCAGTGTGGTCTCTTTATCCTGTTTTAGCTATTAAATGTGACACAGACATTTGATTTTTATATTCCAGCAGTTTTTAAGCAGATATCATTTTACCATTACCATTGTTTTGACTTTTAATGACAGTTTGTGTCTTTTGTCGTCTATGTTTGCCACAGGAGCGTAATGCTGAAAGTGCCATCGAGGCTCTCAAGGAGTACGAGCCTGAGATGGGCAAAGTTTACCGTTCTGACAGAAAGAGTGTGCAGAGGATCAAGGCCAGAGAAATCGTCCCTGGAGACATTGTGGAGGTGTCTGGTAAGAGATGTTGAGGTTCCACTTCGCGAATCTATGTGTTAATTATTTTTGAAAGTGGTCTGTCAGCCTGGTCTGTAAATATTTTTGTCTGGGGAATACTCACAACCTGTTGTATCAAATACTCTTCACTGTCTAATTACAGTGAAGCAGTTAAGATACTTCCACTGAGTTCCTTGCATTTCTGTTTAGGGAGTGAAAGACAGACACAAGTTCAGGATAGCTGTATCTGATGAAAGCTGATGTCAAAGCCTTGTGTCTTTTTAAGGCAGTGCAAGTGAGGCACGACAGTGTAACACTACAGTGAAAATATGCTGACTGTGGGAAAACAAAATTATGAGTATAAATACCCTCACGAGCACCTGCCGCACCTCCTCTCCCCTCCCTGCCATTGCCACTTCTGTTCATTTGTCAGCATACACCTGTTGCCTCTCTAGCTGGCTGCCACTGCCCCCCCTGACCATGTGTGTTTCGCTCTCATTGGTCAAAGTCTGTGTCATTTAAAGTTCTGCACTATTATGAAATCCATGGATTAAGTATAGAAATTTAGCAAGTTGTCTGAGCATTTGGTGCCTATTTTGGGAACGATTCATAGTATTAGTCATTGTAGTATCATATTTCAGCTTGATTTAATTCAGTTTTAATAAGTGACTGACATGAATCAAACTATTTGGCACTATTGCAGTTACTTGGATGTTATGGAGGGGCAAACATTATTAAGAAGGACAAGTTTTTCACACATATAATCCTTGTGGTTGTATTTAACTTGTTTGTTTGTTTTTTTAATATCAGTAAGAAATTGATTTATGTGTTCTCTAACTGTTCACTAAATAATAAAGTCTCTTATTCTCATAGTTGGTGACAAAGTCCCTGCTGACATCAGGATTGTTTCTATCAAGTCCACCACCCTGCGTGTTGACCAGTCCATCCTTACTGGTAAGCCCTTAAAGAAATAAAGCCACTACTTGTTATTCTACCTTATCTCCATTGGCAGTTTTAAGTTAATCTTCTGATTTTGCTCTCAGGTGAGTCTGTCAGTGTGATCAAGCACACTGAGCCTGTTCCCGACCCCAGAGCTGTCAACCAGGACAAGAAGAACATGCTTTTCTCTGTCAGTATCCTATGACTATGAATAATTATTTATCTCGCTCTCTCCTTCATTTTCCTAGCCTTACCTGCTTTCTTTTCCCTGCTTTTCCTCTTTAGGGTACCAACATCGCTGCCGGCAAGGCCATTGGTGTGGCTGTGGCCACTGGAGTCGGCACTGAGATTGGCAAGATCCGTGACCAGATGGCTGCCACTGAGCAGGAGAAGACTCCTCTGCAGGCCAAGCTGGACGAGTTCGGCGAGCAGCTGTCCAAGGTTATCTCCCTGATTTGCGTTGCTGTCTGGGCCATCAACATTGGCCACTTCAATGACCCCGTCCACGGAGGCTCATGGATTCGGGGTGCTGTCTATTACTTCAAGATTGCTGTTGCTCTGGCTGTGGCTGCCATCCCTGAGGGTGAGAGCATATAGCGCAGTGAAACAGAAACAAGTTTCTGCTCCAGTGCTTGTTTGTCACACTCAGTTTTCACTAATATCTCTCAGGTCTGCCCGCTGTCATCACTACCTGCCTGGCCCTTGGTACGCGCCGTATGGCAAAGAAGAATGCCATTGTCAGAAGCCTGCCTTCTGTGGAGACCCTGGGCTGCACCTCCGTCATTTGCTCCGACAAGACTGGCACCCTCACCACCAACCAGATGTGTGTGACCAAGGTGCGTATTTAACCATTGATGGAAAGTGTGTTTTCTGCCCTCATTTTGAGCATCACTAGTCCCCTTCATATGCAAAAACATCTTTGTTTCCTCATCTACAGATGTTCGTTGTTAAGAATGTTGATGGGGACCACGTTGACCTCGATGCCTTTGATATCTCTGGCTCCAAATATACTCCAGAGGGCGAGGTGTAAGTTGTTTTTCATTGTTATGTATTGTCATTCAGTGTAGTGAATGACAGTCATAGATAAAGTATTTGTATTTTATTTATTTATACAACATCGATGAGACATATGAACATTGCCTCAGCTTGTCCCTGGTTAGACTTTATGACACAATATATCAATGCAGATATAAGATCAAAGTGTTAGAAAACAGCAAAAATAATAATATAATAATAATAGAACAACAACTACTACAAATAAATAGTTTTAATGAACCATCTCTGATTTGTTTGTAATTTCCTCCTATCAGTACCCAGGGTGGTGCCAAGGTCAACTGCAGTATATATGATGGTCTTGTTGAGCTGGCTACCATCTGCGCCCTGTGCAACGACTCCTCTCTGGACTACAACGAGGTAAAATCTGAAAGCCTCGCATTTTATTTGCCACTGTGAAATTTTTCTACCATCTGCAGAGAAACAAATTCCTTCCTTCACAATTTGTTTTTTTTCTAGTCCAAGAAGATCTATGAGAAGGTTGGTGAGGCTACTGAGACCGCCTTGTGCTGCCTGGTTGAGAAGATGAATGTCTTCAACTCCAACGTCAAGAACCTGTCCAGAATTGAGAGAGCCAATGCATGCTGCACAGTAAGTCCCCTCATTTTCATTTGCTGAATGAGGAGGGTAATTCACATTTCAGTTTTGATTCCATCAAATTGTTAGTCGCTGAAAACCAGCACAGAAAGTTTGTCTCAAGTTTTAGATTTTTTACTATTTTAGAGGACAATTTAATTGAAAAAACAATATATATCATCCAACAGGTGATCAAGCAGCTCATGAAGAAGAACTTCACTCTGGAGTTCTCCCGTGACAGGAAGTCCATGTCCGTTTACTGCAATCCTGCTAAGGGTGATGGTGGTCCCAAGATGTTTGTTAAGGTGAGTTCACTCAGACTGTATATAAAAGATGGACTTAGCTTCTGGGTCTGAAAACTGCAGTCTTTCTAATGGCCAGAAGGGGGTAACTCATCCGATCCGGTTGTGTAAAAGTCTTTGAAAGAAAAGACAATGCCAGCTCCGTCGATCCATCACCTGTAAACACTTTCTTGATAAGTTAATGGTTTTATTGTGTACAACATGATGTTCATCTTGCTATCGTATGAGCATTCAGTGTCCTCTGTTTTGTTAGTACTGTAGATCCACCCCTTGCTTGTGATGTCTGTATTCACAGAGATAAGACAGCTCAAGGCATAATAAACAGAACTATGGAAGTCAGTGTTGGCCATCTTTTATGTGCAGTTTATCAACATCAACCACACCCCTAGAGAGGAAAACTGTCCCGCCAAAACATACAACAAAAAATTATAACTGTTATAAAATGCCTTTTTTAACTGTGTGCAAGTTACTTAGTTAAAGCACATGGAGTCCAATTGCTTATTGTCCAAAATCACTGGACATAAAGTTACTCATATCCATCCATTCATTTTCTTCCGCTTATCCAGTTCAGGGTTGTGGAGCTGGAGCCTATCCCAGCTGCCATAGGGCGAAAGCCAGATTACCCCTGGACAGGTCATAAGCCTGTCGCAGGGCAAACACAGAGAGACAGACAACCATTCCATTCGCACTCACATATAGCAGCCTAAAACTGCTAACTTCATAGTTTAACTGTGGTGAAAATGTGCTTCCTGATCATGTATCCTTTTGGCTGGTGGTGCCTACTTTTTTTTTATATAGTTTTTTTGGTTTGGAAGTTCTTAAAAAGTTAATTCTGTTTTTATTCTGTTGCTATTGGAACATACCAAACAGAGGCTTTTTTTTTTTAATTGCATTTTTCAGACAGAATTAATGTCAAAGGACATACAAAAAATTTTTGTTTTTGTGCCACCTTTAAAAAAAAAAACAAAATAATCTTTATGCTTTCGCCCTAGGGTGCCCCTGAGGGTGTGATTGACAGATGCACCTATGTGCGTGTTGGCACCACCCGTGTGCCCCTGACCAATGCCATCAAAGAGAAGATCATGGCTGTTATCAGGGACTGGGGTACTGGCCGTGACACCCTGCGTTGCCTGGCCCTGGCCACCCGTGACACCCCACTAAAGGTGGAGGAGATGAACCTTGAGGACTCAACTAGATTTGTCGATTATGAGGTGAGGCACCCTAACTGAACTGAAACATGGGGATACCGCTGTGACAGCATATAAAAACTTGGATTGATTCATTTACTTCTCCCCTTAGACTGACCTGACCTTCGTTGGCTGTGTGGGTATGCTGGATCCCCCTCGTAAGGAGGTCACTGGCTCCATTGAGCTGTGCAGGGCTGCTGGAATCCGTGTCATCATGATCACTGGTTAGTATCATGGAGAGTTGTAGAAAAACTCCCTTGTCTTTATAAAACTGCTTTATTTGCTCTACTTATACAAAATAGTACAAAATGTTTTTATTCCCCAGAAACTGATATTTTTAACCAGCTTTCCACCCATTTTATTCTTCTCAATGTGTCAGGTGACAACAAGGGAACTGCTATTGCTATCTGCCGTCGCATTGGCATCTTCACAGAGGATGAGGATGTCTCTGGTAGGGCCTATACCGGACGTGAGTTTGACGATCTGCCCATCCACGAACAGGCTGAGGCTGTGCGCAGGGCTTGCTGCTTTGCCCGTGTGGAGCCTTCCCACAAGTCCAAGATTGTTGAGTACCTCCAGGGTTATGATGACATTACTGCCATGGTAAGAGCCCAGCAGTGCAGGACACAACCTAAACCTGATACTGACACAATGCTGGTTGTGGGTTGTATGTAAATGTATATAGTTTGACAGTAGGCTCAAGTATACCTGATCTCTTCCAATCCCAGACTGGTGATGGTGTGAACGATGCCCCTGCCCTGAAAAAGGCCGAGATTGGCATCGCCATGGGCTCTGGCACTGCCGTTGCCAAGTCTGCCTCTGAGATGGTCCTGGCTGACGACAACTTTTCTTCCATTGTGGCTGCTGTTGAGGAGGGCAGGGCTATTTACAACAACATGAAGCAGTTCATCCGCTACCTCATTTCCTCCAACGTCGGTGAGGTTGTCTGGTGGGTGACCTGTGTAACACACACTCTGACGCTCAGCTACACCCCATCTTTCTCTATGTCTCCGACTAACTTCAGCTGTCCCATTACACTCTTTCAGTATCTTCCTTACTGCTGCTCTGGGTCTGCCCGAGGCTCTGATCCCCGTCCAGCTGCTCTGGGTCAACTTGGTGACTGATGGTCTGCCTGCCACTGCTCTGGGTTTCAACCCACCTGATCTGGACATCATGGGCAAGCCTCCACGCTCCCCCAAGGAGCCTCTGATCTCTGGCTGGCTGTTTTTCAGATACATGGCTATTGGTGGTAAGTGGAATTGTGGAGCGTTTGGATAGATTGTGATTGAAATGAATTACAACAGTTGCCTACACTGATATTATTCACCTACCCTAACAGGATATGTCGGTGCTGCCACTGTTGGTGGTGCTGCCTGGTGGTTCCTGTACGATCTCACCGGCCCCCAAGTCACCTACTATCAACTGGTGAGCGTTGTCTTCTTTTCCTGTTGCCTTCCACAAACACTGATGCAGACACTTACTGACCTTACTTCCTGCCAATACAGTCACACTTCATGCAATGCCACGATGAGAATGAGGACTTTGCTGGCCTTGACTGTGAGATCTTTGAGGCTGCTCCCCCATGACCATGGCCCTGTCTGTGCTGGTCACCATTGAGATGTGCAACGCTCTCAACAGGTACTTCTTTGAATGTCTTAGAAGAGGATCACAGCTAGAAAAAACAGGAGGTTTTCTTCATCCAGCACGTGTATTCTAATCCCATTTCTCTTCTTCTTCAAGCTTGTCTGAGAACCAGTCTCTGGTGCGCATGCCCCCATGGAGCAACTTCTGGCTGCTCTCCGCCATGACCCTGTCCATGTCCCTGCACTTCATGATCATCTATGTTGACCCTCTTCCTGTGAGTTAGATATTCAGTTTGAAAATCTTTTTTATAAGTATTATCCTCTGTGAGTTATAATTTTTACTGCTTTCCTCCATGGGTTTCGGTTTCATCTGACTTGCACTCTTTTGCTCTCCAGATGATCTTCAAGTTGACCCATCTGTCTACAGAGCAGTGGATGATGGTCCTAAAGCTTTCCTTCCCCGTCATTGCCATTGATGAGGTGCTGAAGTTTGTCGCCCGCAACTACGTTGAGGGTAAGTAATCTTGCACTATAACAAAAGATCTAGCTTGGTTCCTGAGATAACAGATAATTGTTTTACTTAATGATTCATTTATTAATACCATCATCTTTTCAGATTATTTATTAATATTTTAACTTATTAAAATTAACCTAGTCCTCATCTACTGCCATTTTAATTCCATCATCTTTTATCTACCAATCATCACAAGTTCGATTCTATTTTTTTTAATCTGCCTGTTTTCACTTTCTCTATTCGTCATTAACTTGCTTAACCCTTTTTTTTGTCCATTTCCAGTTTAACTCAGCCAATCCACCACCATTAACCTGTAACTAAACCAAGGTATTTCACAGCTCACACTGCAGCGTGTAGCTATTGCTGCGTAGAGTTTGTGTGTCTGCTTGTGTACTTCTTTTTATTGTTGTCGTTTCACGTACATTACTGCTCTTTTTGTTGCTGTTGTCAACCTGTTATCAGACTCACAATGACCTCTGGGGTCCCTGAAGTCACTGAAAATTACATTTTAAAAAATGTGGTATCATGACTTCTGTGATATGTGTGTGAGAGTCTCTGATTATTGTTTTGCTTTTCTTTCTTCTTGAGATTACGTGGGTGTCACCATCGCACCGTCTGTCTGTTTGGTAGAGCTGTGGCCAGTGTCTGTTCTGGTACCACTTTTTCAAAAACTTCCGCCCAGTTACCTTTTATAATCAATATATAAACATTGAACAGATTTTTTTTGAACAAATTATAATAAAAGGTACGTTTGAGTATTATTTGTTTCATTTTTTCTGCAGTTTGCTCTTACTTTTAGTCTTACATGCAATGTGTCTCTATATCTGGAGTCCTAAACAATTTATTGCATGTTTATATGCAGCTTATAAATTATGACATGGACTTTTTCATAAAGTCCATTTTTAAATGAGAACACTGTGCTTTTCTTGAAAATACATGTTCACTATAATTATGAGAGAACATTCAAATTACATTTTTTTTGTTTGGTGGTTAAATTTGAAATAGTTCTGTTCTCATTTAAACACAATATTACCTTTTATTTTCTCCTCATGACTGCCTATATAAACTAATGACTTATATCTATCTAATTCTAACTATATTAGAATTTATATTAAGAAGTTATTTTGTAGATCAAAAAATAAAGATGAGTTGATTTTAAAATACTTAAATAATGGGACCATCTTATAGTTCTCTTATATGTCTTTATGTCCCAACATGCCCTCTTAGATCCTCTATCATCAAACTGTCAGATATCCAGGGCTGCTTAGAAACAAAAACTGGGAATGCAGCTTTTCCCGCTTATGCCCTCAAACTGGAACAGCCTGCCTGAGAATATTAGGGAAAGAAATTCTAATGATAATTTCAAGAAAGTCTTAAAAATACACATTTTTAATCTGGAATTTAGCTAGTGTTTCCACTAAATAATAAAAAATTTTCTATGCAGCCATACCCACTAGTGAGTTTAGCCACATTTAGTGATCCGGTAGATATGGAGCAAATCCATATTTTCTTTATCAAAATCATATTTATTTTTATATATGGATTAATTTATATATTTGTGTGTATGCATTTCTGATAGGTTGCTTTTGTTGTTTTTTTAAAGTCTGTTTTGATATGTTTTTCTGCCTGTGAAGTCCTTTGAACGTCTACATGCGTTGAATTTTGGGACGTGCTGTCTCTTGGCAATGACTTTAAGTTTGCCAGGACAATGTCAAAGTGTTGTTCTTCTTGTCACATGAGTAATCATGTCGTTTTCCTTTGTTTACCAAATGACGTGTCTCTGATCTCTGCAGCAGGTACAGAAATTAAATAGAGATGTAGAAGAAGAGGATCTTCAGGGCTGAAGAGAACGAGGCGGAGAAGAGAGGGAGAGAAAGATCACAGCCAAAGAGGGGAACCATAGAGAAGAAAAGAGAAAAACTTGTGGGAAAAAAAAAAAACAATAAAACTTGTTAAAAGTCTGCATAAAAATAACCTCTATATGAGGAAGGAGATTTAATTAAAATGAAGGGAAGTATCCAGATAAAGCAGTAATATTTAAGATTTTATTCTAAGAAGTAAAGTATGTATTAAAGGTGATTTTTTTTGTTAACCTTGGATATTCTCAGCTGTTGTGTTTTCGTGTCCTCTGTCCATTTTCATATGACTGACTTTCTAGCTCATTACTTTAATTCTAGTCTTCGTTGCTTGTGTCTTGTGCAGCCTCCCTGCTTTAGCTGGGCTCTGTACAGTGTGGTGTAGGGTTGCAGAATGACTTCATATGGGCAGAAAAACCACTTGCCTCCAGCCGCCAGCGCTCTCCGTAGGCACCATGCAGTCAGTGGGCTCAGTTGGAGGTCTCATGACATAAAAATGGGCATGTCCACTCAGTCACAACACTTTTGGTCTTATATATTGTTTACTTGATAAGCTGCAATAAAGTGATGATTAAAAAATTGTGAACTTGTACTATGGAGCACATTTTTATTGAGCCTTTTACATTAAGAAGACTCTTCTAGATGCATCACGAGGATGGGAGATTACAGTGTTTAACATCCAGACATATTAAACATGAGTCAAACTATTTTGGTTTTTTAGCCCATCGCATTTTTTTTAAAGAGTTTCTGCCGTTTAAGTGCTGCTCAGCTTCATTCTTCAGTCTTTGGCTTGCAGAACGAATTCCAGAAACTAAATCCATTAGATGAGGGTCCTGAACGGTATGTTGGCGTCCTTCATCTGCTTTTCATAGTCTTCATCAAATATCTTTGATTGCTCAGGTGTGAAATGGTTTTTCCAGTCTCCCACTTCACCTGTATATGAAAAGGAAGATGATATTGCTAAGTTGTTTCAATAAGTTCTTTGAAAATTTGTCCTAAAGCCTCTATTATTAAATGTTAAATTCAAATATATTTTAACGTAACAGGCAAGTAGTTCAAAATCTCTGCACTCCTGGATGAGTGACGGGTGCACCAGTGATAAAAAGGTTTTTCCAAAACTGTTGAATCTAACTGCCACACACTGTCCTGCTTACCATGAATACATTTATCCAAGTTACCATCAGGTTGGGTCATTTGGACTGAAATGTGATTTAATAAATTATTTGAAATGAGACGGTTTGTGGGAGTTACTTTCAATTATTTTTTACAACATGAAATCTGCTAATTCCAGTTGCGTCCATAATTTGTTGGACAAAAACAATTTTTGCAGTTTTTATCACAGTGAATTTGAAATAAAAAATATATATCCATATGTTATTGAAGTGAGACTTTTTAGGTTTAATTCAAGGAGTTTAATTTTAAAAAAAAGTTGCATTAACTGTTCAGGAATTACAGCCATTTTTATACACAGTCCCCCATTTTCAGACGTAATTGGACAATTGATTGACAAGCAGTTTCATGACACCATGTGATGCCCATGGCTTCTTGGCTGCATTTTCATCCAACTATTAAAAACAATCCTCATATTTAAAATTATGTAAGTTTGTCCAAATAATTTTGAAAATGGGGGTTGTCTACATAAACTTTTTTAATAGTTGATGTAGTGCCTCTATAAACAAAAAAAAAACTTGAATTAAAGCTTAAAGTCTGCATTTTAGTCACATTTTGACTGATTGATTTAAAATCCACTGTGTTGATGTACAGACGTAAATGTAAAAAAAAAAAAGTGTCTTTGTTTATACACGTGACTGTAATGGGCCATCGCAACTGCCAGAAGCACAGACTGACATCTTCATATTGCTAGGTTTGGACTAAAAACTTAAAGCCTAATTCTACTCCTGCAAATATTCACATGAGCAGCTGCATAGCAAACTTGAACCTTAATTTTTTGTTTGTTTGTTTTTTGCTTTAAAAAAACTAATATCTGCCAGCAGACTTATTAATTTGAGTATTTAGTTCTTGCAGTCTGTAAATAAAACAGAAGTGAGAGCTGGAAATCCAGGGACCTCCAGGGGGTGCCACTGCACTGAAGTACAGGTGACACAATGTCTGAACACAACAGCAGAGGGTGATTGCTCCACTTGAGCAGCTCAAACTGTTGAGAAGTTGATTTAACTGCGTTACAGTCTTACATGAATAAGTGTGTGTGTGAGATAATATTTTTCATCATGACATTTAAACTGCCCTGTGCAAAGCACTCACTGGCAGCTAAGACTCACTTTCCTGCATATCTTTAATTACGATTACAGTTTTAATAATGGATGAGTCTCTGAGCTTACAGCGCACCTTTTCTCATGAAAGGAGAGATAGACTGATCAAACACAGGAGATGGAATGCAGGAGTAGTTGGCCATCGGGTTCTCCTTCATGTTCTTGAAGGTGGTGAGCTCCACAATTTGGCTGATGACCTCATCGGACACCGACAAGTCCAGGTACCTCATGATGCGCTCCACTTCACGCCGAGGATTCTGAGAAAATAAATATGATGGTTAGAGTATGTGTAGAGACAATTGCTACAGACCTCTAAACTTCATATGGCCTTCAGATGAGCTCAAGAGCAGTGTGTAGAGAGCTAGTAATGTAAAGTGTGCCACCACTGGACTGGAGAGCAGTGGAGACGTGTTCTCTGGAGTGACGAATTGGGCTCAGCCCCTTAGTTCCAGTGAAAGGAACTCTTAATGTTTCAGCATACCAAGACATTTTGGACAACTTCATGCTCCCAACTTTGTGCTGAACAGTTTGGGGATGGCCCCTTCCTGTTCTAACATGAAGCAAGCTCCATAAGGGCATGGATGAGCGAGTTTGGTGTGGAAGAATTTGGCTGGCCAGCACAGAGTTCTGACCTCAACCTGACAGAACACCTTTGGGATGAATTAAAGTGGAGACTGCGAGCCAGGCCTTCTCGTCCGACATCAGTGTCTGACCTCACAAATGCGCTTCTGGACGAATGGTCAAAAATTCCCATAAAACTTGTGGAAAGCCTTCCCGGAAGAGTTGAAGGTGTTATAGCTACAAAGGGTGGACCAACATCATATTAAACCCTTTGGATTAAGAATGGGATGTCACTCAAATTCATATGTGTGTGAAAGCAGACGAGTGAATGCTTCTGGCAGCATCTGTATGACGCCATCTGTCTGACAGCTACAGCTTGGCTGAAATTGGGCGATGATCACAATCACAGCAGCAAATCTATAACAAAAAGACTTATAAAGGAAAGAAGGAAGGTATTGCAATGGTCCAGTCAAAGTTCAGACCTCAACCTAAATGAAATGCTGTGGCAGGACATTAAAAGAGCTGTTTTAGATGAAGCAATGTTATAAAGAAGAGTGGGTCAAAATTCCTCCACAGAACGTGAGAGACTGACAAAGTCATACAGAAAACAATTACTTCAGATTACTGCTGCTAAAGGTAGTTCTACAAGCTATTGCACCATGGGGCACGCTTAGCTGTTTTTCCAAGAATATGCAGACCTGGCATTTTTCTAAAAGAAAAAAAAAAAAAGATGGCAGATTTCTCCAAGAAGCTGATCTAAATCTGCATGTACAAAAAGGCTTTCTATTCATTAAATCTCAGCATCACTTTCTAGATCACAGGAAGGCACTGCATTTATTACGTTTGCCTTGACGAAGGTTGCACGATATGCTTTGGTAATTATCCACGTTCTCCTTACCTCCTTCATGTCCTCATAGAAGAGGTACAGAATATTCTTCTTTTCTCGCTCCAGCCAGTAACCTTTCACGTGATCATACCAGGAGCCCCATGACACTGTAGAAGCAGAGCAAAGGCTGTTCATTCATGCAACTGTGATGAAAACCTTTCTCTTACACCAGTTCAGGTATACGCTGACTGTTACTGTCTAGCGCAGATCAATTCTGATTTGTGTTAAGGCACTTTCTAATGTTAAAGCATCATTTACTTATAATTGTAGATAATCTGGAGGTTGTCAGGTTGTGAAAATTCATTTGGCTGTTGGTCATCCTCCTCCAGCATGGAATTTGCTTAATATTTTTTCCATTTTTTTTACAACTATTGTAAAGCCTTACTGATGGCTTAACGTCACCATTTCTGACAGTTGGCATCTCACTAACTGTTGCTTGATAAGAGGCTGATGAACTGGACCTGCTTCACTTCAAAACTGCAGAACTGATTAATTTTGACAAACTCGTGAATAGATAATCTAGCATTTTATATCTTTATGTTGCATTCCTGTTTTTGAGCACTTTATTGTTTTGTTGTCATTTTACTTTCTGGGATGTCCCAATCTTATGGGTTTATATACAGTACTGTGCAAAAGTCTTGAGCTGCCTTTCATTTCTTTATATCTGCTAGGAAACATGCAAACATACAGCGTATAAGGCAAAAAAAACTGAATTTATACAATTTTAAAAAGCTTGTAAGTTACTATTTGGTATGATTATTCTTCAGCACTGCCTGAACTCTCTCAGGCAGCTTTCTTGTCATTTATTTAAGCAGTCTTCAGGAATAGTTCTCCAGGCTTCTTGAAGGACATTCAAAGCTCCTCTTTGGATGTTGGCTGCCTTTTATTCCGTTCTCTGTCAGGATGATCCCACACTGCTTCAGTAATGTAGAGGTCCAGGCTCTGGGGTGGCCAATCCATGACTGATAGTGTTCCACTGTGTGTTTTTCTGTCCAGGTACGCTTTTACTGCATTGGCAGTGTGTTTGGGGTCGTTGTCATGCTCAAAAATGAAGCTGTTGCCAATCAGATACTTTCCAGATGGTATTGCATTGTGGCTCAAAGTCTGGTGGTACTTTCCTGTGTTCATAATTCTATCAATTTTGACAAGCTCGCCAACACCACTGGCTAAAATGCTGCCCTCCAGCCATGACAGAGCCTCCACTGTGTTTCACAGATGACTGCAGACACACTGTTGTACCGCTCTCCTGCCCTGCTCCAGACATACTGACAACAATTTGAACCAAAGATTTAAAATTTAGATTCACCACTCCATCACACGCTGTTGCCACTGATTTTCAGTCCAATTCTTGTGTAATTTGGCACACCTCAGCCTTTTTTCCTATTTCACTTTTTTAAGAATGGCTTCTTGACAACACCATTCCACTGAGACCATTTCTGATGAGGCTTCAGTGAACAGTAAATGGATCAGCTGAAGGTCCAGCTGCATCCTCAGGTCCTGTATCAGGCCTTTGCTGGATTTTTTTCTACTTCTTAAGGACATGACTTTCAGATACTGTTTATCTGCTGTAGATAGTTTTTAGGCCTGTCACTTCTTCTTTTGTACTCCACTTGTTTCCTCAGTTTTTTTTAAGGAAAACATTTCATGCCTTTTTTATGCCAAGTTTTTGTCTGCTATCTCTGGGAATCACCTTGTTGGTGCAAAATGCTATTTTATGCATGTCAATCTGTGTTATCTTTGGCATTTTTAATGGATTCAACTAAAGAAATGGGAACAAAATACTTATTTTTTTGCAACAGGCCACTAGTAACAAAGTACCTAAAGATACAATTTCAGTTGGTTCTTTGCAAAATTGTCTGTTATGTATAAACACAACACTAGGGCATCCCTTGAGTTAGATGTCATTTTTTTAAGCTTGAATGATTCGTAGTTCAAGGTTAAGTGGCTTAACAAGCAAAAAAAAAAAAAAAAAACATTCCTCTGAAAATGGTCAGGTACAAGGACTGGACTGAAAATGAGTGAAGGAGCAGCCACTGTACAAAAAGACCTTCAGAAAGCCTGGAGAACTGTTGCCAAAGACTGCTTAAAACTTTACAACAAAGTCTGGCTGCTAGGAAGCAAAATATAAAGAAATGATAAGTGGCTCAAAAAATACAGTACTCTCTATATATGCACAAGTACTCGATGCCTTACTAAAAAGTGATTCAACTACAAACTGTCATTTTTTATTTTTTTTTTGGCCAAAGTGGTTAGTTGTGTATTTACATATCCAGCATACATACAACCACATTAGCAACATTAATCTCTGGCCCATCCCTACACCCATATTATGAAAGTTTGTTATGTCTGGCACACTGCTTAATCCCTGACTCTTGTCAACGACTTTCAAGTTTTGTGTCTTGAGCACTCTAGCACAACCAATGAGCTGAGGTGGAAGATGGGTTTATCCATGTAATGGCTGAACCATGTTGGATTTTAGAATAACCCTGATAGTAGATCAACTCCGTGGTCTGGAAGTCATCAACAGTAGCACTTTCATGAAGTTATGATTTAATGTTCTTACAGCAAGCCTTAAAGTCTTTCTCTAGGGTTAGAAATCTCTTTGTTACCTGGAATGAATACACTGAAATTTACTAAAAGTGTGTCAGTGGCATATGAACAGAGTAGATATAACCAGTTTTATACTTACTTGAAAGCCAAAGTACAGTATGTGCCAAAGAAGTCAAATGTGTCAAATAAAAAAAGAAAGAAATCTGCAGCAAAACAATTCAAAAATGTATCTAGTCCAGTAAGGAAACAGCTAGTTTATGGCTGGCATGATGAAGAAATATTCAAACTATGAACAAAAAATAAATGAGTTCAAATTCTTGTATAGATCCCCATGAGATATGCACTCTGCAGCCACACAGGGTGCAACTAATCTTATTATGACCACTCAGGCATAAAAAGTGGTAACCCAAGTTGTCATATTTTCCATCCACAATTATATATTTAGTTCGCAAAAACCTCCAGGCAATCAAAGATGCTGCTTTGGTAGGTAAACATATGGGGCTATTCATGGCTTAGGACGGGTGTGAGGGTATAGAGGGACATAATTTTATCTACTTACGCTCTCCTTGCATGAACTTGTGGATGTAGCTGTCAAAGGGCCCTGGCTCAGGCTGGGTCTGATTCATAAGATCAAAGTAGTAGTAGCTCACCAGGTTGTCTTTGGCATTGCGTGCAACGTAGATCGCCTTCCCACGTGATCAGGAGGGACACAAAAAGTTTTTATAGCACAGAGAACAGGTTATTTGATGAAGGAGATTGTGTTTAGCCTGGCATTGTTAACCTCCTACCTCGTTTATGAACCTTTCACCCTGGCGGTGTAAGTTTACTGAGCAATAAAATGGAATTTTTACTCTCAGTAAGGACAAAAAGTCTTACCTTGCATTTATTTTCCCAGAATCCGGGAGGCACCAGCTGAAAAGGAAGATGTGTCTTGATGACTCTCGGGGGATCCATTTTCTTCAGAAGATCAAGACCTTAACACATAAATTGGGGAAACGGACACAGGAAAAGCTTAACATATGTATTCCATGATATTTCATAACAGTCCAACAAAGGGCAACTTCTTATTACCTTTGAGCAACATTTTTTTTCCCAAAATGATTAAGACAGCATTAAAAGGGGCACAAAGTTGAGGCAGCCATTTAAGTTTAGAGCAAATATCCAAAAAATGTGAATGCAGTATTAGTATTCAAAAGGCCCAATGATTCAGCATTTTTGTAGACCAATACAAACTTCATTTTGAGGTATTTGCAAGGTAATTTTTAAAAGCCTACAACAAGAGAATTAGCATACCATCTAGCTATGTTGAAGTAAAGTCTAATTTAGCTCAGTGTTTTGTTATGCAACTGTTTGCATTAACATGTGCTGATTTGCTTCATTGATAAGTTAGATATAGCTGCCCTCGTATCTGCCCTTTGAACTTGATGGTACAGCCAGTTAGCTTAGCTTTGAATAACCAACAAGAAATAGTAGAAATACCTCAAAATCTTATAAATCTAACTACATAGTTACATTCATTACTTATCTAGCACTCAGGGTAACTTTGTTCCCTTTGGACTGAGCCAAAATACAAAAACTAAGCTAAGCTCTAGGCAACGCTAACAATCTAATGGCTCTACATATTTAGCCAATGTATTTCAGAGATGTTACAAAAATAAAAAATACCATGCAACTTGTAGCAAAATAGGTCCTTTAGAAAATATAACCCTAGACAAAACACACACCTGAGGGGATGGGAGGCGGGGAGAAGATCTCTAGGAAGGGACTGCGGACAGGTGTGGGGGCTCGTTTGCAGGCCTCAGCATCTCCATTGTGAAGAAGCAGATCAACTATCTCCTGGGTCCACGTAGTCCCTGTGAGAGAGACACTAAAGTGGCTGAAAAGGGAAACAGTATAGTGCTAAATCTCACCGAACTGAGTAGAAACATATTAACTCGAGTCCTGCAAGTTTGTCTTTTTTTGGCATGTTGGTGGGACACTTGGTGGGTGCCACTGAGACTTGCCATCTTTAGGACATTACAGCATATTGCGTAGTCAATGGAACAAGTCTAGGGACATTTGAAAGGCAGGAAAAGTGTTTGTTGTTGAAATTATAACCTGCTTGCTGCATGAAATAGTAATTACAGGATTAGTGTAGAGTTACTAGTGTTTTCCTTTATTGTCTGCTTATTGAATTAGTTCAATGTTATGCATCATGTAGTGGGAGAAAAAAGTAATGGAAGAAGAAAAAATAGAAGCTGCGCAATAGAAAAACTCCTGTATTAAAAAAAAAGGGAAATGTGCTTTAAAAAGTATAAAATAACAAATAGTGTTACTGATTGTTCCGGAAAAATGTGTCTTTTAGTGATATATATCATTGGATTCAGTTACTGTGAGCAGTTCAATCCTGCACGTGATCGTGTTTTGTATGTAACATCTGAAATTGCAAAGTATATAAACCTAACAGACACATGCAGTGGAGTGGAAAAAGTACATTTTTTTTTCTCCATACCCATGAGTGGAAGTATGAAGCATAGAAATGTAAACATGCAAATACAACTACTTCAGATCAGTGCTTTAGTAAATGTACTTCCACCAAAGGTGCCAACTCTATAAACACTAACACAGCTTGAGTAAAAAAAAAGTTATACACGACCGCACAAAGCTGCATCTGCCAGCAGCTGTCTGAGTACCTGCTTTGGGGTAGGTGGCGATGAGGAGGTCCGATGGGTCAGGACAAAAATCCCAGATGGTGTCCCAGTTGTTGGCAATGTGACTCATGAGAGGCACTCCTCTGACTGGGATGAGAGGGAAGCGGGTGATAGAGGAGCTGGCCTTCTGAATGGCATCGCTGTAGGACATATCTTTCTCCTCAGACATTTTTGATGCTGTCAAAATGTTCCTCGAGAAAATCCAGAACCGGGGGAAAAAATTTACCTTTAAGATAAAAATAAAACTCCAACAAGGCTCGTGCAGCTCTTCCTTCGGAGGTCTTGCCTTTAGCTGATCGTGTCAAATGTTCACTGCTGATTTGCTGGTGAGCGACATAAATCCCAGCTTTAAATGGTCCTGTTCTTCCTGATTATCAATCCCACGGTCAGCGTGTTTACTTCCTTGTCAGACTGTCATTATCTCCTCCTTGCATGATCCTGGCCAGGAACAGTGCTGCTTTGTTTCCTCTTTGATTTCTTGCAGTCTGCAGCCTAAGTCGTCTCCAACTACTGAATGCAATAGCAGGAGTCTCTCAGTGGACTCTCAGAAACAATGAATGCCCAGCTGGAGTCTGAGTGCCTCAGTTACTTTAAAACGTGTTTCTTTTTCCCCTCTTTCTATCTTTGTAAGCTGGCTCCCTGAGTGCTTGTAGCAGGTTCTTATCAGTCTGTGATCACTGGCACTTGCACAGACAGACCTACACTAAAGTGCCCTTATGTAACATTCCTAGTTATGTATGAATTCCACTTTTTTCTCACAATACTGTCTTAACTGCTTCCTCTGTCATATGAGGAAGGAAAAAGGGAGGGTCTTAGAAGCCCATGCAACCCACAGAGAGGACTATATGGACGGAGTGCAAATGAGAGAGACTGAACATTTAACTTTGTAGCTCAAGATTTAATTCGTTGTAAATCACTCTGACCACTTGTATTTCTCAGTCTTTTACCAATAGTTGTGTTGATTGATTTGTGACAATATCTATCACAAATTTTTTTTAAAAACCAACAACTTTTTAATCACGGAGGCCACTTTCTAGAAAAACACATTTGGACTATGACCCTTCAAAGTAAACAAAATGCTGACCTAGTTCCAGGAAAAGAGTGCATGGCAGAGGTCTCATTTTATGTTTTATTTGCTTGCAAAGAGGAAAACATTTCTTGTTTAGACATGCAGTTGGAGATTTAGCTGAACATACATTCGTGTGTCTTTTTCAGCCAGAAGAAAGTGTTTAGACTACATTCCAGGATGTCCACACTTAATATCCTGCCGGCGGTAGAAACAATATTTTCACTGTAAATAAGCTGTAGCTGAACAGTTGCCTGAAACATTTAACAAAGGGCGGAGTCCTCTGTGGAGTTCAAGAATGCTTTTATAATGGCTGCCTTTGGAAGTTCAGAGATTTGTTCATTGGATCCAGAATCCTCCTTAGACCATGAACCAACTTTGCTACATGATAGAACTTATGGTCATGTTGCACCCTCATTCTTTCTTATGACTTATTGTCATAAGGTTAGATGCAAGTATATGAATATTGTCCCTATCTCACAATGGTAAAGAATCCTTTTACAAAATCATGGATCCACTAAAATGTAATCAATTGTTCCATGTATAATTTCTTCAATTAATAATACCACATATATTTATTTTAAATTAAATATGAATCCAAGCACAGACCAGTTTTAAACTAAGATATTAATAAAGAATAAAAGCCAAACTGGCACTGAACTCAGTGCTGTGGATGTGGAACTTGGTTTTAGCGCCTTACATTTATTCCTATACTGTCTAGAAAACACAGTGGATTCTGTGTAGTGGTATTTTTATTTCATTTCTAAGAGATCTCCTCTTTTGCTTACCAGCTTCAGAAAAGTATTTCATGAAAATATCCCCACATATACACACAAACCCTTTAGCATACACCCTTTAAACATTCTAACATGCAGATAAAATGTTTTCTCACCTTATTTCATCCAGATGTAGAATGAGTAAGTAAAACAGCAGCTGCTATAAATCTGTGCAGCTCCCCACATTCACATCTGGGTAATCTTGTGTTTGCTTCTCTTGGCTGCTTGCTGTGCAGCTCCATCAGAGCAGGTATTTATTTCTGGAAAGGAAAAGGCAGTCAAATGAGATTTCATTAATAAATCAACAGTCTGAAATCATTAAAGTTTAAAACAGAGGGCAATAGTGAATAAACTGGAGATCAGGGCCATGCTTTTTGGAGGCCGTGCACTTCAAATCTGCACAGTAGCTGAAGTGTGGTGTGGTGCAGGTGAGCACACCATTGCCCTTCACCTCTAACACACTGCATACAGTAAACTGAGAGCTCACAAGCAATAAGAAGTCAGGTCTAAGTAAATGCAGATTTTCTGCTGAGATTTGCATGGTAGTTTTCAATTGATGTGCCCAAAATCAAACTAAACATGCTACAAATATGCTAATAAAAGTCATATTATTTTTACATTTTTGCAAAACCACCTCGTTGTCCAAAAAAAATTTTTTAATTGTGGCATTTTGATTGAAGGATTCACTGCCTAAATGCATAGCGGCAAAGCACAAAGTGGTTGACAAGGGTTGAGCTATTTGATTAACAAAAAGGGTATTTGTTTTGTTCTCTGGTGATGTATCAGGGGAAAGTTACAGCGCTGCAAGAGAAGACTGAACAGACAAGGAGTTCAGACCCCAGTCATGATTTTTAAATATTACTCTTCAATACTTTATGACACTTTACAGACAGAAGAAAGTAGAAGACAGGAGTGCAAATGTCATTTTGTTCTACTTTCCATGCATCATGTCCACCGTGGACTGCAATGTTTGCACATTATGCACTTTTGCACAGTTTTTATCTATCTGAGCTGCCTTTTAGAATACCTAATGTCCTGTACACTGATTGTGTTTTTATCTTGTGCTCACAAGATATTCGCTTGAGCAACTTATTATCCTGTGTGCAATAGTTATTTATCATGCGCACAAAAGATAATTTACTACATGTCTACACAGAACTGTCATCAGCAGGAATCGTTTGGCCTGTAGGCTATGTGCTATACAGACCTTCAGTACTATCTCCAGTTGTGGTCAGAGGTTTACATCAACTCATCATCGGCGTGAATGTCATGGAAATTTTGGGCTTTTTATTATTTATTTGAACTGTTCTTTTTCCAGGGTGGAATGATTGTACAGCATACATCTTTAATGATTTTAAAAAACAAGAACTGGGTGCAAAGGTTTTCATTTATTTTGAATTTTCTCTAATCCACACAGGATCAAAAATATACATACTTTATATACAGACACCCCCACTAATATTTGGTTAAATGTTCCTTAGCAGGTTGCACCTCAACCGGACCCTTCTGGTAGCCATTCAAAAGTTTCTGGCATAATTCTGGGTGGATATTTGATGACTCTTCTTGGAAGAATAGGTAGAGTTCATTTAAATTGGTTGGTTTCCTGACACAGATCCAGCTTTAGCATAGTGCATAAATTTTCAATAGAGTTGAGCTTTGGGAAGGCCCTTACAGAAGCTTAATGTTAGCCTGATTTATACATTCCAACACCAGTTTTGATGTGTGATTGGGATCATTGTCCTGTCGGAACACCAGATTCTTCTGCTCGGTTCTTCTGCTCATATATACATTTCCCACTCACCCTGTGGGCAGTCTTTTGTCCTCCTTGAAGCTCGGGACGTCTACCAGAGGCCTGTGAGCTTGAGGGTCCTGCGCAGTGTCTTAGCTGTTCCTAGGACTGCGTTCTTCTGGAAAGAGATCTTGGATGTCATTCCTGGAATCTGCTGAAGCCATTCTCCCAGTTTGTGGGTCACTGCCCCAAGTGTTCTGATTACAACGTGGACCACTGTTACCTTCACCTTCCACATCCTCTCTAGCTCTTCTCTGAGCCCTTGGTATTTATTGAGCTTCTTGTGATCCTTCTTCTTCATGTTACTGTCGCTTGGAGCTTGCTAAAACGATCACTGCGGCTTTCTTCCTCTGCTTGTCCACCACTACCGTGTCCAGTTCGTTAGTCATCACCAGTTTGTCCATCTATATCTGGAAGTCCTGGATTGTCCATCCATCCATTTTCTTCAACTTATCCTTTTCGGGGTCTATCCTAGTTGCCATAGAGAGACAGGGTACTCAGTCGCCAGCCCATCACAGGGCCAACACAGAAAGACAGACAACCAGTCACACCTATGAGCAATTTAGAATCACCAATTAACCTAACCCCACTAAGTGCATGTCTTTGGACTACGGGAGGAAACACATACACAGAGACATGCAAACTCTACACAGAAAGGTCTTGGTCAAGGTGTATTTGAACCCAGGATCTTCTTGCTAACCACCATCATGCTGCCCATGTGCTGGATTGTCTCAGGGGCATCTCTGCACAGCCTGCACCTGGGGCCAGCCTCCATAGATCTTGTGCTTAGCACTTATTCCTGTGCTGCCATGATTAATGCCTCTGTGCTGTCTTTCAGCCTAGCTTTGTCCAGCCATTGGTAGGATTTTTCGATATCAGCCACTTCTTCAGTCTGCTGGTGGTATGTGCTGTGCAGAGGCCTGTCCTTCCCTGATGGTTTCTGTTCTTGCTCTTCTTCTTCCTCGGGTTTCTGCTGCCTGAGGTTCACTAAGCACATGATCAGTGGTTCTGACACTCACTAGTCCTCTGCTTCCTTCCTTCCACTTAGCGTGCAGTCTCACAGTGCTGGATTTGGGGTGAAACCCTCCCTGCATGGTAAGGAGCTTTCTTGTCTTGATGTCAGTGGCTTCTACCTCCCCCTTTGGCCAGTTTATTATCCCAGCAGGTTATCCGATGACTGGCAAGACATAGGTGTTGATTGCCCGTATCTTGTTCTTCCCATTCAGTTGACTCCTCAGGACTTTCCTTACTCTCTGCAGGTTAGTTTCTTTTGAATTCTGTTTATTTTTTCTTATTTTCAGTATTTTAGTTTCTTTTGTGGGTGCAATTTGTAAGAGGCAAGACTGAAGAATTCAGAATAGGCATTACAATACAAACATTTTATTTAAAGTCATGTAGGCATCCATATCTCACTAAACATTTGCACCACTGCCTTTTCATGCTGCATGTGTCAACAATTTTCACCAAACTGACAAAGAATAAAACAGAAAACATTTTCTGAATATTTTTAATTATATTTAATTAGCTTTGAGAGTGCACAGTCTTTTTCAGTTTTTGCTTCTTCTTATAAAATAAGATTTAATATCAAGAGAAATACTCTATTTATCCCAAAAGTTATGAAATTACAGCAGCCACAATCCACTGCATGTTCTAATTCACTACCTCCTCTGAGGTTTTCCTCTTTCCTCCTGCCTGGCAGTTCCATCTTCAACATCTTTTGTGCAGTGTATCCACTATCCTCCCTCACTTGATGTACTCTTTTCTAATCCTGTTCATCCCAATGAAATTCGTAACATCCTGGACATCTTCAACGCCGCCTCCTGTTGTTTTGTCAGTGCCACTGTCTCCGCACCATCATAGCAGGTCCCACTGCCGTCTTGTAAACCTTCCCTTTTCACTCTTCTGTCACAAATCACCCACGCCACCGTGCCCGCACTCTTTCCTTCACCTCGTTTGTTGCTTTGGATGTTTGACCCCAGGTATTTAAACTCATCTACCTTTACTAAATCTGCTCCTTTCATCTCCACTGTTACACTTCGCTCTTACTCATTAACACACACCTATTTTGTCTTAATTTCTTAAAACAATTATTAACAAATATTCGAAGTTGGTTTTTATTTTTCTTTATTTTAGTTAACTATAATAACCTTGCATGCTCATGAAATCACTGCTTCTTCTCTTTTACGTGTTTTACGGTAGTTTTCTCTTAGAAACGGAAGTCTCAATGATAACTTCCTTGGTTACAAGAAGCTTGCGTTGCGATTGTGTGTTGATGTTTAGCTTGTATTCTTGTTGGTACATTAAACACACTTTATTTTAATGTGCGCGTACAAGCGTGATATGAGACACCGGAGAAACACAGTGTAAAATTTCCAGCTAGTTTTTCATGGGTCTGTGGAGGACATGAATCGCCTCCAGCGGTGTTTTTTACTCCTGATATTGACCGTCGTGAATGGACGTCTGGCTCACGGAGCTACGGAATCAGGGGGTGCTTCCTCCGTCAGTGCCACCCCACCCGATGGGGAGCCGTTTAGCTCCGCTACCCCTGCGCCGAGCGGTACGGAGGCCGTGAACTCCACAGGCGTGGAGGTCCCCGCGTTTCGCGCCGTGAACTCCACCGTAAGCACGACACTCTCTGCGTCTGAAGCGCCAACTGCGGCCACGGAGGCACCGGCTGCAACCACCGTCCAGCCTGTGGTGTCTCCACAGGGTAAATTACACCTCCAGTTAGGCCAATTAAGCCTTTTTGCTGCTTTCATTAAGCTTTCAGGGCTCTAGTGTGACCCAGGAAAGTGGTTCCCACTAATTATCCGAGCTAGACTTTTTTTTTTTTTTTACCAAAATAGCTTTTTTGTAGATCTGTGCTTGCCACAACTTATTTTAGACTGATCCTCCATCTAACATCAGTGCTCCCAAGCACTTTTAGATTGCTTTTAAGACTTATGCTATATTTACAGTAAGCATCCATACTTCTTGTGTGTTGAATTGATCAATCTTGTCTTAAAAAAACTTTTCCCTGTTGTTTTCCAGCTTGTCTCTGTGATTTAACCCCTGATTTTTGTGACATCGGTTGCTGCTGTGACACGGCTGACTGTGGGGTTGCTAACTTGAGCACTGTCTTCACTGGATGCCCACAAAGAGCCATGTAAGTGTTCATCATTAGCTCTGTAACACATGTAGCAGTTTTTACATTTAAAATAACTTTTTTTTAAATTTTATTTTACAGATCAGGCGTTTGCATTGAGAAATGGCTGATGTTCAGAGCGAATGTGGATTCATCTCTTATCACAGAGACCAACTCTTTGTTTTGTGTGCGGCCTGCAGGTGCACATAACTCAAGTATAATTAAGCGTAACTTTTTACAATCACAAGTACGATCACCATATTTAATGTCAATTTCCAAACTCCGAACAGATAACACAACCCAGTCTCCCCCAGCTCAACCTCAGTATCCAGCTTTAGGGGACTCATACCACTTCTCGCCACAAGAGAGTACAACCGTGGGCCACAGCAGAGGTTTTTACATAGTAAGTGAGTATAAGTGCTCACAAAATTTATATTAAGTATTAAATCAAATGAACTTTAGAGATTTTAAATCATGGAGTGTGTTTTTGATCAATTGAATGTAGGTCGATGATGTCATCCAGACATATTTCCCCAACTCCTCCGTGCGGGGTCTCCTCCGTCAGCCGTCTCCAGGGGTGGCCACTTCATCGTTTTGTGTCAGTCGCAACCCTGCAAGTAAGTCTGCATGAAAGCTGAAATGTTAAACTGTTGAGTGGCAAAGTTTCATGACACCATTTTAAGTGCAGTCCTGCCATCTAGGGTTGTTTTGTGAGAATCAGGTCCGGATATTTTCTACAGTTGTCTTACATATAGCAAACTTACTCAGACGTTTGTATTATTTATTTATTTATTTTTTTAATGCTGGAGCTTTCTGGAATCTGGATAGAGTTTTTTGTAGTTTGTGCGTTTTTCTATCCAGGCATCCTTTTACTGCACTGGGAGTGTGTTTAGGATCATTGACATGTTGAAAAATATGGCCATAGCCAATCAGATACTTTCCAGATGGTATTGCATGGTGGATCAAAGTCTGATGGTACTTTTCTACATTCATAATTCCATCAATTTTGAAAAGATCCTCAACACCACTGGCTGAAATGCAGCCCCAAACCATTTTTTTCCTACTTATTAAGGAGAAGATTTTCAGATATGGTTTGTCTATTATATTATAGTGTTTTTTTGGGGTTTTTTTTTTGTTTTTTTTTTAGGGCTGCCACTTCTTCTTTTCTTCTCCACTTATCCAGTTTCCTCACATTCTTTAAGGACACTCTGGACACCACAATAAAATATGCCAACTTTTCAGCTAATACCTCTTATAGAATCACTTTGTTTGTGCAGAAATTTAATTTTGTCCATGTCAGACTATCTTTATCTTTTTCATAGATTCAACTAAAGAAATGGAAACAAATTATGTGTATTTTTTTGCAACAAGTTGCTAGTAAAAAAAAAGTGCCTAAAGATTACATTTAAAATTGGTTCTTTGCTAAGTTGTCTGTTATGTGTAGACACAACACTTGTTCATCTCTTGAGTTGTGTCCCTTTTTTATGTTTTAATGATTCATAGGACAGTGTTAAATGGCTCAACTAACAAAACCATTCCTCTGAAAATGGACAGGTATAAGGACTGGCCTGAAAATGAGTGACAAAGCAGCTAATGTCCAAAGAAAAACTTTGAAAGACCTTCAGAAAGCCTGGAGAACTATTGCTCAAGGCCACTTCAAAAATGACAAAATCTGACTCCTTGGAAGCAAATTATAAAGTACCAGTAAATTGACTTAAAAACATGTGTTGTTAAGTGACTTCTTATTGCTTTTCAGCATCCAAACCTCCCCGAAGTAGAGTTGCCTTTCCAAAAAAGTTAGGACAGAGTAAAATAAAAGCAGAAGGCAATAATCTGCCGGTCGTTTAAACTCTGAAATATAACAAAGATGCCCAAACCACCTCAATGCTGAATTTTGTTTTTAAGAATAAATGCATTGTCTGCTTTATGCCACAAAAATACCAACCACTATAATTCTTCCTCTTCTTGTAGAGTTCTTGAGGTCCGTGTCTCTGTCTTGCACCCGCATGGTGACTCCTCAGTTATGCACAACAGATCCAAGTCTCAGCGCCCACTCCTACTTCTCTGACCTGCATCTCATCAAGGTCAGCAAGTCCATTTTGAACTAAATGCTCTGAAGTATATAAGTGACATTGAGAATGTCACAGCAGATAGGATAACATCAACTTTTTCTGTGACAGACCCCAAAAGCTGAGATGGCACCAGTGTCAGATTTTCTGGTAAGTCATACATGACATTGGTATACAAGTAAAAATACTATACTGGCAAGACAAAGATTAAAGTAAAACTGTTGTTGGGCATTTAAATAGAGGAAGCAGTGCAGCTTGTGCCTTTAAGACTAAATATTTTATACTATCATTAATAATTATTTATTATTATCACAATATAATGCTTTCCTAACTTTTGGTTTTAGATCCCAGTTACCAACCTGTCAGTATGGCCTTCACCAACCCTACAGAACAACTCCTGTATTAATGCAGTGCAAAAGGTGAATGACTGCACAAATGTGTCATGAATCACATGTACGCGAGTGCATGATGAAACATCAAGGTCGACTCTGCTCTTTCTGACTTTCCTGCAGGTGAAGTTTGTCATACTTTACACAGGCAGAGGTGAACTCACAAGCGCAACAATCGACGTAGTCCTAGGCAACGTGGATCTGAATCAGCTGTTGTTGCAGACGCACTCTGTAGATTTCCAGGTAGACTGTTAGAGCCAAATAATGAACTAAACTGAATTTAAACACCTGAATGTGCTGATCCATGTCGTTTGTATGTCGTTTGTCTCTTGCAGCTGACCACGCCGGGCCCCGCTCCTGCAGGACTGAGCCCTGCAGTTGGACTTAAAGTTGGATCTCCTCTCATTGGTCGCTTTTTAAAAGAAGTGATGCCTGTATCCTAACTTCACTTTAAGATGTTTTTTTTTTTTAATTCATCTGGCAAGTTTTGAAGCAGTTAGGTTCCTTAACAGTGAGCCAGCTGACCTCATTGGTGGTGTCACAAGGTGGGGACTGTTCGTCTGATCTAAGCACCCGAGCACCCATCCTCTTCACGCACAACACCATCACTGGCTGCACGTTCAGGTGAGCCTGCACTATTTTATTTTGCCTTTATTGTCTCTGGTCTCAGATAACTTACATGAGGACAAGTGGTGGTGCTGATGAAATAATGAGCCATATTTCCCTCTTATTTTCTCTCCCCTTATGCTACAAGCTCTCCAGCTAGTGACTGCTCAGAGCTGCGCTCACAGATTTACAGGATCTTGCGGGACTCGCTACTCCTGATGAGATTGCCATGAGCTCGGGCTCCCAGCCGGAGTGGACGAGAGTCATCGCACAGGAGTGTCCCGTCAGCTTGCAGGTATAACCGAAAGGCAAACCTCTTACACCGTTAGAGCTGTTTTGGTGTCAGCGGCAGCACATAGACTTTGTGTAACGGTTTGTATCTGTGCACAGGTAAGCATTTCATAGAGATATTTCTGTCATTCTTTCTCAGGAAACATGTGAATCAGGCTGCGTCCTCCCTCACTCTCTCTCCATCCAAGTGCTGTGGGCTCGCCAGGGTCTCCTTGACCTTCCCCAGAACTACATCCTGGGGGCCAGATACCTTTTCCAGTGTCAAAATTTCAAGGTCTGCTTTCTAATTCTGAGGATAACTTTAAACTTTTGTTCTTTTTACTGACTTACCTCTGACTCTCCTGCTGTCATTGTTTTCCAGTGCCCTCTGTTGTCTCCTCTCACTCTGACCACCAGAGTTATGTTCGCTGACAGTACAGTCTACCCAGAACCCCCCAGGGGCTTGTCTCGGCCTCACTGGAAGTTTCCGTTTGGCTTCTTCACGAAAGGCACCGCTGAGCTGGATGGCCACGTTATTATTAACAGCAGCACAGAGAAGGTCACATGGAGTTTAATGCTGTTCGCAGTCATGTTGCTAACAGGATTAGAATTCCTGTGCGGATAGCTTGATGGGCAACTGTGGAGCAGACTGGGTCTCGGGGAAAAGGTTTCTAAATTGCTTAATTTATTGTTTTGATAATTTCACATAAATAAATACATTTTTACAAGACAGTTTGAGTCATTATTAGATTGCATCACTGAGGTAAAGATGCACTGTTTGCACACAGCTCCTCTTCTCTCTCCTCCTTTTGATGTTGGTTTCTGTGCATTTCCTTGTTTTTCTCTGTGATGCGCACATAGTTGAGGAGATTGACGACCGCAGCAGGAGTTATACCTTCCAATCGAGTAGCAGCACCCAGCTGGTGGACAGAGCAGATGAGTCAGTGCATATTTGTTTCCATTTTTTTTTTCTTCCATTTCATACTTCCATATTAAGAAGGTGCAGGCTCACAGTGCTCGGTCGAAATCTGTCCAGTATCTCTCGGACTTCGTGGGAAAGCGACACCGGCAGAGAGAAATAGTTGATGTCCTGTGGCAGCGACATGTTCTCCTCCCTCTGAATTCTCTCGATCTCTTTCTTGTTTAAGTCACAGTGAGGCTTGTAAACAGCTGCATGACAGACAAGTGAAATGTTTTAGTCTGAATTTGTTGGGTAGATTAAAAGTCGATGACTCCAGAGCAATATTTGAGGCAGTTCTTACCCTCAATCTTGAGTCTTTGTGAGAATTTCATATAAGGTGAAAGGCTCTCTGGGAAGGCAGATGCCAACAATTCAAAAGTCACATCATTGTACTGAAGCAGCTCTATGCCACTGGAAAATAAAGCAGGTTCAAACATTAACCAGAAACATTCTTTGATCTTTGTCATGACATGAAAAGTCAGATGTTGTTAACTTGGCAGATGAGGTAATCTACACCAGTGATTCAAAATATGTCACTCACGTCATTAAGGTGCTCTTGGTCTCACTTATGGGAATGCCAGGAAGTTTTTTTTTCCAGTTGGCTGTGGACAGAGAGAGAGCCTGAAGGGCCGTCAGTGCATCCTGGAGACTGTTCCTCACTCTTAAAGTCTCCTGGTGGCGCAAGGAAGACACACATCCCACGTCCTCAAAGCCTGACAAAAATAAAAGGTTGAGAGAAAGAAAAATTGGCTCAAAAAAAAAAAAAGCAAGCCAGTACACTAACATGTTACAGATGCTACACCTACCCTTCAGAGTCAGACGGAGGTCGGCATTGTCTGGCCTTAAATGAGTTCGAAACTCGGCCCGGCTGGTGAACATGCGGTAAGGTTCTGTAACGCCCCGACTCACCAGATCATCAATGAGAACTCCAATATAGCTCTCTGTTCGCGACAGCGCCACTGTAGGCATGGAGAGTGCCCAGCGGGCAGCATTTACCCCTGCCCACAAGCCCTGCTCAACAGTAAAAAAAAAAAAAAAAATCATACATGTGCCTCCAGCTCTGTGTGTGCGCATCTTTTTATCTATGAGAGTACTGAGGGCTATCCAGGTTGTGAGGAAAGAAGCAGCTACCTGTGCGGCAGCCTCCTCGTACCCTGTTGTTCCATTGATCTGACCGGCCAGAAACAGTCCTTGAGTGCTTTTCACCTGCAGCGCCGGACTCAGCTGAGTGGGACACACAAAATCGTACTGCACACCATAACCTGGAAACCCCAGAAAACAAACATGGCATTTCACTCTCAGTCCTGTAAACCTGAGAAAACTAGAAATTGCAAGACACCCTACTTCTGCGGATCAATGTTTTGTTTTTTACATCAGAAAATAATTTAGTCAACTTTTATTGCTTTCCTTCCCTGCCCTCAGACGTGCTGCGCATTACTTGTCACTAGGCAGACCAAACAGGATACAGGGTGTGTACCTGGCGTGTGGATCTCAGCTCTGTGCATGGGAGGGATTTCTCTGATTAGACGGAGCTGCATGTCAGGGGGCATTGTCATGGACAGTCCCTGAGGGTACAAAAGGTCAGAGGTTACCCCCTCTGGCTCCAGCCACACCTGGTGGTTTCTGCCTGGAAAGCGTAGCACTCTTGACTCAATGGAGGGGCAGTACCTGTGAGAGACTGCAGTTATTCCTTTTGAGTCATATCACTGAGTCCACTGCGCAGCATCTACCTGCTATGTCCATGTACTGTATGTGTGGGTACCTGGGACCTTTGGTGTCTTGCTGTATGTGACAGTTCAGATGAAGACTCTCCCTCACCACTCTCTCCACACCAGGTGTCGTAAGGGTCAGGTGACAGGGCAACTGCTGTTCTGGCTGCAAAATGTTAAGTTTTAAAATAAAGCAGTAGGACCAATAAACTAGGCAGTGAATTAAAAAATAAAAGTCCTTTGAGACAGTACTTTGAGTAAGCTCTACCTTGCAGCGGGTGTGGGTATTTAGGAAGCTGAAAGGAGTCGGATGACTGTCAGGGGGGTGAAGCTTAGCCAAGGAAAGGTCTACTGAATCCTTCACAATCCTGGGAGGAGTGCCAGTCCTCAGTCTGCCTATCCTTAGCCCCAGCTTCTCCCTCAGCGTATAGGACAGCCCAGCGCTCGATGGAGCATCTCCAATCCGACCCCCGGGGGATGTGGTTTGACCCACAAACAGGGAGCCAGATAGGAAAGTGCCAGTGGTAAGAACCACTGACCTGGCTGAAATTGAGTGGCTGCCATTGGCTGATTGTAGAAGAAGTGCAAAAGGATCAGAAAGTAAATTCAGTGTATAATATGCACCATTTGCTGTTTAGGTCCTGTGTTATTGAAGTGCCACAGGTTGGCTTCCTTCTAAACTGGCTATACACTGAGTAAAGACACACTCCTCCTTATTTTAAATAATAAAGTTGTTAGTTAAGACCTAAGCCTTTCAGATAGTAGTAATCTGTTGTGTACCCAAACGTATTCCAGTGACTCTGTGGTGTCCGGGCTCCTCTGGGTTTGGTTCTGTTACCAGCAGCTCCTCCACTGAACCCTCTAACACTGTCAGCCTAGGAGTGGACAGCAGCTCAGACTGAATAAAAAAAGACATGCAGCAGATGAACATTTTTATTCACTTGCAGACAAATTATCTATTTTCACAAACAAGCAATACAAGCTTTTTTAAATTAATTAATTTGATTTGATTTTTTTACCTGAATGAACTCTCGGTAGCGCTGGCGATCCAGCTGGGCTCTTGGACCCCACACAGCAGGCCCTTTTCTACGATTCAGGATGGAGAAATGAATCCCAGCCCAGTCTCCTGCACGACCACACAGCCCATCCAGAGCATCGACCTCCTTCACAAGCTGGCCCTTCCCTACCCCTCCCAGAGATGGGTTACAGGACAGAGCACCTGGGGGGAATGTTATGGGAATAGTCTTGTTTTCTCTATCGGACAGATGGATTACATTAAGAGGAAAATATCTTCTTTGTTTATGTAAACAGTCTCTTTAAACTCACCGATTGTGTGAATTTTCTGCGTGACAAGGAGTGTTTCAGCCCCCACTCTGGCTGCTGCCGCCCCTGCCTCAGTCCCAGCGTGACCCCCGCCCACCACGATGACATCGTACTGATGTCTGCCGAGATGACTGACATGTCTGGAAACCGGTAAAAGGAAGCTCTGCAGGAGGGGAAGCTTCTTTCTCAACATGTGAGATACACACCTGCCAGAGTAAGAGTCAAATGATAAAGTTATTCAAGGTGTAAAAGCATATATGCACTGTAGAGCTTGGTTTAACAAATAAAAAGTAAAAGTCCAGCCTCCATTAGATACTTGATTACTTTTGCGACCTATAAGCTCTGTTTTGTTTTGTTGTTTTTTTACTAGATCAGACCTGACAGGTAATGTTTAGTTTTACTTAATTTGTTTGGTATACACTGTTGCCGAGCTCAATGTGACAAGAAGAAGAATAAATTATGAACCCAGCCAGGGTGGTGCAAGATTTATTGGCCACATATAAATTTAACGAGATGATTTTCCATATTTAATTCGGTTTACTCAGCAAAGAGCTAAGGCTCACCATGTAAAAATATCTGGTCATGTTTTCTGTGTAGTTCCCTAAACTTGGAAAAACTAACCTTGGGTGACACAATAAGGGCAAAAAAAATACATACACCCAGTGGTCACTTTATTAGGTATACCTGGCTACTATCGAGTTGGACATCCTTTTGCCTTCAGAGGCCATTTGAATACAGTGAACTCATTGTCATGTTGAAGAAACCAGTTTGATGTGATTTGCACTTTGTGACATGGTGTGTTATCCTGCTGGAATTAGCCATCAGAAGATGTCACAAAGGGATGGACATGGTCAACAACAATACTCAGGTAGGCTGTGGTGCTTAAATGATGCTCAGCTGGAACTAAGGAGCCCAAAGTGTGCCAAGAAAATATCCCCCATGCCATTACACCACTAGCAGCCTTAACTGTTGATACAAAAAAGGATGGATCCATACTTTCATGTTGTTTACAACCAAAGTATGACCCTACCATTTGATTGTCATTGTAGAAATCCAGACTCATCAGACTAACATTTTTTCCAATCTTCTATTGTTCAATTTTGATGAGCTCAAACTCAGTTTCTTGTGCTGCTGCTGTAGCCCATCTACTTCACGGTTCCACATTCAGAGATGCTCTTCATCAGACCTTGGTTGGAATGGCTGGTTTTTTTGAGTTGCTGCTGCCTTTCTGTCAGCTCAAAGCAGTCTGGCCATTCGTCTATGACCTCTGACATCAATGTCCCAGACAACTGCTGCTCACTCGACAGAAGAAGAATAAATAAAAAAACGAAACTTTCTGCTGCTACATTGTCACAAGGGGTTGTGGCAGCAGGTAACTCAGATACTCAGACCAGCCGGACAAGCACCAATAACCATGCCACATTCAAAATCACCTTTCTTCCCCATTCTGATTCTCAGTTTGAACTTCAGCAGATCATCTTGATCATGTCTGCATGCCTTCATGCACTGAGTTGCTGCCATGTGACTGGCTGATTAGATATTTGCATTCAGGAACAGTTGAATGGTGTAAGTAACAAAGTAGCCAGTAAGTGCCTAAGTAGTATACAGAAGACACCTGTGATTTTTTAATGTGTTTTTTGCATTATGGGAAATTTAAGTTTGTGTCTTTAACTCTATCCTTTGAGACAGCTTTGCAAAACTGCCAGATTACCCCTTTAAGGTACAAACTAATTGACTTACAAGTGGAACTCTAAAAAAATGAATTTGAGCTGATTAATGCCACAATTCGGTACAACAGTCTGATTAGATCAAATTTATTTATTTTAAAGCTTGGTTATATTCAAGCGGTGCAGCTCTGAATCAAAAAGTATACTCACTCTTGAGCAGTAAACAGTTCACCTGAACCCGGCTTTAGTTACTCTTGCACACGTGTGGACCTACGGCAAACTATGTACTTACGGTTTATTTGGCAGAAGACGTACTGACATTTTTGAATGCTTTTCGGAATCTGGCAGCAGAAACTAACCATCGCAGAAAGACAAAGATCCTCTGAAAAAGTGCTAAACTCCTGCTACATAACTCAAAGGCTCCTCATGGAGGCTGCCATGCTGTCTGTGGCCCTGGCTCAGTAATACCGTAATAACTGGTGTACATATGCACTGAAAAAGATCATCTAAGCCGCTGCTGTTCTTGTTTAGCTAATGCTAAAATCATGAATCAAATGGAAAAAATTTTTTAAGAAAATCAGGTCAACGCAGATGAAAACATAATGGGAGTAATTTAATTAACAACAATCAAGGTGGTAATGTGTAAACAAACAATAAGCGTTTCGTGTAGCGACTGCCACGTTTGCAGCAGGGACCACCCACCCATTGATCACAGCGGAAACGCGCTGGTATCGATCAAGTACTGATTTAATCATTGCGTACATTCTTCCACGTAAGCGCGCTCACGTGTCCACGCCCCCTCCCCCTTTGAGCCGGTTTGCAGTCAGCCGCGCGCGGATTGAGTCAAGTTGTCCTACCGAGAGGAGGTGTTGACCGACCGCAGCAGGTTTTCCGAAGGAAACCTGAAAAATACAAGCTTCAAGGCAGTGGACAGTAACGCCGAGCAGCCATTTTTTTAAACCGACGGTTCAGCGGTGTTGGAGTTAAGGCAAGGCGGCCGAGAAATTAAAGTAAACCACGGAGGGAGAGCGCCCGAAGTGAGCCCGAGGATCACAGCTAATGCTAACTTAGCCAGCCCTTGCTAAATAATTACACGGAAGCTGGTGTGATTTTAAACTGTCGCTTGCTTTGGCATAACCAGTGTGGTTGTAGAGTAGATAGTGTGGGATGATTTGTTCAGTTAATGTGTAACATTTAATTTAAATATCGAGGTGTTTTGCCTTTACATGTTAGGCCACACGCGACTAGTATTCACCTAGCAAGATTAGCCACAATAGCCGGGAGGCTACGCCGGCGCTGCGCTTGTCAGGGCAGCTCATAATCGCTAAACATAGTTCGGTTTCAAAGCTGCTTCACACCGCGAGCTATCAGTGTTTTTAAGTGAGCTTACAATTGATACTGTAAGCCTTGTGCTTCGCAATGCTGAAACAACAGCAGCAACCCGGATCAGGCGGGAGAAAGGCGTCTAACGGAACATCGGGCCCTGCCGGTATGTCTTCTCCAGTCAGCGGCATCAACAGCGGCAACAGGACACCGGCTGGAAGGTAAGAAGGAGGGTGACTGGGATTTGTCTTTCAGGACAGTCCGGGGATTGTCCCGTGACTCAAAGGCCTACCGGTTAAAGCGCTGTGTTTCCCAGTGGGCGTGGTTCCGAAATAGAGCTTTCCTCGAAGCCAATGAGACCCGCTATCGTTAGATTGGCAATACATGCGGACCAATCAGCACGCTCGAATCGAACCTCAGCCGAATCAGCGAGGGGGGACCGAGGTGGTGAAAGCTATGAGTAGCAAATCAGCATAGAGGTGATACAAAGTTTATTTGGCCTGTTTTTGGTGAAGGGGCGAAAGAGAAGGTGGAAAAACTGTTTGCATGTATAGCCTCACGTTCCAAATGCTGAAGGGGGAGGGGGCGCCTGATACAGTAACGATATTAGCACTGCGGAGGTTTTATGTCCAACACGAGGTCATATGTGCTCCTAATTTTTGAGATGAGTACGTTTCCTGAAGTCTTGTTAGCTTTGTCTTTGTTTTGTAACCGAGCATGTAGCAAGCAGTGATACGACCCACAGTGGGCATTCATGATGGAGTTTCGTCTAGCATGCAGATTGGTCTGCATCACCTTCTTGGTATTACCAGCCGGAAATCAAACGTTTTTTGGTCAGAAATATTTTATTCGTTGTATGTTTCCTGTTTTCTTAAAGACACTGATAAAAAATATTTTGAATGAAAATGAAACACTTTCTTGATGTCAGGTTAATTATATCAATAGTTATTATAGAGCAAATTACATTGCAGATAGCGAGAAACCAATCAATCCCCTTTGAGTAAGCAGTCAGAGTGGGGCGAAAAACCCTCCCTTTAAAGAGAAGGAAATCTACAGAAACCTAACCAGGCCCTGAGAGGGTCGGCCATCTGCCTCGATTGGTTGGGGGTGAGGGGAAACAGAAGTAAGCAGAGAATCAGCAAACACTGGGTAGAAATGTGCATCTCCAGAATCAGGTGTCTGCAGAGAGCTGCAGAGGTGTGGGACAGTGGGGGAAAGGTTTAATCTGTAAACCAATATTAAATATTTGAAAAAAGAATGTCTCTGTTTAGATGCCAGCATAGAGAGTTTTTCAGGAATGACATAAGAACTGGTCCGGTCACTTTGAGTAACTTTGTCAACTCCTCGAATATCCAAATTTTTCGCATGTGTTATGTAGACTGAGACAATGACTTGTCGGGCTTTGAAAACAAGTTCTTCTCCTTGTGAACATCGAAACTCTCATGTTTTCCTTACAGGAATCGAACTTCTGCAAAGCCATCATTCCAGTCATCTCCTGTGAGTATCCTGATCCACAACATGGCAAACACACATTTTTATTTTATTTTTTTTTTGGATTGGGGCTGTTTACAACATAACATTACATATGGCCAAACACATATTTTTATTCTTTTTTGGATTGGGGGCTGTTTACAACATAACATTACACATGGCAAAGACATATTTTTTTTTGGATTGGGGGGCTGTTTACAACATAACATTACAAATAGTTTGGTCACAAGTATATTATTACATTTGGCTTCTTTGTTTAGAAGCACCACTGATGCATTATAGAACAGTATATTAAACTCTTTTTGAATGGTGAAAACCTGGAATAAACCTGTGAAAGCTGACAGCATAAATGGGTTTACCGTTTATTGGTAAAGGCCTCCTCTATAAAATAGCCACTTAAAGGTTTCGCTACAGCTGCTCTTCACACACCAGGGGCTGATTGCACCAGCTGGTTTTTACTAAGCCCAGTCCTATCTGCTAAGTTGGTTTTTGTTATGACCAGTCTTCAAGTTGGGGTTAAAACTGGGTGCACACTCATCTGATTGTATACATTACTATAGAAGTTGCTAAATTACTGTCTGGTCAGCTGTAAAGGATCAAAGTGAAGAGTCAAACAGATTTATTAAAAAAGTCGACTGAAAATAAATAATTGTTTAGACTCAGGCATCTTCCGAAAGTAATGTAAGGAAAAAAGTGGAAGGACCTCCTGAACAAGGGAAAGGAAGGTATTTGTTTGCCTGGATGGTTCATCGTGGGAAGCAGCTGACCAGATGTTGAGTTGTGGTTTGAAAAAACTTTTTTGACAACTCTTAAGCAATTTATGACAATGATTTCTTCTTTCGCTCACATGTAAAAAGTCTGTGTGCCATAAACCTTATATGACATGGGACATCACCTTTAGTGTAACCTGTACAGAAATTTTTTTCTTACGCTGCTCAGGTTTTACACATGGTTATAGCAAAAAGACAGTTTAAGCTGATGATGTAATGGACATAGCTATCGTGTCAGACTTAAAAAGCCACGTTATGACAGATTAACTTAAAACCAGGAATAAGCACTGTTGGTGCAAAGGGCTCCTGAGGGTTAATGGTTAACTCTGTTTCAGTTTCTCAGCATCAGACCATGTTAATTTAAATATAATGTCTTTGTGAAGCTTTGTGTTGAAGATCCTTGTGTATTTTCCCATGTGTAGGTGTTTGAGGGTGTCTATAACAATGCCAGAATGCTTCATTTCCTCACAGCTGTTGTGGTGAGTCATTTGGCTGGTTGTCGTTGTCTTCTCCAGACCACGATGGTCTTCTTCTTCTTCTTCTTTTTTTTTTTTTTTAAATTAGAAGATACACTGCTGACCACAGCAATAGTATTAGAATTAAACCTACCTACCATAAAGGCACTCTTTATTTTATGGTCATCTCTTTATGCTGGTTCAAAATTCTAAAATCTGCAAAATATGGAATATGTATAGTTTTTCCACAAATGTTGTAGCATAACATAATTCAGTCTCTAGTTAGCTATAGTTTTTAAAGCTTTTCTTTTTTTTTCTTAGGGGTCCACGTGTGACATAAGAGTGAAGAATGGCAGTGCATTTGAGGGCATTTTCAAGACTCTCAGTTCTAAGGTAAGATGGTCACATTGCACACAGGCATGCTCATCAGTTTGCCACCTTATTCAGGTAGTGCAAATAATCCTGTCAGAGTTGGTTAACTCCTGTCAAGGAGGAGTTTCTGCGGTTGTTTCCTACATGCTGAGCACTACCTTCCCAATGTCCTTAGTGTGAGCTGGCTGTGGATGCTGTACACAAACGCAACGAGGAGGAGGGCTCAACATCAGCTCCGCCACGAAGGGAGGACATCACTGACACCATGATCTTCAGCCCCTCAGATTTGGTCACAATGATCTGCAGAGATGTCGACCTCAACTATGCCACCAGAGGTATAAATGCATGCATATTCAGGGTCAGATCAGGGCAAGCTCACATTTTCTGGGTAAAAGAATGTAATTGTGACAAAAACGGCATCACTTCGTTCAGTCGTTTGAACAGGCTCAGACTGCAGACATGACAGGGGAACAATTTTAGACTGTTTCATCTTGTTCTGACATCTTCTGTGTTTGATTTTTAGACACCTTCACAGACACAGCCATCAGTTCCAGCCGTATCAACGGAGAACACAAGGAGAAGGTTTTGCAGAGATGGGAGGGAGGCGACAGCAACGGCGAGAGTTATGATTTGGACACTGATACAGTGAGTTTTTAAAGCCTCAAGTTATTCAATCAAAGCGTCTCTGTTGATTAATATTGCATTTTTTGTGCTGATCTCTTTACTACCTCATTAATCTCCCTTTTTTATCTCTTCAGTCCAATGGCTGGGATGCCAATGAGATGTTCCGTTACAATGAAGTCAAATACGGAGTCACATCAACATATGATTCCAGCCTTTCTATGTACACGTAAGTTAACACATCAGTTAATTGCCTTTAGGAATTATTCATCACTTATTATGACAAATATAATCCAAAAAACATTCCCAGAGCTAGTCAATAATATTATAACTATCTGGAATTTTACTGTAGGACACACATCTGACACAAACATGCACATAAAGTTACTTTTTATTCACGTTTTATTTTTCTCTCCACCCAGTGTACCACTGGAGAGGGGCAACTCTGAGAACTACCGACAGAGGGAGGCACGCGCCGCCCGGCTGGCCAGTGAGATTGAGTCAAGCCCTCAGTACCGCCATCGCGTCAACCTGGAAAATGACGAGGGCAGAACTGAGGAGGACAAGTTCAGTGCTGTGGCACGGGACGGCAACGATCGGGAGAGAGGCCGTGAGAGCCCCCGTGACAAAGAGCGCGAAAGGGGCAGAGACAGTCCAGGAGCCAGCAACAGGTGAGAGGTCTAAAATATTTAGGAAAATGGATGGAAGGGTTTTTCCTTAGTTCAGGTATTTACCAAGTTTTTAATGAGTACTAACTTAAACCTCATGAATAAAGTTTGAAATGGGTTTGCTGCACACTTTTCTCAATCAGGGAGGGCAAGTACATTCCATTACCTCAGCGTCAAAGAGAGATGAACCGGGAACGAGCCGAGAGAGGTTCTGGCGGGCCTCCATCTCACAATCGTCTAAGTGGAGGTTACCGCTCCACCCCTCCATCCTCCTCTTCCCCAAGACCCCCTCTGCCCTCTGCGGCTGGGCCCCAGCCTGGTGTCACCCCCTCGGAGAGAAGCAGCCCTCTGTCAGGTCGAGGTGGTGCATATGCCCCCCACCACCCACAGGGAAATGCCAGCCCGAGTCCAGGCTCTGGCCCTGCCAGCCCATACACACCTGCTTCTCCTGGTGGACCATCGAGTTCAACCTCTACTTCAACTGCCCCATCCCCAGCCAGCCCCCCTGCTCCACACGGACACACAGTTCCTCATTCTCACTCACTCCCGCACTCACTGTCTGATGCTAGCAGACCTGTTAATGGAGGTAAGGGTGCGAACTTGCATCAGAATTGACATAACGGCTGTTCCTGTTGCTAATGCAGATATTTTTGTGCTATCAGTTGCTGCCAGAACATCTCCTAAAGCCCAAAGACCTCCACAGTCGAGCAGGACGAGCCGAACTCAGAACTCTCACGCTCAGTCTACAGGTACAGTCACGTTCAGTCCACTGCTGTTATACTTCCTATGTTATGAAATGTGAATAAAACTAACCACAGCTGTAATTTTTTACATTTTCTTACAGCTACTCGTTCCCCTAAATCAGGCTCTTCCCAGGACACGCCTTACTTGGACACTTCTTCTGTCTCGCTGCCTGCCCAGAAGACATCTGGCCCTGCTCCACTCTTCCCTGTAGATGGTACAGTTTCCTCTTTTGTTTTATGTTTGTTATTATAGTGCCGTTTAAAATGAGAGTCTAAACATGTATCATATTACAGCATGAGGCTCATAGCAGTATATGTCAGCTACTCAAGCTTGGAATTAAAAGTTCTGCAACTTATTGGATTACTGTGTCATTTTTACAGTGAATGAGATCCTTGGTGCAGCTGCGAAGGAGCGCTCCGCTGAGAGCCCAAGCAGCACAGAGGAAAGCAAGACAAGTAAAGGTACTTCAGACTGATCCTGGCTATATGCTGGAAATCAACTTTTGCCTAGTTCTGTTCCTGTTTAAAGTTTTCAAAACCACATTTTTGCTCCCACCAGCACCGTCAGTTCAGCAGAGGACACAGTATGAGGAACTTCGGAAATTTGGGAAAGACTTCAGGGTAAGAGTCTTTCAGCAAAGTGTGAAATTTGAAAATCTGTCACAAATCAGAAGACTGTGTCTTGACATCAGTGATGTCAGACCTTCCTCCTCCTAACACCACTCCTATTTATTGCGTAACACTCAATACTAGTCATCCATCTAAGTCTTTACAGGGTCATTGACCAGTAAAGTACAAGTTCATTCTCAAAGCATTCACACTTAATGACACTATAGTAACAAAATGAAAGGGGGAAAATGATCAGTATCATCAAATAACTTAAACACCAGTATCACCATCAGGGTTTTTTTGTTTGTTTTGTTTTTTGGCCATTTTGGGGATTTTATAGGCCAAATGCTTATCAGTAAAGTAATCTGACACCCCCACCCCACCCCCTTCCAGCTCCCACCGAGTGGAGGCAGCTCCAGCTCTCCCAGTTCTCCGGCTGCAGGGACCCCTCCTGCCGTGAGTGAGGTCAGCCAGCCAAGCACAGCCAAGCCTGCACCATCAGACGCTCATCCTCCATCAGAGCCCAAACCTCAGCCTGCAGCTCCCAGTCCTTCCCAGCCCCAACCTCAGCCTTCACCAGCTGTCTCTGAGGACCCTGCCAAGGACGCTGCAGCTACACTTGGTACCACAACAGCTGCCGCCACAGCACCCCTTTCAGACAGGCAGTCGCCGGCCACCCCTCAGCCAGCCAGGACCCCAGGAAGCGAGGAGGTCAGACCTGAGACAGCGGAGAGGACAGAAGGCGTAGCAGAGTGAGTTTAAAAAATAATAAAGATTTCTCAATGAACTCCAATTATTTATTTATTTTTGACTCATATATTGCAATCGTCCTAATTTATTTATAACAATGCCTTTCTGTTTTGCAGCCAAGTAAAGAAATCAACCTTAAACCCAAATGCTAAAGAGTTCAATCCTATCAAACCCCAGATGCCTATGGTAAGTCGTCTGAATCGTTAGTGCCAAAAACTCATTGGAATTTTAAAAAATATGTAATATTTATTTACCTCTGGGTGTGTTTCTTACAGACGAAGCCCAACACTGCGCCCACCCCACCTCGGCCAACACCTCCGAGCCCTGTGGTGCTGCAGCACCCAGGCGGACAGGGGCCACTCTACAACCCTCCTTACCTCTCCTCCTACATCCCACAGATCCACTCTGTGCCGGTACATGAGCCAAACCTAAATAAACTTGTTTTGGCTCTTTTTCTAAATGTTAAGACCTTCTACAGACATCTTACTAAAATTTGAAACATGGCTTAACACCAAATTCAAAGATTAACCTGTTTTTTTTTTTTAAAATAAAATGCTAAATACTCAGTCAATATCACCATCTGTGAAACTGTAATCAGATACTTTTAGCAGTTTGCTTTAAGAATTACAGAACAGGTAGTTGCCAACACGTGTTTTGAGTTCAATCATTTTTCACATTACAGGAACTGTTCTTCTTGTGCTCACCTGTTGCTCCTTTGTCTTTCAGCCCCCACAAATGTACCAGTACACCATGTCTACAGTTAACCAGGGAAAATACCCCCGAGCCAAAGGTAGCAGTCTTTTTTCTCTCTCTGCAGTGCTGTGCTGTCTGTGCTTCTCACTCCCCCCCCACCACCACACACACACACACATACACATATTTAAAATGAATTTCCTGTCAGCTCTTGTCACAGGCTGGAAATCAGCTCCAGAGAAAAATGCTGAGTGTTGCCTCATATTAACCTTGAATGTGCATTGTAATACAGATCTGTCATGCTTTAAACTTGTAGATTGCTGTAATGTGCAACTCCTATTTCAGCCACTTTATAAGAAAGTGATTTAAGGAAGGTAAACACTTATTAAATCAGAGATGTGTGACAAAGAAGAAACCTGAACCCTGGAACCTACAGTGAGGGGATCTGGTGGTTCACCATGAAAAATATGTTTTGTCCTCAATGGTTCTGTTATCTTGATGATTCTTTCCTCTCATTAGGCTCGGTCGTGGCTCAGCGCTCTGACCATGGGTCTTCAGCACCTCCCATGCTACAAGCTGCAGCATCAGCTGCTGGGGCCCCACTGGTAGCATCGCCCTACCCTCAGCCCTACCTTCAGTACAGCCCTCAGCAGTATGGCCAGCAGCAGGTCATCCAGGCCATGACATCCTACCCTGGACAGGTAGGATGACTACTCCCTAAATAATTTCTATGATTGCGGTTTTAAATGGTTAGCAGAAAGCTTCTTATTCGGCAGAGCTCAATAACAGCCAGTTAAAACTCTTCAGTGTATCTCCTAGTAATGTATTAAAAATGCCTTTGTTTCTCTGTGTTACTCGTACAGCCGATGTATTCAATGCTGCAAGGTGGAGCCAGGATGATAAGTCAAGGTGGGGGTCCCCACCCACAAGCCCTTGGCCCACCAGGAGGCCCCCAGTTCCCTGCACAGGGAGATGGACCTCCAGGACCACAGCAGGGCATCTATGGTGAGTGGAGATGGATATGAAAGAGAAAACGTCAAAGTGATAGGATTTGATCACTTCGTAGACACAGTCAACCTTGACATGAAGTATCTCTTTCCTCTGCAGCTCCACAATCATTCTCCCATCACACAGGTGCAGTTCATCAGCCTCAGCCCTCCAGTACCCCAACAGGCAACCAGCCCCCACCCCAGCACACTGCACCTAGTCCTGGACAGGTAAGATGCCCCTAAAGGAGGGATTCTCTGACTGTTACGAGTGTTATCTGAACACTCACCTCCAGTGCAGTGTCCTCTGAATTACATTTGGGCTTCTTCACAACCACAGATTTATCATAATTTCATGATTTATACTCTCCCCTCCCACACACATACACTTGGTGTGCAATTTATATTTACAGCCTACCTTTAGGTTTTCTGACTGGATAATGTGGAATAAATTCTGGCATTATGCTGCTTGGATTAAAAATTAATCACTAATATTATGCATAGCTAACTGCCTTTTAGGTGAACTATTTGGATTTGTTGACTTTATATTAAGTGCAAAAACACAGCACTAGTTTTGGTCTCACTTTTGGAGAAGGCACTTGTGCAGCTTTTCCTTCAGGATCTGGCTCCTTGGACACATTTATTTATGACACTTCATGAATTTTTACAGCCTGACGTCTCCTTTCAGAACGCCCAGTCAGGCCCACAGCCCCAGTCCTTATACCACTCAGGTCCCTTGTCGGCACCCACCCCACCCAACATGCCGCCAGGCCACACATCTCCACAGGGTTCTTACTCAATTCAGGGGTACAGCATCCACGGCCACCAGGCCATCTCACCCGCCTACAACCTTGGACAGATAGCACAGGTATGACTCTATTTTTCTGTTCCTCCCTCTTAGCAGGTGTAGTTTTAACTGGAAGCAGTTTATTCTGATCTAAACCTTGTACACGGATCTTCTTGTTCTCCAGGCTCATGTTCAAGGAGCCATTTCAGGTCCCCACCATTCAGGGAGCCATGGTCAGCCCCAAATAGTGATGTTGCAGCCTCCTCAGCAGGGCCCTGGTGCAGTGGCTCAGCACCCCCAACACGGACCTCAGCAAGGAGCACACCAACACTTTTACATCCAACAAGGTATCAGACACAGCACTAAATAACCCACCCACTCCCTTTCCCCTTAACTGGACAAAAAATGGTGAATCCAACAGTCGTTTGAAGTGTGGGCTTTACAGGTTCTGTTTTGTCTACCTCCCACAGCAATGCAGGTCCAGACACACCCTGCTTCCTTCCATCCGCCTGGAAACTAAAACCCCTCTGCAACCTCCCAGATTGTCCCCCGCCCCCTCCGGTCTGCTGGATGCGACTCATAAGAAAACTGACAGGATCACACAGGAGCAGAGAAGAAAACAAAAATGTCTCACAGCACCTTACTCTCCTGCTGTAATATTCTTCATCAGTACAAACCTCAGTGTCCATCCGGCACTAGGAGGAGCTTTTTAATGCTAATGATGAAGGTGACAGGACGGCAGCAGTGTCCAACCCCTGCTGCTATCCAGCTCTTTTTTCCGACTTTTTCCCTATTCAGAGACACAAGGCACCTTACTGGGCAGACCAGACGGAGAGGGAAAAACAGATGGAAAAACAGCAGCAGACTCTTTATCTTCTAGAAATGTGTTTTTTAGCCGTGTACCATGACACAAATGAGAATTGGGGTGTTGCAGGATTCTCATGAATACAGCACGAAAGGAGGGGCTTGAAGACGAGATGGGGACTTTTAGGAAATTTTTTTCTTTTTTCTTTCTTTTTTTTTTTTTAGACTATCCAGTAGTTACAAACCACCCCTTTTGCCCTTCTTATCCCCTTGTAGGAAAACCGAACTTAAAAAAAAAATGGACAAGACAAAAAAAATTAAAAAATAAACAATGACCAAAAAATAAAGTTTTCAACTCAACTACAAAGCGTTTAATTTATTGTACCATTAATTATGTTTGTCTGGAGTGTTACAGTTTGGCTTCTCACTGCATGAGTTAAGGACTGTAATGAGGCAGACTAATTTATTTTTCATTATCCTTTAGCAAAAGCACATTTAATTTGAGGCTCGAGCATTTGCCATTGTGTCAGGTTGAACAAAACGAAGCAATTACCTCCCAGAGGATGCCTGGCATTCATTTCACATTCTCATTAGCTTGGATTCGTTCTGCTCAGAGGACTAACTCAGCCTGTTCATTTAAAATGGTCACTAGGGGGACCCCTGTTTATACACCAGCCTCAGTGCCTACATCATGAGGCACACTGTCCTTGTTCTGGCAGTGAGGACTCTTTAGGTTAGTAGGACAATCTGCTTCCCCTTCAGGCAACTATGACAGCATAGTGACTCAGTGACAGTGCTCTAAATCAATGTACTACTGAGCGTACCAGCTAGCTCTACGTCAATGTGTCAGTGCGTGCGGCCTAGTTTCCCCCTCGCTGCAGTATGTTGGGACATGCTCTGTCAGCGTGGCGGGTTGTGGCAACCTTCTCAGTGTGACAGGGCATAGAGCTGCTCGGCGCTGCGCTCCAGTCGGTCCCGGTACTCCAGGTTGACATAGTTGCTTTCAGGGACCCCCTGGAGTCCGTAGAGGAGACCCCAACAGCAGCATGCAATCACAGCAGTGCTGTCACTGTCACCTGGATGAGAACAAAATGAGCAATTTGTGTGTGATAAAGCATCGCTGACATTTATCTTTGAGGCCATCTTAAAAGTGACTTTTTTTTATTTAATGACCATCTGAAAGGTTATTGTAGTGATGCATCACACAGAATTATCAATGGACTGGCTCCTTTGTGCTGCTGCTTTCCTCCAGAGAGTGGCCAGTACATTTGTCAATAATGCATTTCCTAAACGCAGGAATCACATTAGTTGCTAATCAAATACATAATTCTCTGCATTTTCAGACAGATAATCAATCATTTCAAGTGTGCTTAAGCAACAATCAGTTGACCTCAGTTTTACGTGGGAGAGAGAACGAAAATGGCAAAGTGGTCCACAACTTTTCATGGAGTTGGAGTTATACACATTTCTTTGAACTTGTGTGACGGGATGAGGTTATATTCTTAAGTTTAGCTACTCCCTTTAGTGGTCACCATAGTGGATCATCTGCTTCCATCTCACCCTGCATTCTCCTCCATCACACCAACCCACTGTATCCTCTTTTCCTCCTGACTGGCAGCTCCAACATTCAGCATCCTTTGCCCAGTATATCCACTGTCCCTCCTCTGCACATGTCCAAACCATCTCAGCCTCACCTCTCTAACTTTGTCTCCAAAATGTTTGACCTGAGCTGTCTCCACCAAGTCTCCTTGTCTTCTTTCTTCTGTCCAGAAGATACACCAAACACCTTCTTTGCAGATTCCCATAGCTGTATTATCTAGCAATTAGGTGACAGTGCATCTCAAGAGACGCTGTTATGCTGTTAGTAGTGTAATAAGTTACTTTTTACAGAGAAATAATCCATTGCCCAAAACTTTTTTCTGTGTAGCTGTGTAAATGTTTAAAACAAGAGGAATGTTGGCTAATATATAAACATGATGTCTACCAGGGTAACAAGTATAAATGTCGTCATTATCAACTTGAACTGAAGGCTAAACTCGCAAGAAAAATGGGCTTCAAACTAAAGTAGAGTTTATGCTAATTCTTACTGATATTTTAGGTAAAGGTTTGGTTTTACATTTAGAGCAAGATTTCATTCACAGCTTATATTACATTACACCAGTGAGACCTCTGACCTCCATGGAAGGCAGCCCTGCCCATCAGCTCTTCCCAGTCTGAACCTGCCCCCAGCAACGCGTCCAGCGCTATCATTGGAGCATCATGGCCGCTGCGTCCCGCCCAACCTGACAGGCTGAAGCTCTTGTAGGCTTCGTCTCTTTCAGCAGGGCCGTAAGAGGGGGGCCAAATCACAGGGCCCACACCTTGAGAGATGCCCTTCAGATCCAGGTACCTGTGGACAGAGGAAAGCATTTCAAACACTTATCCATTACAGGTAATTTTGACATAATTTCCCACTCCCAGGTTAGCTAATCTGGCAGGAATGGGCAAAGCACCTAAATGTTTTTCTCCCAACGTCCTACATTAACCTAATAAACAGTTCTTCGATCTTACACCAATCTTTGTCAGAGGCTGTAGGACTGGGACAAAAATTACATTTGATTTGCTTAAGTAAACCTGATCAGTGACATTTTTGTGCCATTTCATGTCCCCATCTGTTAACCTTGAGGTTGAAATAGGTTAATAGAACTTGCTGACACTGGAAACTTTAATCTGAATTCAACATGACAGCCTAACAAGGCTCGATTTCAGCAGCACACACCACTGCCACTTGTCACAGAAGTAGCCCCAGTCTCTCTCGGTCTCCTCCACGGCATAGCCTCGACCTTGAACAAAGTTCTTTGCTATTGGACAAGCCTCGTTGATCAGACCCAGACCCCAAGTTGTGATTGGCCTGTGCTGGATGGCATATGAAGTGAACAGCGCTGACGCGACAGCTCCCAGGAAACCCGTGGGGTGAGGATGGGTCATCCTGCCTGTCTCGACAGCAACTGCCACCAGTGACAACAGCTGGTCGGGCCTTGGATACCTGATGGGGATGAAATATTAAAGACCTTATCAGTATTAATTGTAAAAGATAATATCTATCACCTGGGAATTTAAATGTGAAATATTCAGTGGAAAGTTTTCTTATTGATATGCACAGAGAATTCTGAATAATGCTGCTGTTTTGCGAGCCTCAACATCCTGAATAGGTACGGTGCAGAAAAATTACTTTTTTCCTAATTATTCTTCTTCTAATTAAACTACTACCTTTGTAAGTTTAGAGGTGAAACAACTAGTAAATTAATTGTTGAAATCCTAACACTGGATATTTTTCAACATTTCTTTGTTTTTATATCATAATCAAAATAATTTTTCACTAATATTTACATTGTATGGATTAGCTATAAAAGCAGTCATTACTATCTAGACACAGTCAATAATGATATTCAGCATTACAGACTCAAGCTCAGTTTTCTTCAAAGTATGAAGGCTCTTTGTCCTTTTTAAAACTTGAACTTGAACCACTGGTTTTAGATACTATGCACCAATTGTGTTAACGCTCTCATTTGACTGATTTTTCCTTTCCTGTTCTCGGGTCTCTCCTGAAACTCAAAACGAGTAAAGTATACATATTAAATATTGTTGCTTCTTTCTGCTACCTGTAAATAAGCAGAAGAGAGTGTGATCACCTATGTGACCTCCTCTTGTGCACAGGAGACAAAAAACACAAGGAAGTCAAAAACTCCACAGGAAACCTTCACCTTTGAAAGTCACGTTAGTTGCATAAGGAGGGCAACACTTTGTACTTATAAAACAGATCAGAAATTAGAGAAAAATGTTACTTTCAGCCAATGTGGACTATTATAAGTGATGACTTTGGTTGGATCTGGGATCCCCATTGTCTTTGAGTGGATGTAATCTTCAGGACACTAAGTTTATTTCTAGTAAACTGTGCAACATAACATAAAACATAAAATGGATTTACCCCTCACATTACTATGAACATCCAGCATGTGACTAATGAAACCAAAACTATATTAACAGAGAGATGTCATGACCTTTCAGGAACATTTAGAAATATTTTTCCTTTAGTCAGCATTTCTAGACTCTGACAACAAATTCTCTTTTACATCGATAAATTAAAGGTATGTTTATAGTAAACTGGCTGCATTAAACCCAGAGAAAAGGTGAGGACAATCTAGATCCATCCCTTCTTTACCTGAGCGCTAATCTAATTGCTGTACTCATAACTCAGATTTTTAATTTATGACTTGCCACGGGCAAAACTCAAAAAGATCTGGAAGGCTGGACAAATGTTGACCAGTGGCTTAAATAATTACTGTTCCATCACAAAAATCGTCTTCCCTAGGAAAGGTTTCAGAGCCATGCTCAATGAAACTGTGTGTAGAACCAGAAAACATTTTACAGTCAGACCAGTCAAGATTTAGATTCCAACAACTGCTGTGTGTGTGTGTGTGTGTGTGTGTATGTATGTACTCAATATTACTGAAGACCTTGATAATCATCAGTATTGAACTGCAATTTTCAGAGACCAGTCAAAAGCATTTGATTCTGTAGTGTTTTAGTTCAAGTAAATTTTTAAAAAAGTACAGATGTTCCATAGGGATCCATTCTTGGACCTCTTTTATTCACTCTGTAAATAAAACTGTAATGTCATTTTTTTATGCAGATGACGCTATTTTATATGCAGCTGGCTCTTCCCTTGATCTGGTCAGTGCAAATCTACAGTCTGCTTTTGTACATTTGAAAGTTGTCTTATCAAAAACAAGCTTGTTTTAAATTCTGATTAAAAATAAAAGTTTGGTATGGCATGGTGAAATCCACATTCAAATCCTTCATGGTTTTAAAATTGAAGCTGTTGACTGTTATAAACATTTAGGTCTCTGAGTAGCTGGACTCACGTTTAAGACCCACGTGAACACATTGAAGCCTCTTGATTCTGCATATCACAGTGAATTACAAATTTTCACAGGGGTTTGTTTTTTTTAACTCTCTCTATTGTACCTTCTCTGAAAAAATTGGAATGGTCCTCCTTAACTAATAGAGTACCTCAGCACTGATATTGATTATTCACAAGTCTCCATTGTAAAATCACCTGCTTGCCTTTGCTTTCTATAAACGAGCTACAAAAGCTATGCGACTACAATCTCTGATTTAATTGGAACATTTTAAAGGTTTTATTTATCCCCAACTACCCTTACTCATGCTCTTTTTTAATTTATTAACATCTTCAGTGTGTCTATGTATTATGTTTGTCTCTTTTGTATGTGGCTTTTGTACACGGGTCTCTCTTGAATAAGAAATTTTGATCTCACAAAAAAAAAACCCAATCCCTCTGTAAACGCATGGTTCAGTTCACGATTAAGACGTACTGCATCTGCCCAAGAAAGCCACACTTCAATGTTATTGCCAATTAAAAAGTAATAACCAAACCCATTGTGGGCTCAGGCAAAAAACAAACAACATAAAAATTGAAAGGCATTTTACCTCAGGCCAATGCACATGGACCTCATGGCTGCTCCACAGCCTGTTCCCTCAGGGTTATATGCCACTCTGTAGCCCCCTTCCTCCCCAGGCTTTAGTTGGGAAACCCCTAAAAGCGTAAAGAGTTAAACCTCTGTTGCTGTGTTGAACAGATGTTAAATTACTTCAAAAATGATGTTTCACCCAGAATGCTCGAAGGCCCTGGTTTCCTCCCTTCCATGTCCTTCATGGCCTCCACATAACGAGCAGCCACCTCATGCAGGAGCTCCTCCCCTGTCTTCCCTGTGAGGACGACACATCTCGTTCAAACTCAACAGCTTAAAGATGTAACTGATCTGTTAACAGGGCTGCCTTTTTTTTTTTTGCCTTATCCCACTAAAAGGTCACATTGAATTTCTGCCTCTTTTATCCCACTTGTGTAGCACCTTTAATAGAGCACTAAATCAAGGCAAGAGTGGAAATTAGATTTGACCTTTTTTTGTAGAGCTCTTGAAGAGGTGTGAACAGTGGCTGTAAGGTCAATCCAATCAGCTCCTCGATTCAAGCAAGCTGCGCGACAGAAAAAAACCCAGGGAGAACAAAATGTTTTAGTGTGGCTCTGAACTCACCTGTCGCTAACCCTTCAGCCGTAGCCAGATGGAGAACTGTGTCGTCACTCACTGGCCAGTCAGGGAGCTCAGCCTTGATGTTCTTAAGACCACCGAGTTCCTGCAGCTCCTGCAAGGGCAGAGAGGATGATGATAGACATTTTTGGAGTCCTTTCTTAAGAACTTCATTATCAATAAAAACTGGTTCAACTCATATAAATGAGATAACATCTTTATTTTTTTTGTATTTAAAAATATGACCCCTGGATGCACTCACTGTGCTGTGGTGTCACCTCTCTTTCCATGTTGGTCTAATACTGACCTGGTGAATAGCTGGTCCAGATTCATTGTACTCCCACAGTTGGTTCCTGTAGCCCAAAGCATCACCAACTCCACTCAGTAACATGGCTGCCTTATAGTGCTCCAATGTAGCAGATCTGCTGGTGCTGAAAAGATCATCGTTACTCTGGCGAACTTTGCAGAGTTCACTCAAATACAATGAAGAGCGTAGCAGGAACACCCAAATCAGTTCTTAGTACTTTTAATTTTACACTACTGAGGAGAAACCACTTTGCAAAAGTCTTGAGCTACCTCTCATTTCTTTATGTTTTGCTTCCTTTTATAAAGTAGTCTTGAGCAATGGTTCTCCAGACTTTCTGAAGGTGTTTCAAAGTTTTTCTTTGGCTGCTTTTTCAGTCTAGTTTTCAGTCCAGTCCTTGTACCTGATCATTTTCAAAGGAATGCTTTTATTTGTTTGTATCTTTAGGCACTTTGATTTTAGGAGCCTGTCAGAAATAAACAAATAATTTTTTCTCATTTCTTTAGTTGAATTCATGAAAAGAATTTTTTTTTTTTGAGAAATCTGGACAAGTGGAGGACAAAAGAAGTAGTAGCAGGCATAAAAACTATCTACAGCACATGAACAGTATCTGAAACTCATGTTCTTAAGAATTAGAAGGAGAAAAAAAATTGAGCAAAGACCTGACACAGGACCTGAAAAATGCATCTGACCCTTCACTTGATCCATCTACTGTTCACTGAAGCCTCATCAGAAATGCTCTCAGTGGAGAGGTGCCTGTCAAGAAGCCATTCTTAAGGAAGTGAAACAGGGAGAAAAGGCTGAGGTGTCTGCCTCAGAGTCCAGGCTGTGTTGAAGAATAAAGGTGACCATACCAAATATTGACTTTCAAACATATTAGATTTATATAAACTCTGTTTCTGCCTTATATGCTGTATTTCTATTTATGCTTGCACGTTTCAATAAATTGCCGAACTTATTTCCCATTTTACAAGCAAAATATAAAGAAATAAAGGGTGGCTCAAGACTTTTGCACAGTACTTTACATTTACCTTCTTTAAAAAAAATATGGATTATTTTTAACCCTTAAAGAATGGCTCTGAATTAAAAAATGAAAAAAATATCCTGCTCTTTACAGAATATTTCTTGTAGGAGAAATGCACTGCTGTGTCCAAGCAGTTTAACCCAGTTATGTTAGTCAGTTACCAAAAGGCTGATTTGGTACGATTACTTGATATGATCACAGTACTCTCAGTAAATAAATGCTGTAACTATAAATAGCCAAATACCTTAATGCACATTGTACTTTCAAAGTAAATCAAAAAAAAGGTATCTCTTGAAGTAACGATTTATCCATTATATAAACAGTATCACTGATTCAAAATGGATCTAACATATGAAGGAGTTGCTCTAACTTAAAGGTTACTGTGTGAGTTAATCAGAAAGGAACCTAATTCAAACAAAAATAACGCAGGAAGCTCTTCCTTCGTGCAGCTGCAGCCTCACCGGTCCATTGCAGCGGGTCGTTCCCACAAACGAGTCCTCAGGAGGCGGTTACACGCGTAAAGTTAACACCGGGGCTGCACACGGGCGCTGCTCGGTTGTTGCAAGCAGCTCAACGGCTTAGTCCCAGCTCAAGAAGACCCGCAAAAAAAAAAAAGTCCATTCAGCAAAGTTAAAGTTAAAGTAACTACTACTTTTTCAAATCAGAGCCAACAGCCGGACTCGCCTGAAAACGTGGGGGGCTAAAAAAAGACGCAGGCAAACTAAGTTTAGACGCCGGGCGGCTCTCCAGCTGCCAAGATGGGGACAAATGGCAAATGTTTTCTGTCTAACAGCAAGATAATCTTTGACGAGTTCCAAAGCATTTACCACACACACACACGCACGCACAATTTCTGCGTATAGAAATCTAAAGGTCATGGCTCTTTATGCCCACTAAATGGCAGGGGAACTTTTCCTGGACTAAACCTGATTGTTTGGGGGTATTTTCTCCATAGGGTGATTTCTTCTTGAGCGAGTTTCTTCCTTTTTCCATGCTTCACATTTGCACCGTGTTTCCTGAAATTCGGCTAAGTAGTATAATTATGCATAACCTTGCTGACAAACAGTGTAGTATGAGGTGGGTGGTCTGCTGTGAGCAGGTGCACTGAGCTGCATATGGTTTGGGGTAGTACTTCATATTCTAGCATCTCTGTCCTGTGAGCTGTATCAGATAATCAGCCTGTATTCAGCTTTGTGACATTTTCCATGAGATGAGGGGTTTTAAAACTGTTTATTCATCCTACAAGTTGCCTCCAGCACCCCCAGCCCTGAATTGGATAAGTAGGGGAAGATGGATGGATATGGCTGGTTTCCCAGCAAGGACGTAAAATAAATCAGAAGCTGTCCTAAATACAGAATAGTTCGTTCTAAGAAGAAAATAAGCTTTCCAGAATACAGATTACTAACACCTGAACCACAGAGTCCTGAACTATACTAAAGCTTCTTCCAGCTACTCCCTTATTTGCAAGGGGAGTCCCGGACTACAGTAAATATGATTAATTTAAAACAACCTCTGCTAACCTGAATGAGCTAGATCGAGGTTGCCAACGGACCAAGAAAACTAGTACTGAACAGAACCGGCACAACCAGGGACAGCAATTGCAACAGACAAGAGACTAATTTAAAAAATGAAACAAAAAACTGGGAATGAGAAACTGTTTTTAAAGCGAGAAGTTTCAAGACACTCCATCACTTCACTGAAGATTACAAGGGCACATAAGTTGTGGAAACAAAGAAAGGAGTATCTGGATATTTATTTGCCTCAGTGCATGAATCTACAAGCCCTGGAGAGCATGCCAGAGGATGACTATGCTAGACAGCTCAGATGAAGGACCACGCACAGCTAGACAGAGTATATCAAAATGTAATTTTTCTTTTTCTCCTTTTAAACTTTCGGTTGTTCCTGTGTCATCTGACGTGAAACGCCTTCTCATTTAAAGTGCACATATCTGATGTATTTTGTTTTATATGAGCTTTTCTTCTTTTCAAGGAGAAAGTCACATGGAAGGAACCTAAAACTCGCAAAGCAATCATCAGAAGCAAGGGTGGCAATATCTGTAAGTGTGCCTCAACAGGGATCAGCGATTGTCCTCTGAGATCCACCACCCTGTGTGGAGTGGGCTGGCAATCACTCCGGCCTCAGCAAGCCGACTCTGCCTTCAGCTAACTTAAGCTTAGACAAGAAGAATGTTATGCTGTATTATAATTACATGTAGGTAGTAACTAAAGCTACCTGGCAAATATAGAGGATTTCAGTGTGTTAAAAACACAATATTTGACAGTGGAAATAAAGCTGGCAGTAACCAGAAATGACTTACAGAGTTGGAATTTTGACATGTTTTGACTTTAGATCAGTCGGTCCTGCATCTCCAGAATACATATAAGACAGACAGAGTGTAGCTGGGATCTCTTGTCTTTATAGTACTGAATTAACTATGTAACAATCAGGGTATGAATAAGACACACATTTAAATAAGGCATCCATCTGCTGACCTGAACGGGGAGCTAGAAACAGAATCCACCAATAACTAATGTCAACAATCGACTCCCAGCGCAGCAGTGGCTCCAACACAAACTCAGAGACAACCTCAGACCTGTACACAAAGCATAGATAGATGCAGCCAGTTAGCTTAATTTAGCACAAACACGGAAACATAAAATATTAGTTTTTCCCACTAGTAACAAATCCCTCTTCTTGCATTTCTAAAGTTCACTTTGTAACATTTTATCCCATTTGCTTTATCAGACTCTTCACTAAAGTGTGTGTCTCTCTTCATTAACAGATTTATTTTTCTTCATAAATATCTCAACTGCTCAAAATTTGATTTCACTTACTGAGAAAATCAGTTCTGCTTTCCTGCATTTTTGTAAATATATCCCATAAAGCTACATGTGAGGATTGGAGCTAAGAAGAACTACACCAAACAGCATCTCCAGAATGGTTTAAAATTTCACCCATTGGCTTCTCTGAAAAGGTTACTGAACAAATCCAGAATCCAATTTCTAGTCACTTGCACCCGCCATGACACAGACACAAGTCTGTGTAAGTGAAGCACATTCAAATGAGATCATTGCGTGTTTGACACAGAAACCTGACCTATCATAGATGGTAGTTTGTGCAGCAGGAAGGCCCGTTCCACTGGAATCATTTCCAAACTGCACTATCAGCAAGCACCCATCCTGATAACATGTCTGTGAGTGAACCATGGCTATGTTATATGCGACCCAATGCTCTGAGGGGTGAAAAGTGAAAATTGAGTTCTCCTCCAAGGTTCAGAAAAGCATTACATCATATTATAATCTTTTTTTTTTGCTCTTAAATTCAGCTTTAGATGAAGCCAAACCTCTCAAAACCTATGATCTGCTCATCAGTCTGCTGTGCTCTGAAGCTCTTCCTGCCACAGGGTGGCATGGTTTCACTGCAACAGATGAACAGCTGCTTTTAAAGAGACTCGGTGATTGATGCTGGCAGCTGGTGGATCCTGATGCCAGACAGTGATTCCCCATGGTTAGTGCACATGGTCAGTCCTCACTATGCTGCATCAAAGGGGAAGTGCAACTGATCAGGAGTATCAGGAGGGAGAAGGCCTGGAGGCTATTTGTCACTTGAATTGTCAGGCCCAGGGGCCAGAAAGGACTCTGACGAGTTTCCACAGAGAGAAACACAATGGTGCAATAAAAACAAATGGTCAATGTGCAGATATCTTTGAATGGACTGTGGAGGTGCCTACATTTTAGGACTATATCTCCAGTCCTATAGCTGAGGGACCCTGCTCGTACCAAGGCTATTGGCCACACACCAAATGTCCCTCAGTTACAAACTGATTTGGTACACACAGCACTCTTATTTAAGTAACCACAGAGAACACTGATTACTTCCATGTCTATCCAGCAGACAATAATTTAGAATAAAGCATGGCTTTGTCCAAAGTAAACAAAGAAAAAAAAAAACCTATCAATGCCATTTAAAGTGGCAATAAACAGCTTCCCCTGCTCCCCATCATGCTCTGGGCCACCGTCACAAAGCCTACATCACTTCATTTTTTTAGTTTAAAAACACCTGGTTGTATCAGGCTAAAATGCAGGCAGGTTTTGCTACTTGCTCACTGTAGAAATAGTGTCAGCTGGATGCTTTTCAACTCTAAAAAGTTCTAAAATGCCATCCAGTGAACATCGTTCTGAGGTGATTTCTTGTTGTGCTTTGATTTCTGTCACTCTCTCTCTTCACTTTCTTTGCTTCTTTTGACAAGGGGACTTTTGTCTGGTACAATGTCCACACTTTTATTAGTCTGGCATTTCAGCTACCTGCAGAAAACCACAGAGCGCATGTGGGAAAACTAAAGTGTTACCCTGGTCCTGTTTTGCTTGTGCCTAAAACTTGCCTACTGCCAGTTCAAGTTCCTTAACAAACCCATTTTAGCCTGTTTTGTCTAACCCAACATTGCGACATGTACAGCTACACTGGTTAAGTATTGCTTTATTTAAAATTGGAGGCGTAGTGATGTGTAATTTCCACAGAAATTGCAAAATAATCCGTGCTCACACACTGAGAAAAAAGCATTATCATTGTTGCATTTCCTTAATGCTGAGAAGGAGATAATAAAGAAGCCTGTTATTCTGATGCACTGTGGCCAAAACAAACGCCATCAAGTTTATTCCCCACTTGCCACTGATAATTATGAAACCACAGACATTTCTCCTCATGTGATTATAATGTTTTTTAATTGCCCCTCTTGGCACGGTTAAGCTCCAGTAAGCAGTGCTGCTTCTCTGCTGGGGTGGTTGGTTTAAGGCAGAAGGTACAGTCTGCTTGACTAAGCTTGACAAATTTCCTCCCAGGTTGCCTCTTAGGGACGAGGACTGGAGTGGGTTTTGCAACCAAATCATATTCTCTTCTTAATACTTCCTCTCACTGCTTTTTCACACACCGGTCTCTGGTGGACTTCTAATCACATCAAAAATGATCAATTTTTATTATTGCCTAACCTTGTCTAAATACATTGTGTAGTCTTCAGAGTTATTTCAATATTAAATAGTCTGCCAACTTAGCATCTGGAGGTGACAGACAGTTGCAGTCATTGTTTATGACTGCTGATAAAATAAAATTTATTTTAAAAAAGGGGGGGTGTTGTAAAAACTAAATTGTGAATGCTTTGAGATTGCATTTCAGCAAATGCAATCTGTCGTTGCTCTCCACACAGACTGCTTTCTTCCATTCAACCAAAGTTTCCTTGAAGGTTAATGATCTAACAACTCAGACTGCAAACAGAACTTGCAGCTAGAGTACTGAGAGGGACTAGAAGAGAGAGCATATTTCTCCCATACTGGCTTCTCCTCACTGGCTCCCTGTTAAACCCAGAATTGAATATAAAATCCTTCTTTTCACATATAAGGTCTTGAATAATCAGGCACCATCTTACCTTAAAGACCTCTGGCTTACTTGTGGTACCTAGGAAAATTAAGAATAGAATGGGAAGCAGAGTCTTCAGCTTTCAGGCCCCTCTTCTGTGGAACCAGCTCCCAGTTTGGATTTGGGAGACAAACACCCTCTCTATTTTTAAGATTAGGCTTAAAATCAGCCTTTTTGATAAGGCTTATAGTTAGAGCTGGATCAGGTGACCCTGAGTCAATTAATGTTGTTCAAGGCACTTGTTCTATTAATGTTATTCCATTGTTAGTGCTGAAAGTTTTGCAGAGTTGAGGGTAATAATCCGACACCCCTGTCAATGCACTCACCTCACCCCACCAGACTGCCACCCCCACCCGTAGCGGGCCACGATACCCGAGTGCTATTACAGGTTCCAGTGTTGCCTAGCAACTGGCTGGCGGAATACAATTGGGGCTAAACATGGTGGAGAATTAACACTGTTTAAGGGGGTGTCAGCGTGTTTATACAGTATGTGAATGTGTCTGCATGCATTTGTGTGTCTGTTGGGGCAAAGGGAACTGATGTCAGAGGGATGTGTGGATATGTCCGCGTAAGCGTAGCCTATGCAAATGTGTCACTGGTGCCCTGTTACCCTTGCAGCTTCCAGAAAATATACTGCGACCAAACTTTCCCACAGGAGTGACCATAAGAAAGTGGATCACCAAGCGTCTGTCCGTCTTAATCTTTGGATATACTCAGCTTTTGCTGAGGCAGAGCTCCACATGTCACACTCTGATAACACTGCCCACTCAAGGAGATAACAAATGGCAAGCTTTCAACGCTAAAATGTTAAAATGGTTTTAGCTGGGTTAAAACATTAGATTACACCACGTCAGCTGTTAGTTTACCCTGAATCTAGTCAGCTGTTTTCTATAATATACATTTCACACTTGGGATGTCAGTAGGGGTTGGCTTTATTGTGCTCTATCTTGGAAGCTTGATTTTGGAAAAAATGCATGACTTTGATTCCATGAAGAAGATAATATAAGGTGCTGTGAAAAACTAAGCACAACCTGTGATTCAATAGCTTGTAGAACCACCAACAGCAATAACTTGAAGTAATCATTTTCTGTGTGACTTTATCAGTTTCTCACATCACAAATCAGGAATTTTGGCCCACTCTTCTTTACAGCATTCAGTTCATTGAGGTTTGCGTGCATTTATTTATGCACAGATCTCTTAAGGTCCTGCCACTGCATCTCAGTCAGGTTGAGGTCTGGACTTTGGGCCATTGCAACACCTCGATTCTTTTTTTAGTTATTCTGTTGTGGATTTGCTGCTGTGCTTGGGATTGTCCAGTTGCATGACACAATTTCAGCCAAGCTTTAGCTGTCGGACACACGGCCTCACATTTGATTCTAGAATACTTTGGTATTCAGAGGAGTTCATGGCTGACTCAATAACCTGCAGGTGCCCAGGTCCTGTGGCTGCAAGACAAATCATCACCCCTCCACCACCGTGCTTGACAGTTGGTATGAGGCGTTTGTGCAGATATGCTGTGGTTGGTTTTAACCAAATGTGGCACTGTGCATTATGGCTTTCTGTCCAAAGAACATTGTTCCAGGAGTCTTGTGGTTTGTTCAGATGCAACTTTGCAAAATTAATCTGTGCTGCCGTGTTCTTTTTAGGGAGAAGATACTTTCTCCTGGCAAGCCTTCCAAACAAGCTGTACTTGTTCAGTCTTTTTCTTATTGTACTGTCATGAACTTTAACACTTAACATGCTAACTGAGGCCTGTAGAGTCTGAGATGTAGCTCTGGGGTTTTCTGTAGTTTCTCTGAGCATGGCACGGTCTGACCTTAGGGTGAATTTGCTGGGATGTTCACTCCTGGGAAGACTGTGGCATTGAGTTGATGCACACCTGAATGCTCCAGACCTGCAAACTCCTACAATTTCTGCTTTTGCAGAGGTTCTCACAATTGCTGATGATCAATTAATATCAATTAATCAAGTGCATTTGATTAGCAGCACCTAGTTGATACTTACCCTCTTAATTTCTAGGACTGTATGTATAATGCTTATGAAGATACAGTTAGACAACAGTTAGCTCAGCATTACAAAAAGCTCAATAATAAACATGCTGCATTTTAGATGTTCAATATGTAAATAAATGCTGTTACCCTTAAACAGGACATAGCGAGAATAGCTATGTCCTCATGGTTCCAGTGTTATGCTAAGCTAAGCTAATTGACAGTGAGGTTATACATATAATAAACAGACACAACCTCAGCTAACCAATCAAACAAGCAAAAATGACTGCTTTAAATAACATTTCCCCTGAGCCTTTAGCTTGCACCTTCTCAGCTTTTATGTAACCCTTTTTCCTGTAACTTTCTTCTAATTCCAACATAAAACTTGATTTGTTAGAGTCTTTTACATCAATGTGCCTCTGAGATTTTGTACTGTGAGCTTAGCTATGAAAGCACAAGTGCCCTACTACATAATGAAAGCCCACTCTTGAAGTTAATGTTCCAGGCATGGCTTGATGTGGTTTTCATCTAACAGAACTAATTCAGGTGTTTTTTTAAGGAGTCACACTCCTGGTATGGAAAATTCAAATTGCAAAGGGCGGCTTCGCCAGATAATCTTTTCTCTTATTCTCTCATTTGTGTTGTTTCCTCAGCTGCAAATTAGATTTAAATTGTGAAATAACATTTCGCAGCTGTGAATAGATTAGGTTGAGGTGTAAATAGAAAGGAATGCTGGTTGTGTAATATACAAGGTAATTTGTGAACTTAGGGGTTGCAAATGTTTTTACAGAGAATATATATATATATTTTTTATATTTTCACAGTATTGTATTTGTGTGACAATAAACATTTGTCTTTTCCCAACAAAAGAATAAAAGAATATTCCTTCAATAAGTCCCATGTCTCCGAGGCATTCTCAGACAGGTAGATGGTGTCCCTGATGAAATCAATATCTCCACAGAGCTGCAAAAACTTCAGTTTTCTCGGTGATGCATTTTCTACAGGATTTGATTAGTTTCTGGTTAAAGCCTTCCTTATATTTCTATCTCTTATTTTGGAGAAATAGAAGATTGGGGGAAAAACCCTTTTACATTCACTTAAATATTGCATGCAGTTTATCTGATACTTTCCTTCTCATCCCTACATTATCTTCACCATCCTGTCCTCTTTGCTCCATTTCATTCCTTTCCTCATGTCCCCTTTTTTTGCATTCTGCTTGTGTCTATCTCTCAAATACAGGAATCATCCTAAGCCTGCTTTCTAGAAAAAAAAAAGCCAAAGATTTATTTTTTAAAAAGAGAATATGACAAAATGCCAGGTCAAAACAGAATTTTTTAATGTATATTTGTCAGATTTTAAATAATTAAGAGCACGCGTCATCATGTTAGACAGCACCCTGTCTGTGCCTCAGTTTAAAATTACAGCATGTCTGAGATTCCCAAATGAAATTCATCTCATCATTTGCCACTCTCTAATTAGAGCGTCAAATCATCTCAGCTGAGAGGAATAAGCTGAGAGGAATAAAATCTGCTTATATATATAAAATCTCCAGATAAAGATGGAAGTAGAACAAATAACATATGACCATTGTGGCTTGTGCATCACACTGTGATGTGTTTGTGGAATCACAACACAGACTCTGGGCATGTGTGTGATTATTAGGGCCTTATTTTAGGCAGTGAACACTTTTATATTAATATTTTAAACTGTACATATTAATGTGAAGGCTACTTCAGTCATAGATGCTCTCTTTAGTTAAGTTTATAGTATTTTTTTGGCATAAATATATAATAAAACTAATTTTTCTATAGCACATCTACTATCTCGTAGCAGCAAACCAACATGGGACTAAAAATGTTAATTTTCCAAATGCCCTTTCAAGACTTTTTGCATATGAATGTCCAGTTTTATATGCAACTGGGTGCACATTACCTGAGGCTGCATGTATGCACTTATGAGAGAAGAATAAACCAAGAGAACATTTTACACTTGAACCTAGGCACTGCTGACACAGCAGCTTGTCAGCTTGCATTTTGTAAGCAAGTGTATGCAAAGCTGTGCAACTTAAATGATGTAAGATCTTCAAAGCTGAATATACTAAATAGTAAATAAAATCTAATAATAAATACCACTTTTCACTGACCAGAGTGCTGTACAACCTATGTCTACCTATATGCATGAATATCAAGACTGATGTGCAAACTATGATGAGCTGTATGCTATGAATGTAAATTTTATCATTTCATTACAACATCACAGTGACTACACTAGTTTTAAATAGAACATGGCTCTCACTTTATTAATACTATGTTTGTGTTACATTTTACTTACTTTACTTTCTATCCATAACTCTTGTATAGTTAAAGGCACTCTGTGTAACTTCCAGAAAACCAGTTTTAATGACTGCAGTCAGCTTTCTCATGCTTGCATTATTTGTATCAAGAGCACTGCCCAAAAGAGCAAAATCAGCAGCCACAACAGTTTTATTTGTTCTTATTTGGAGTTTGTGTTGGAGTCTGTTGGGAGCCTGTTGTTTTTTTTGGCATTAGTGATTAGTGGACTCCATTTATAAGCTGCTGTTAGCTAATGCTGCTCAGTGTTGATGCTGGGAGCCAAATAAAGGCACTGATGCAAGACACTTGGGAGCATAAGCGTTACATCCTTTGGTTTTTCACTAAAAATCCCATCATGTCCCACATCCTTCACATAGAAAACAGTCCACAGGCTGTTAGAGGCAAGCAAGGGAGTCAGGGAAGGGATTCTGATAGCAATAAAATGTGCCGTACACATGGGAAAGCTGCACAATGCATGTAATCCATCAGATAAATAAGTCAGAGGGAAAACTGCCCTCTGATTTGACCTCTGTAAACACTTTCTGTATGAGTTTATGGGCTCAGCCACTCATATTGTTCTATGATTGTACTAGGTTTCAGAAGAGAGGTTTATCAAGGGTGTGCGCGCTAGCCTGCAAATTGTGATTGGCAAGTCGTTAGCCAATGAGCACACAGTTTCACAGTCACGGTTTCAATTCACCAACAGCGGAAAAGCTAATAATATTATCACCTTTTTTTATACCGTCTATAATTGCTAACAGCTGATAGCTAACTGTAGGTGTGGATGTTGAAAGAGGAGGAGAAAAAGCATCATCTTTTGTATCAACACTCATTAGTGACAGACTTCTGATGGGTTCTGGTCTATTGTGTGCCACACAAGTTGACAGCATGTCTCCTGGCCTTTGAATGTCACTCAGCTGCTACCATGTGCAGCAACCCACCCAGAGGCTTTAAACTTAGACACTGCTTTCACAAATATAGAAAAAAAACCAAAAACAATCTTTCATTCTCTTAAAAAACTAGAAATGTATGCACAGCAGAAACAGTATCTGTGCGGTTAGTGTGTTTCAGAAAAAAGTGTGACCTTTTGGCATCTGGAGTAGCAGTGCAGGAGGTATTGTGTATTTACTTCACAAGCAATGAACAGACATAAATACATAAACATGGTTCTGATGGAAAATGCTGTGGCCCACAGGGTGAATGTGACGACAGCACTTTATAGGAACTGGCAAACGTAACCTGTAAATAACAGGTGTCAAAATAAGGTTCCGTATAATCACACCAGAGCAGCACTTTTGTACACAGTTAATGGCTGTGAGCTACAGTTAAAGCAGTCTAATAAGGTCATCATTAGGGAAAGATTCAGTTTTCTGTACTAGGTCAGTATAACTTCCATAAAACCATCACTACTGATGACATGCACGTCTGTTAAGTAAATGGGAGTCAAAATTGGGTTTTGATGCAGCACGCTCTGTGCTGGTGCCCAAAACAGTGATGACATATATACGGGTGTATGTGTGTGTGTGTGTGTGTGTGTCATGTTTACATCAGCTCTGGTTTCCTTTAGGTGTAACACACAAATGCTCGGAGAGTAGCTTGTGACTGTTTGCAGAATAGTCGGCAAGTTCCATACAAACTAGGGGCAACTGCAGGAACCTCCTAGCAACTAAAGCAATCATAAGGAGGCTTTCACCAACTGGTCAGGGAATGCACATTTTTTTCTTAGCAACCGGTGGTTGCCAGATGATCACAGGCTGGTCTCTAGGCCTGTGTGACTGGGGCCTTATTCAGTTGATCCCACAGTTACACGTTCAAAACAGCAGACAAATTAACATTACATGTTTACCAGTCACGTGACTGACCAACTGAGAGACAAGTATAAATACATTGTATGACAACGACAAAGTTTAGCTGGACTTAACAAAGCCACAAAAAATCTTTGTTTTGCCTTTGGCTAAAATCAACAGTGTTTGTTGCAGTCTCCATAAGACAGTATCATGGATCAAAGCTGGTGATCAAACTTGGAAATCTTGTCACGGTCAGAGGTCTTGAACCTGTAGCTCTTTTGCCCATCTCCTTTATCTTTGACAAAGATTAGATGAATATGAATATGGAAATAAACAAGTATTTTTTTTTAAACATTCTCCATTTATAAAAATATGCAGCTTGTACACGGAATTTAAATTTTTAAAATTGCTTTAATGGGTGTGTTAAAGCATCCGCCTATCACCTGGCACATTATCTTCTTAATTTTGCTGAAGCCCAGTAGCTCTGGTTATCAATATACACGTGAATGACTATTCTTCAGTCCCCTAGCTATGGATTCCAAATCCAAAGAAGTTATTGTAGGGTCTTTACCCACAATACAAAGCGCCTTGAAACGACTGTTTGTTGTGATTTGGCGCTATATAAATAAAATTGAATTGAATTAAAGGTTGCAGAGAAAAATAGACAATGATGACTGATCTGCAGCTGGACTTTAGGCAAAATTACTTTAAAACTGGTCGTATTTCCTAAAAGCTATCAGGCTGCTGTCTGTAGAGACAGACATCCTCTTAAAGTTAGCACTAGATCAGGGGACCTGCTGGCCTAGGCTGCTCGGGGGGCTTCCCATGATGCACTGTGTTTCTTCTTTACTCACCTCTTTTCAGTCACCATGTGTTTATATACGAGTATTGCATTAAATAATTATTATTAATCTATGCCTCTCTTTCCTATAGTTTGTCTTTTGTGCTGCCTCTGTCTGCTCTCTTCTCTTTCCCCTCACCTCCAACCACTTGTGGTGGATGACAGCCCCTCCCTGAGCCTGGTTCTGCTGGGGATTTCTTCCTGTCAAAAGGGAGGTTTTTCTTCCCACTGTTGCCAAGTGCTTGCTCATTTGGGGGTTGTATGATTGTTGAGGTTTTCATCTAATATTACAGGGTTTTTTTCTTTACACTATAAAGCATTTTGAAGCAACAGTTGTTGTGAATTGATGCTATATAAATAAAACTGAACTGAATTGTAGGCAGTGGCTTTCTCCACAGAACTACACTTTCATCATTACCACGCATCTAAAGGAAAATATTAATGTCATCAAATGCATTTAATCTACATACAATAATACCACAGTGGAAATCTATGTGATGTCCATAATCAGGAGGACCTGCATCACAATTCATTTTGACCCTTCGTGGTGGCACTCCTGAAATCCGGTTTCCAAGTAGTGTTTTACAACATAATACACAAAGTAATCGTGACAGATACCAATTTAAATTTAAGTGTCTGACTAAGTAAGGATTCAGACTCCAGTCAAGTGGTAAAAAGCCATTACTGTCCACAAAGGATGGCTAATGGTGATAATCTTTAATAGCTGCCTCTGCTCAGTAGTTTCCTCGATTCAATAAGAAAATTAGTGAGCTGAAACAGTTATGCTCATTCAAGTCATCTTTCTCAGCCTGCAGGCTTGTGTATAAAACAGATCTCAGTGATAAGGATTTTTGGAGTGTCAATTTTGAAGTCCCAAAATTGTGTGAGGTGTTCATTTCTTGCACATAAATGTCTCCTCTGTGCCCAGCAAAGAGTTGCAGGTACATGCTGTAATTATATCATCATAGGTGTGTAAACATAAATACAAATACACACACACACGCACACACACACGCGCGCGCGCGACACACACACACACACACACACACACACACACACACACACACACACACACACACACACACACACACACACTCATCCCTTTTTGATGAGCACATTTTGAGCACCCAGACAAACAAACATGTCTGTGTGTGGATGCCGCGGGGCTCATGAGCACACGTCACCATCAGTCAGGCACTCGTGTAAACTTGTTTTCTGCCCTCTGTGAGTGTTACGGCAGCTCATCTGGCAACCAAGGCCGCTCACTGAATGATTCCACAAGCGAGCATCTCTCCACTGACTGTTTATTACTGAACTAAATGTTTTTACTTGAGAAAAGCTCTTTCAATGAGCAAGCTTCAAGATATGTTTCCAGTTTTATTCATTTCCTTCCACACTGTACCTGCATGAGTGGAGGTCTAACGTTTATGCTGAGACACTCTCATCTCTGGATTTAAAGCTCCATAGGGGACAAGTTGGAAAAATAGAGACGGTAACTGGGACAGCACCCAGGATAATTTGCAGAGTAAAAGCACATCTTATATTCTGCAGTGTAGCATGACGCTCATTAAAATGTTCAATTCATTGAAGGACCTGCTCACAGCTAAACCTGTGCTGTTTCCATTACTTGTTTGACTCTCACTTGACTGAACTTATGAAATGTATAATTTTTTCAAGTCTAAAGTGTGTGCACCTTTGGAAACTAAATTGAATATTCAATCATTAGCTGAAGAGAACAAGGCCTGTAAAGACATCCTTAGGCAGACGGGACCAATCAGTGAAGCCACATGGGCATTTTTAGTATTTCTGCCTTTTTATATTTATCTTAGCCCTTAGATCCTTATGGTAATAAGATGTGAAATTTGGAAATCTGATTCATGTCTGCACCTCTAGCATTCTAGCGCCACCATTGGATTGTAGTTGGAGGCACAGTTATCTGCATTACCACATACTGAGTATTCAAAACTTAGGCACCAATAGATTCTGGAAGTCAAATCACAAAATTATCATGTAAATTTTTGATTTTCAAAAGTGTTTTGCCACTTCAGAATTCCTGACTAAGGCCTCAGTTACAGAGGCCTAAAGACCAGTTGGCAACGTCCTGGCAGCCTCTGGTTGCTAGAAAAGAAAATGTATTCCCTGATTGGTTGGTGAGTAGTTGCTGGCAGTTGCTAGAAGAAATTGGAGGCAAAAGAAGGTGCTGCACCAAAAACCTCATTGCTCTGATAGCCGATAGAAGACGCCAACTTGTCTGGAAAGACTTGCAAACTTCTTGCAGAGGGGTAGTGAAATGTGACGAAATTGATAAATAAATAAATACAGCATAAAAGTAGAGCTTTGCCTTCAAAGTAAAAGTTCCACTTTTTGAAAGGTGTTGGTTGCAGCAGTAATATGCAACTTTTACTTTGAAGGAGAATGTTCTCTGCCTTGCAACTCAGTGAGTCGTTGGCAAGTGTTTGTAGACAGTTCAGTGTCTTCCATGCAAAAAACAAGCTCTTTGGTGCCTCTTTGTGACCAATTTTACCTAGCAAGTGGCAACAACCGTTTACAACCTCTTGCAACCAGTCTGAGAATACTCACTTTTCCCTAGCAACTGGTGGTTGCCAGGGGGTTGGTGACAGGGCTGTAGGCCTGTGTGACTGAGTCCTAAGCTGACAAATTGGCTGTGAGACTGTATCACAGTAACATTGTGATTGATCTAAGCAAACTTAGCAAACTAGCAAACAGACTATTAAGGAAGAACTCACAGTGCAGCATTTCACCTCTGATCTTGCCTTAATATTCGCCACAAAGGACACCATTACTAAGATGATGTGTGTAGTTTAATATATTAACATTGATATATTAAATTCAGTAAAAACACTGTATTTACCTTAGTTATTATAAATAACTAAGAAACTAAGAAAAAAATCCTCTCCTGTAGGCTGCCGTTTTTGATGTTAGATTGTTGCGATGGTCTTGGTCCCTAAAGCAACATAAACCTGTCTGCTGTTCAACTTTTTGATTTGAAGCTGAACATAACATAACAGAGGAGGAAAACATACCAAACTCAAGAAAAAAGATCACAGAAGTGAGGAGGCAAGTGCAGAGGTTGTGGCAACTGCTCCTCCATGCATTCACCGCCGTGATATAATCCTACTCAATTTTTTTTTTTCTAATCCAGGTCAATGTTATGTTCACACACATAAACATGGTCTACAAATAACTGGCTCACACACATCTGCTGGTCACTGCACGGCTTGCTGAGCTGATTGAACTGGCAGTGTTTTCCAAGATCAGGATCATGACCGTTGGTTTGCTACCACTGTGGATGTTCAGCAGGAGAGGAGCCAATGTTTGCTGTCTTTTATGTTTCATAAGATGATTTTCTGAAGATGTTCAGAGTCTGTGTGGGAGAAAGCTGTAGGCACTTCATTTGGTTTCAGCCACTGCGTGTGGCATTTTTGAGTTCCTTTAATCGACTGCATGCATCAGATGCATCGGGAGAAAATTGTGACAACAAAGCTTACCACTGCTTGCATCTGTATTTTCTGAACTGTTTATTTGAATCCTGTTACATACCGACTACATGATCAGGTGAAAAAGTGTTTGGTTGAGTGGTATTTAATCATCTTTATTAAAATATGATTGTTTCCCTGCTGACATTTTATTCCTAGATTTTTATTTATTTATTTAAGGAAAATGTCAGCACCCCATTTTTATGAGGATTATTAATCAATTCAGCAGTTGTTGGCCCTTCAGAGTAATCAATAAACTCTGCATCTCTAGAGTAAAAATTTTAATCAGTTTGCTTCGTGAATTTGTTTAACGATATGTCCTTGCCTCCCTTTGCAGACACTGTTCTTTCTTTTAATCTTTTTTTTTTTTTTAATTTAAATGCAGTTTAAGATCTTTTCCTTTTTTTCTCCTGGGATCAGCTGCTGCATTTCTTTATTCAATTCAAACTCATCCCTTTTAATAGGAACACAAAAGGTACATTTAAGCACCAACGTTTTCCTTTCACACATTTATGAGTGACATGCGCTCATCTCAGTGAGTGAAGAAAAAGCAATGTAAAAGAGCACTATGAGACGCTTGAGCCACTTTTCTGTCCAATCGGCACACCATGACCTTGCAGTTACATGTTGGAGAGCCGGATAAAAGAGGACCTCGGAGCACTCAGATTGTTTCATTTTGCCATCATTAAGAGAAGCATGCATTTGGAAGTTAACCCCCTATAATAAGCTACAGGAATCATGCTCACCATGTCTCATGTTAAATATATGCTTTGTAGAAAAAAGTGCACAGTCTTATCTAAAAGTCTTAGCTGTAATATGAAAAAGGCAACATGGTACTGCACTGCATTCATACAGAACCTAACGAACTAAAATACAACACCAGAATCTTTTTTGCTATTAAATGTTGCCAGAACTTACTTGAAATGGTGCCCTATATATTTTAGTAGCCGTGAGCAGGTTCCCTGTTTCTGCTCCTTTACCTGTATATGAAAAATGGATGAAGCCATCATTCTTTGGTGTGTGAAATCCTTTTGAAGGATCAATTTGAGAATTCTGGGCTTTGCCATGTTATTGTTTTGAAACTGGCTGCGACAAACAGCTGACTGAGAAAATAAGGAACACTGCATGCTTACATGGCCGCAACTTGCCAATCATCATACCCTGGTTTATCATAGATTTTACTGTAATTGGGACCCAAATTTACAAAACCAATATCCTGCTGCACCAAATAAGACTTGAAACCAGAGACAGAGTTTATGAATGCATTAGCATAGTTTTTTTTAATTTTATTTTTTTTTAGCAAAGTTAAACAGCGTCTTCTAAAGTTATTCATCCTCCTACAGTATGAAGGATGAGTCTCCATCAGCATAATTAGCATTTAAAAATGAGCACAGATTCAGGGAGATCTCGTGTTTGCAGATTATCTAGAATGTACAGAAAGCACAGAAAGCGTTAGCCCCTATAAGCAACTGAAACTAAGTAACAACTGACACTTTTAAAGCAGGGTAAGTATTTGTGTAAAGAGTGGTTATCCACAGGGTATTTTAAAAGAAGTGTCTTGAAGTGCTCCCCATCAACTTCATATCTATGTGTATTGTATCAGGGACTTTATAATTGGTCAGAGAAACTTCCTGTCAGCATTTGTCATCTATGTGCAACAAGACCAACTGGTCTGCTGATGTCATTTGTTCTTGTCAGAGCCATTGTGGACTCTGTTGCAGTCAGCTGTTTTCACTGAAGCACTAGCACCCGTCCCTGCGATAACTGGTGTGGAGAAAGCATGTAATGACTATGCATTTATAATGAGAAGATTTTCTGTTCTCATAAACAGCAGGCAGGAGAGTGGAGATAACGAAGGAGAAGAGAAAGAGGGGAGGGAAGTGGAATAAATCCCAAATTTAAGGATTGAAGGGTCCTTTCACAATATCGGTAGAGTGTTTGTTCTCTCTCTCTGTGTGTGTGTGTGTGAGTGTGTGTGTGTGTGTGTGTGTGTGTGTGTGAGAAAGAGAGATTGCGTAAATGTGTGTGGCATGAGCTTTTGCATGAAGGAGTGGGAGTCATCCTTTCTGGAAGCTGCTGTGCCAGTTTTTGGCGTGCTAATGCGTTCGTGCATATCTGTGGTAGGACATCAATTTTACAGTGCGAACATACATGTGTAAAGAAGTAAGAAAGATGACATGATGAACTCCACTGAACAAAGACATCGAGCAGTTTTTGAGGATAGGACAAAAAAAAAAGGCACCAGCAAGTCTATTCATCAGCTCGTGCTGTGTGACAGTTTCCTGGCTCCCATTATTGATAGACGAGTTTTAGCGACTCAAATCTGAAAGGAAGACACAAAGGGGAGTGGGGGGGGGGGTTGTGAGATAAAGAGAGATAGAGAGAACACCAATTTTGCCCTCTCAGCTGACACAAGGGGGAAATAGCATGTTTCCCCTTGTCCATCACAGACTCAAGAACTACTAGCTTAATTATATGGAGCAACTGAGACTGAACAGACTGTGTGTGTGTGTGTGTGTGTGTGTGTGTGTGTGTGTGTGTGTGTGTGTGTGTGTGTGTGTGTGTGTGTGTGTGAGAGAGAGAGAGAGAGAGAGAGAGCACGCGACAGTTAGATGGATGCAGTGTGTTGGTTTGGAATTAACATGGACACAAAGATGGAAAGGTTTAATTAGATGTATTCCCCCCTTAAAACTAACACTGTTTGTGTATTTGTGTTACTGACAATATGAGGACATAATAACTGAGCTCACACATGCACAGGGAGACACACCATTTTCTCAAAAGGAAAAACTCTGAGTCCTGGGGTTAAATTAGGGTAAAGTTTGGCGTCTAACATGGTGAAACAATATTTGAACTTTTCCTTTATGGGACTGACATGAAAAGATGAGTACCACTCTTATGTGTGTGCATTAGATATAGATTAGCTTAAAGACTAAAAGCCGGAAGAGGCTGAAGAGGCTGACATGAATAATTCCTCACGTTTTGAAACTTTTCAATCGTTAGTTTGAATGGGCAGATGCAGTCAGTGAGCACAGCTTTTAGTTTTGGTGAATTTTACCAGACCTAGCAAGACGCTACCGACACCTTGCCAGGAAATATTTCCGGTACATTACTCAACTTCAGTGACGTGTGGTGACTTTTGCAGAAAGGCACGCAGAGATGATGACAGCTGAATCACATCTAAATTAAACTACGTGTGACACATTTAATCATCAATATCTACAGAGGGATTTAAAATATTAATCAAAATTCACTCCTAGCAGAACAACTGGTTAAACTTTGTACATCTGGTCAAGCAAGTGATTGCTCAGAGATGGTATTCTGAAAGTGCATGACAAAGAGTTCCCCTCTCTATCATCAGTTCTTCCTGTGCTACAATGTGAAAGGAGTTATTGAAATCTTTTTACTCCTCAATATCACACATGTTGGCCAAGATGGTTAGTAAGAGAAAACTTATCTGTTCAGATGATAAATCATAAAGGGCTTGTTTACTTGTTAATGCTAGCTCTGATTCCACACAGCTCACATGTGGTAACTGATCTGAGCATTGAAAGTAGAGCCAGCTTGGCTGCACTAGTCTCCCATCAGTTTCCTGTCACCCCAGAAGTTTATCCATAAAGCACATATGCAAAGAACTAGAAAAAGCTGCTGGCTTCTCAGCTTGACAAGCTCAAGTCATTGTTAATAGGCATGCCCATCAAATCCGTGGCCCCATACAGATTTCAGTGGGATCCAAGTCAAGCACAGTCAAGCCTGCTTCCAGAGACAATACCCAACTACGGCCACAAGATGGCAGTAATTTAAAGGATGGATGCAAACAGGTACGAAACATTATGACAGAATGCTGTTTAAAATTAAAGGAGAGAGAATGTTTTAACTAATTTCTATTTTTAGATTTCACTGGACAAGTGCTGCTTGCCCTGACTGAACACCACTGCCACTAAACTTGCAGCAAACTGGTCCTTTATGTGTGTTTGTGATGAAAATTGGGAGTCTTCTCTTCTCAAACCAACTGGAAAACCAGTAAAATGTCTCCTTTTAAATTGGGAAACTACTCTACTACTCAAAATTTAACCTTCAAGCAGCCGACCTGTTTCACCAACTAAAATGACTTAGTGGGGCCATTTCTAACCCCATTACAGTTGTTTTATTTGTTTATTTTTAATCTCTGACAGATAATGTCATTAATTTTGGTTTATTATAATTTTTATGCAAAAAAAGAGGGTGTTTTAGCTTCTGTCTAAAACTAAATCTAAACAAACATCTAATTTTTAGAAGTTTAATATTCAAATAATGTGCAAAATGCCAGAAGTATTAAGATTACTGAAATATCTAAAAATTCTGTCAAGAAGAAAAGAGAATATGAGATGACTAACTGGAATAATTACTAACAAATTACAATAAAATCAAAGTCTATAATTTAAGGACAGATACATATTTCCAGACTTATGTATGACCTCATAACTCCCCATTATCTGGTGACTGAAGGGGTTAAAGGGTAAAGAGCTGATTGAGAAACAGTTTTTTTGTAGCTAAAGTGACTAATTTATAATGTTTTTATTCTACATTAGTAAATGTTCTTTGGGTAATCCACTGTTGGTTTTGCTTGTTACACTGGATCTGTTGACATTAAGAAAAGGATAATCAGCCTTATCCTTGAAGACTGTTTTAACTCTGAAAAGGACTATTTAGATTTCAATGCAGAGTCCTAAGTGGCAAAAACAAGTGTATTTGTGTGTGTATGTGTGTGGTGACAGTGGGGGGATGCAGGAGGGAGTGAGGCGAAACGGTCACATGCATAGCAGACTGTCAAGGAATAACTCCCCCTGCCTCTCTCTCTCTTTCTCTCATTCTCTTGACTCCTTCCATCCTCCTCCTCTGCCTCCTCCAGTATGCCACTCTCCTCTCTCCCCTCGGCTCCTCATTTTCATCTTAATCTGCGCTCGCTCAGTCCCTGCTCTCCCTCTCTCTCTTTATCGCTCTCCTTACTCTCTGCTCCCCTCTTCGCCACCTGTTAGTCTCCCTCTCCTCTCCACACCATAATCCCCTCTTCTTCTTCTTCTTTTTCTTTTTTTATATGAGGAGTTTCACACTTACGCTATCACTGAGGTAAGACACCATTTTTATTCTTTTATACTGAAATGCAGACAGTTTGATTCTAAAACCAAAGCTGGAAATGTTAATTTTCTCTTAAATTCTGTACATGAAATGCACATTTACTTCTCCACAAATGTTTTCTTTTTGCCACCTTCGTCTGCATGCTCACTTTGTCTGTTAGAGTCATGTGTATGTGTTTCTTGTTAACTGCACCTGCAAGATAAACTCATGCATTACAAACCAGACTGAGACGCGGACACATTAATTCTGAATACAGCAGTCAGGTGCAACATGTGGCATGTGTCAGCTCTTCCACTTTTCTTTCACACCTCCCCTCACGCTCTCACTCAAGTTTACTCATTCCTAGCTGCCTGAAAATAACTTGGCTCTTAATTTATAAGTGCCGACTGTCACTGTGGTTTGCTGTAGATGATGCTGAGTACCAAGCTCTAATGAGCAGCTACACTCTGAAGCACTGTACTATACCGTCTGCCTGTCAGCCAGCAGCTTGTTATTTAAAGGTGAACGGAACCTGCCGCAGGGGCCCATTGTATGTAGGACATGGGGGAAGTAGGCGAAAACCAGCCGAGAGACAGAGAAATCCTCACGTACCTACAGGTGGAATACAGGTGTCTTTGAAAGACTAATGGAGAGATAATGAGAGATAAAGAGTGGAGATGAAAAAAGGAGAGGTGAGAAGGTAGAGGTTGAGGAAGAGAGCACCCATGCCTGTGATATGACTCTAATTTAATGTGAAGGAGCTAAAAGGGGAGGGGGTGGGAGAGATTGCATGTTGTGCAAAGATATTTCTGACTGCCAGACTGTGGCAGCTTCATTCCTCCCTCTTGAAGCTGGAAACCTATGTAACCTCACCAATATAAGTACAAGGGGGCCGTGCATAAAATACTTTACTGTATGTGGTTGCATAACAAATGGATGTAGGGTCAGTGTGTGTGTGTGTAGCTGCAGGGAAACAGTGGCTCATTATCCTGTAGCATATAGGAATTATGTAAAGTAGTGCTTCAGCACATAAAAACCTGTAAAGTGTGACGCTGAAATCGGCACCTTATTATCTTGCGTGCGTGCAGCCAGGCTTCTCTGCAACAAGATGATGAGAGCGATTCCAGCTGGCAGCATGAGAGCGATCAGTCCTGAGCTCCCCGAGACGTTTTGCACGCCAGAGAGCTACAAGCCACCAGGCCTCTGGGCTGTACGTGTGCTGCTGCCGATGCCTGTGGTGGTGGTAGTGCTGCTGGTGGTGCTCAGGCTGCTCCAGCTTACGGCCACATCTGCCAGAACTGGGAGGAGACTGACTGCACACATTATATCAACCGACACCCTCCAACAAGCTGCAGTGTGTATGTAGTGAAATTAATTACTCACACAAGTGTAACTACATGTATGACTGCAGACATACATGCTGTTATGGCACTCTGTGTGTGTGTGTGTGTGTGTGTGTGTGTGTGTGCTTTGTTTCATTGTGAGAATTTGTTAATTAATCTTTCAGTACATTTTAGTCAGTCAGCATCTCTGAGCTTCATTAACTTCTTTTCACCTTCTTCTTAATATCTTGCAGTCCTCCGCTTAAGATCATTTCCACCGGTGGGTGGCTTCTGTTTTGTTTTTATTGTCAGGCAGAAATGATTTATTGCTTTCTTTTCTCTCTAAATTGTTTAACTCAGACTCTGTGTGTAAAAGTCTGAGGGTATCTGTGCTCTGCTTAATTGAGCAGTAAAAGAGAGCAGCAGCACTTTTCCTTGTTTTTCAGTATTTCAGATGTCATTAAATGTACTGTTGTGCTACCAAAATGACAGCTGCTGGTTTATAAAAGGCAAGATGTCCATCATTTCCCATCCCAGAGCCAGAAGTCTGTCAAAGTCCTCTCAGTCAAATGAGTCAGGGAAGTTTGCAGAGTGTCACACTGCAGCATGCTTCAACAGTTTGTTTCAACGCCAGCCAAGAAAAAGCTGGATTAACTGTGGTGTACGTTACCCGCTGTTGAGCTCACAGCAGTGAGACTAGACCATACATGACAAGTGACCCTCAGTGTTCGCAATTCTGCTCAAGGTTACCAGTCAGAGGTGACAAATTTAGAGTCACTGACTGCCACACTGCCAGGGAGTCGTTGGTCATATTGACGGCATCCTGATGAGCGAAGGCTCGGAAATTAATCTGTTTACTAGCTTTGACTCCAAAAACAGCCTGCAGCCATTAACTTAGCATAAAGAATGGTAACAGGGAAACAACTAGCCTGACTCTGTCCAAATGTAAAGCAGGGTATGGTTTTACAGGAAGGGTATAAAAACTTTCTTACTTTGTGGCATTTTGAGCAACTTGGTGTTTTTGACCTTTTGAGGTAGACTGCTAGCTGTTTACTGTAGTTCAAGTATGAATGCCCATTTGCTGTAGCTATATATTCGCTCAGACATGAGAGTGTCTGTTCCAAACTCCTGTCAAGAATAAATGTATGGTTAATGATTCCTGTGCAGATGCAACATCATTCTATTTTTCCATCATGTATGTTTGTGGCACAGACAGTATAAATGTAGCTACCGTTACATCACCTGCCCTTCCATTGGCCCCTCAATGCAGTGAAGTTGTCCTGTACCCTTAACAGAAAAAGAGACCCAGAGCATAATGTTTCCACCTCCATGCTTGACTGTGGGGATGGTGTTCTTTGGGTCATACTGAGCATTTCTCTTCCTCCAAACACAGCAGGTCAAGTTGATACCAAAGAGCTCTATTTTGGTTTCATCTCACCACAGCACTTCTCACCTTGAACCATTTAGATGTTCACTGGCAAGCTTAAGACGGGCCTGTACATGTGCCTTCTTGAGCAGGGGGACCTTGCAGGTGCTGCAAGATTTCAGTCCATCACGGGGTACTGTGTTACCAGTGGTGTTCTTGGTGACTGTGGTCCCAACTGTCTTCAGATCATTAACAAGCTGCACTTTTCTCATGATCATCCTCACCTCACGAGGCAAAATGCTGCGTGGCGCTCCGAACAGAGGGTGACTGATGATCATTTTACATTTTGGAATAATAACTGTTGTCATCGTATCACCAAGCTTACTACTGATGGTCCCTTAGCCCATTCCAGCCTTGTGCAGGTCTGCAGTTCTGTCCCTGACATCCTTTGACAGCTCTTTGGTCTTCCTCAGCCACATGCATCCCATGTATGTTCATGGTACACAGCCGATTCTGGCTGAGTTGTGGGATAAAATACCTTTTTCATTCAATAACCTGCACATCAATTTATAACTTTTATATAATGTTATTTTTTCTGAAATTTTGGTTGATATTCTGTTCCTAAAATGAAACTACCGTAAAAATTAGAGAGAAGAGCAAAGCAGGGGCTCAAATAATTCCCCCACTGTATGTCCATCTTTATACTGTCTGCAGTTTGTGAGGTTTAATTTCAGATCTTTTGGTCACCAGAATCAAACCAAAATGACCCCTTTAATATTTCTCTGTGTAGCACCGCGTGAAATACTGGATCACATTAGCTGGTGAAGTTATTTGAATGCGGTACGCTTACTGAATATGCTGACCTTATCCCAGTATTTTGCTATTTTATATAACAAGTAATTTCATAGCGAAAGAGATGCTCGGTAGCCATGTTCCTGTATTGAGTCAAATCATTTGTATTTTAATAGAGAATCTGACCCAAGACCTTCACAAAGAAATTAGTGTTTATGCAAGACCACAATGTTAATTCAGTGTGTAGGTGCTCTTTAAAAGGGATATACAAAACACTTGAAAATGAAAAAGAAAAAAAAAATTCCAAGGCCTATTCTTTTAAAATGCCTCTATTCTTATGTTTAACCTTAGTCCACAGGCCATTAGAGGCAACCAAGAGAGATGAGGACAGTCTCAGTTTTTACTTTCCATCCAGTAAAACCTTGAAAATTAAAAAATAAATAAATAAATAATAATACATGAAAAATACATAAAGAGAACACTGAGCCCTCCCTGTCTGCATTCTCGTTTTTAGGTTTCTAAACCCCACTGAACTCGACTTACAGAAAAACGCAGAGGAACTGCAAATATTCACAGTGCAAATATTAACTTCTCAGTTTGAATCGATTAATGGAGAGAAAGCAGTGAGCGAGATAGTCCGGGGGGGGGGGATTTGTTCTGTATTGAAGACAGAACGGCCCCTAAAGCCCTGCTGAGAAAACAAAAGCTATGAGATATTTGTTATCCACCCCCTCTTTTTTTTATTTTGGGAAGAGAGCAGACACATCAGCCTTGTGGTCAACTCCACTTCTTGCAACCACAACACTATATAATCATCGTGAATCTTCTCTCCATCTCCGCCTGTACAGATTTATGTAATTACCTTTGTGTCTGTGGAGGATTCTTAAACATTTTAGATAACATGCATGCTCAGCCACTTATACACACTGCAGTTTTATCGAGGACGACTAGGATATGGAGGAAACCTCCACTCCACTGTTAGGCTTGGGTTCATTCACATCTAATTGAAATGCAAATGTATGCACATCCTCTGCTGTATTTTCTTGTCTTATATGTAATGTCATCTTTTTAAAACTGTTGGAATTATAGTGAAAAGATTTTCACCTGGAAAGCCCTCTGAGGCAAAGCATCCTCAAATGTGTTCTGGGAAATGAAAATCTTCAAAATTTCAGTGTCTGTACATTTGAAAATAAATGTAATCTTCTCTTTTCCAGCCCTATGACTGTGCGAAAAGGAAAAAGTTTGGGCATCACCATCCAGGAGCACATGGCCATCGATGTCTGCCCGGGCCCCATACGCCCCATTCGTCAAATCTCCGCCTACTTCCCCCGCCTCTCGCCCACTTCCTCCTTCTCTGAGCCACTCTCACCAAATCAGGTGGCAGCTCCCACAGCACTCAGTCCTGGCAGCACAGGTCAAGCTGGAGGGCCTGTCGGAGGAGGAGGAGGGAGCAGCGGCCTGTTGTCGCCACAGTTACCTGGAGCTGCGGGGGAGGGGGCTCCCTGTCAGCCATGAGTAGCATGGACACCTCCATCGAAATCGACAGCTGTGACAGCGATGATAACAGTGAGTCACCTGAAAGTCTCACTGAAGCAACCCAAGCCAAGGGCATGTAAAATTAAGTCAACACACATCTGGTTTACCATGGGCAGTTTCACCACTTGAAATATTGAAACAACTGCACAGAGACTAGATCCTGACAGATACTGGCCTATCAAAGATTTGCTATCAGCAATACATCAATATGCGCCTTACTTAAACTTAATTTTGTTCTGGAATATAGTGCACTAAAAGATAACCAGGGCAATTCTGACATAGTGTCAATGGATAGTTTGCAAAGGAGCTCCAACTTCATTGTTTACAACACTCTCCACTATCTGCAGCACATGCAGCAGAGTGCAAGTTACAGCTGAAATGACATTGGTGTGTAATCATGCAGTTTCTTAATTCAAAGTTTATTAATCTGGCCCTTTAAAGCTAAAGTAACACTGGGAGAAACAGTGGTTGGAGACCAAAATTACTGCAAATGTGTGCAATGAACTTTGAAACGGTTGCTTCAAAAATGGGGACCAGGTCTGAGACCAATCGTAGTCAGTTGACATTGCAACATGTTGGCAATCTGAGTTTATAACTTAGACAGCACTTTTTGACCATAGACTATCTATACACAGTGGGCTGGCTGAGGGTGAGACAAGTATGAAGCAACCAAACACAGGCAAAACTAACATAGGTGGGGCATACAATCATAAAGGTGGGAAAGGAACAAAAATAAGAAGTAAAACCAGAACACGAAATCGTTTTTTAATTTTATAAATCTGCCTTTGTCACAAAAATCCCGTATCGGTCAGACTCTATTATCCACCTGGCAGATTTATTTTCAGGTGAAGCATACCTTTGCAAATACTACTGCTGCTTTAAAAGAAGAGACAAACACTTTACATCAAGTAGCTTTTTGTGAAAGTACATATCACAGGTAGCTTCCAGCTATTTTTCATCAATAAACTCATTTTATTTAAAAAAAAACAAAAAAACAACAACAACAAAAAACCTATAGCAAGACCCCCATGTAATGTTTTAGTATGCTACAGTGAATGAATAAAAAACATGTTATTGAGTTTTAGAGGTGCTGGGAGATGGATTGTTACTTATTTTTGAAAAGAGCCGGGGTAGCTGTTTTACCTTGTTTCCAGGCTTCATGCTGAAGTCAGCCAACCAGCTGCTGGTTGGTTGTAGCAGTACATGTGTTGCAGGCAGATTTGAGAACGGTTTCAATCTTCTTCTATCAACTCCCAACATGAAGGCAAATATTTTATGTATTCCTTTAAACAAAGAAATATGTTTTCATAAGAGTCTGAGAGAATTCAATTTTTCCGGCTTGTCTGCTGTTTATGTTTCTCTCTGCCATCAGTCTCCATCTCTTTTGCAGATAATAAAGCCATCAGCACAAAAGCAATTACCAAAGTAGATGGCACAGATTTTTTTCGTGTGTATGACGGTTTATTAACTGCCTTCCAGCCTCCTTGGGAACGCTAGCGTTTGACCTACTGTATGAGAAAGCCACCAGCTCCCTGCACTGCACAGTCCTCAGAGCAAAGGTAAATCCCCAACTTGGAAAACTCCATTAGAGCTACTGCAGTTGAATATTTTTAAAGCAGAGACATGACTCGACAGCATTTTTTGTTCCACTGATCATTTAAATTTTTAAAAAATAGAGAAAATGCTCATTATGTTAGCTACTGTATAAACTATGGCATCTTAATACATGCTCATTTTCACCTTTTCATCCTTTGAACTGTAGCTCACAATGTGTGCCAAATTAAAACTCCCCCACTTCCTCTGTTCCTTTGTGCTTTAGATTCAATTTTAAAAGAACCCTTCAACTCTCAGTCTGGAAGTTGTTTTAAATTCATTACTGATGTTGAACGTTTGCACGGTGCTCTTTTTACATGGCTTTTATCTTCTCTTAAAGGGTCTAAAGCCGATGGATTTCAATGGTCTGGCTGATCCCTATGTCAAGCTGCATTTGCTGCCAGGAGCCTGCAAGGTCTGATTTTCTTATCAGAACAGTTTTTTTTTTTTCCTAAATGAAAGAGACCTTCAGTATCCCATCACAAGGACTCTGGAGTGCAGATTTAATTCATGCTGCGTTTTTAGAGTTATATAATGAAAACTGAAGAGCAGACCAATAAATCAGCAGTGAAGCAAAATGACCTTGTAGCTTGCAAGAATTTAGCTTGTTTTCCGTTTGTCTCTCCTCGACAAAGCTTGGCCTTAAATTGATGTTTTCTTCTCTCTGCCCATAATTTACAGGCCAATAAACTGAAGACCAAGACAGTTCGCAACACCCTGAATCCAGTGTGGAATGAGACGCTCACCTACTGTGGAATCACTGAGGAAGACATGTACCGCAAAACACTCCGGTAAATGCTTGCTATAGGAAAGGCTATTTCTGTCCTCTTTATGCCCTGGCCTTCTGTTTATCGTTTCCCATCACAAAGCTGACCCGCGCTAACAAAGGATTTTCTTATCATCGATCTCAATCACAGCTCCTGGTTTATGGGGCTTTCTCTGTTTTGCCATGTTCCCCCTCTCTGTTTCTATCTCCACTGATCCTGAGATCCTCTTCACCTTTGTTCCTCTTCGTCCTCACTCTCACCTGTCCACTAGGATCAGAAAAGATCTCCCCTCACTCGTTCTTAACCATCCCTTTCTCTTCGTCTCGCATTCCATCTGGCTCCTTGCTTTCTCTCTTTCCAAGTTGCGGTGACAGATTGAGGTCAGACTAAACTCCGCGGGGTGTTTTAATTTCATTGACCCCCCTCTAGAGGTGACAAAAGCTGCGAATTGTCTCTGACTGTGACTAAAACTTTGCTGTGGCACACATGGGAGTGGGATTTAAATAGGATCGACGGATGATCTCTCCAGGGAAATTAGAGAATCTTGCGGTGTTAATTCAGCAGAGACATCTAAAGATCAGGAGATGGAAGTTTAACTTACACAAACATGGAAACATGCTGACATTGATCACTGATTTTTTAAAAATCTATGTAAACTACTGAGAGGGTTGGATTCAAAGGATCATTTCACCCTAAAACAGCTGAACCCACTTCACAAGCAGCCACTGTGGACATGTTTGGTGTCAGCTCCTAAGAATTTATCTCATTTTTCAACCAAAAATCAACCACAAGATTTGCTGTATTTTTTTAAGTCAACAAGTTGTGCTCATGAGTGCACACTGACTCCAAATCATTGCAGTTTATTAGCAGTCTGTGTGCGTTCATAAATTAGACTGCAGTTATTTGCTGACCTTTATCAAGCTGTCTGAGAGTGACTGCAGTCAGTCCAAGTTGGACCATAATTGTTTGGAGACAGGTTGCCTCCCACAAGGTGGTCCACGTAGTTGCCTTTTGATGGAAGGTTGTGGGCATCATTATTTTCATAAATTACTTACAATCATAAACAGAAAAAACAAAAAACAGTCCTGATTTGTTGTATGGATAGCTGCTAAAGTTAAATGGCTAGTGCCCATACCCTTGTGTACCTCACTGAACTCTTAAAAAAAAAAATCAAAAATATGCACCAGTGGTGAATTAAATTGATGAAGTGATTTCGGAAAAGTAATTATGGCTGAAGCACTTGATCGCTGCTCCTATGCTGCCATTGTTTTTAACCTCCTATGATCACTGACAGCACCGGACAGCAAAATAAACACAAGAGGTGACTGAGTAGGGTTTGCTTTTAGCCTAATACGTATCACCCTCTTGCCTCATCTCCAGTTCCTCACACACTACTCACAAATTCCCTGCTATAGCCACTGACATCAGGTGACGCCAATGTGTGGAGGTGTTGCCCCTGCAGCAAGCTGAGAGTGCAAAGCTTATCCTGTTACGATGATATAAAATTGCTATAAAATGATGTATGATTGTTTCTTACTCTGCTTCAGCACTGATTTAAGCACCCTCTGAGTCTGCATAAAACAAGTATGTGTAATATCATAGCGTAGTGAATCATAATAAAAGCTGAAATAAAATAAAAACAAACTGCAACTTAATGTTTTATTTGTTTTTATCAGTTATTGTCTCTGTGGTATAGAGCAGTTAGCTTTCGCACCATAGGGACCAACAGACAGTATAAAACATGGACGCAGCCACTGTGATGTCAACCACTGGTTTGTTAAGTCCCGTTTTGAAGCCACAGATATGAGCATCGCCATCTAGGTGTTTTGAAGGGGTGGATCTGACTGTGAAACCTCACATTATTCTGCTTCCTCCTTCTTTTGGAAACTCAGAGGACCAAAATTTAAAACTTGAACTCTGAGTCAAATTGACGTCACATCCACTGTTGCAAGCTGCTGTTTCTGCCAGTCATGCACCTCTCGATTTTTCTAACTTGGCGTCTTGTGCCATTGGGCAGTTAGGTCGAAGACCATCAGAGTTTTCCACCATTAGAAAGCCCAAATTTTCACTTTTTTTTTTTTTCTGTCGGCAGTCACAGTGAGGCTTCATGTGTGTATATAAGTTAGTGATGATGTGTGTAGGTCAGATTCCCCCCCCTGCTTTGGCTCACATTATGGGAACTGTCTGAGCCATCGGTAATTATGAGCTGTCACAATGGCAGTTAAATGTTTTCATTACGTGATGTTCTGTAAGTGGAGCCTTGCATCCAGCTGGTATTATAATGGCGCCATCCTTCTTCCCTCTTTGACCCATCATTTTCTCACTTACCACTTCAGCCTCGAGCTATTTTACACCATCTTTCTCCCCTTAGCGCGGACTGCTGCTCTCATCTGCTCTCATCATCTTCTTCTTTTCCTCTCTTCATCATTAGTCTTGTTTTTTTTTTGTTTGTTTGTTTTTTTATACTGAATGTTTCAGGAGTTAGTTTTTTAACCTATAAGTCACTAAAGTAGATTATGACCTCTGGGTATTTTAAGACATATCTGGTGCTCCCAGGTGTCATTCACATTTCTGCATCACTGTTTTATTACCAGAAACTGAAGACAAAACCCATTCCTGTGGTTATGAATTTAGTAAGAAGTCAAATAAAGCAGTAGACCAAGAAGGCGGTCCGTCTATATGTGGATTTCTCCTGAGGCAGATTGCTTTCTTGATTTTCTTCATATCGTGATACGTGTTCCATTCACATTCAGACAAAGTGAAGAGAAAAGGTGCTGGGTTTCAGTTAGTTTGTTACATATCACTTCACACACTGATTTAAATCATTTTGTCTGTTTTAATCTCACCCCCATCACCCACGTCACTCCAGGCCTCACACACAAACAGCCTCCCCCCATCACTTCCACTCCGCTGTACCCACCCGCCCCTACCAGTCCATTTCAGGTACAATTATGGCAGGTGTAAAAGTTTGCCAGGCCTATAAATAAGGATTGACTTGACCTAGCATGATGCACTTTCACATTATCTGAATTCCCGCTGGAGGAAAATGAAGATTGTGCACACACATAGGCCTGATTTACAGGTCACTTTCAGACTGCGTTCCTTTATTCAGGTCATGGTTATGTCAGCAATTTCCCTTCCCTAAAATGACTCACGATATGTTGTTTGACTACCACACTCTCTCACGCACAAAAAGCGCTCTTCATCTGACTGCTTTAAATTATCTGTCTACACTGTTAATCACCAATGGCATATCAGGGTCATTGTAGGTCTAAAAATAAAAATATTTGTAGTAAAATCTTGATTATTCTCAGAAATTATACAGTACTATGCACAAATCTTGAGTCACTCCTCATTTTAAAAAAATATTTTGTTAGGAAAATGCAGTGATTTATTAAAACATGTGCAAGCATACATGGAAATACAGCATATAAGGATAAACCAGACTTAGTGCAACCCAAAATTAGTTTGAAAAGTCAATATTTGGTATGACCACCTTTATTCTTCAGCACAGCCTGAACTCTCTGAGGCAGCTCTTATGTCATTTCTTTAAGTAGTCTCCAGGAATAGTTCTCCAGGCTTCTTGAAGGACATTCAAAGCTCCTCTTTGGATGTTTGCTGCCTTTTGTTCAGTTCTCTGTCCCACACTGCTTCAGTAATGATAATGTCCGGGCTCTGGGAAGGCCAATCCATGACTGATAGTTTTCCACTGTGTGCTTTTTTATCTGGGTAGTTTTTATTGCACTGGCTGTGTTTGGGACCATTGTCACACTAAAAAAATGAAGCTGTTGGCAATCAGGTGCTTTCCAGAGGGTATTTGGTGGATCAAAATCTGATGGTACTTTTAGTTTATAATTTCATCAATTTTGATAAGATCTTCAACACAACTGCAGCCCCAAACCATGACAGAGCCTCCAGATGGCTGTAGATTCTCACTGATGTACCTTACTGTTATTTTCTTGGCATTTTTTGTGGAATTAACTAAAAAAAAGGGAACAAATTATGGGCTTTTGCACTAGGCTGCTAGTAATGAGTAGTGCCTAAAGATAAGTTGTCTGTGCCTAAAGATAAGTTGTCTGTTACATGTGGAGACAAAACAGGTTCATCCCTTGAATTAGGTGCCTTTTTTATGCTTTAGTGAGTCATGGATCAGTGTTAAGTTGCTTAAGTGTCCAAAGAAAATCTTGGAAAAACCTTCAGAAAACCTGGAGAGCTATTGCTGAAGACCACTTCAAAAAGAATCACAAGACAATCTGGCTCCTTGGAAGCAAAATCTAAAGAAATGAAGGGTGGCTGAAGACTCAGAACTTATCTGAGATTTTTAATTGAAAAACTTTAGAGATGTATTCGTCAAGATGCACAAAATGCCCGCCATGTATGACCAAATACTGCCTATTGCAATAGAATTTTAAGGTTTTTTTCCTTGTAAATGTGTGAATCTTGTTTAAGTTCTGTAATTTAGTTAGTTTTCTTACCTAATAATATGCCACTGCAATAAACAGCTACTCTTATTATCATTCATGCTTTGCACTCAGCCCGTTCTTCTCACTCACCATTTCTCATTTTTTTTCTCCCCCCCCCCGTCTCTCACTGCCAGGGTGTCCGTGTGCGACGAAGACAAGCTGACACATAATGAGTTCATTGGGGAGTCGCGGGTGGCCCTGCGCCGTGTGAAGCCTGACCAGACCAAACACTTTAACATCTGTCTGGAGCATCCACCTCCGGTGAGGGGGGGTAAAAAGAAAGGCAGGAGAGCCTATAAAACTAGGAAAGAGGAAAATATAAGTTTATAAGGGAGATAAACGATAGGAGGGTACAGCAGTATTTATTGAGGCATCCTATCTGACTCACTGTGAGTAAAGATGTGGGGAAAAAAGGACAGAGGAAGGAGGAAAATGAGGTGATGACAGTGGGTAACATACACCAGTCAGCCACTACAATAAAACTACCTGTAATGTTGTGTGGTTCTGCCTCATGTGGGTCAAAACAGCCTTGACCAGTTGGGTCCTGGAGTACTGGACCACTGGACGCATAGTCTTTCCGCCCTGTGTGCTGCAGGAATTGGGAATCTGGGGAGTCTGAAGGCTGGTTTGTCACCTTGGGCTCTTTGTTGTGTTCCCTCAAGCTGTTCCTGAGTAGATTTGCAAAGTGACAGGGTGTCCTATTTGGAAGAGACGCTGCCATGGGTGAGTGCCATTGTCAGCGGAGGGTGTGCATGCAATGCAACAAATTTAAGTAAGTGATAGATGTCAAAGTAACTTCCATAGGAATGCCTGGACCTAGGCTTTTCCAGCAGAATACTGCATTGTGATGAGATGATTAATCTTATTCAGCTGTCAGTGGTTTTAATGTTGTGCCTGATCACCTTATCAGTTTACTCGGATGAATATCAAACACTTGGGTCTCATAATATATTTTTAAAAATGGGTTTGTACAACATCTGTGGCATCTTTAGATTTATAAATCAGTAACTCCATTTCTAGGGATTTATTCCTAGAAATGGAGTCAGTTGCTGTAAGGCCCTGAACTCTTACCACTCAATTTTAAATCTGAATGGGTTGGATTTTTAGTGATAAAGCGTGGCTCCCACTAGCGAAATTCATCCAACAAGTGTGGGATAAGGTGGAGGTCAGGGCTCGGTGCCAGCCAGGCAACATATTCCACAACAAGCTGGGCAGACCATTTATTTTAGACCTCACTTTGTGCATAGGAAAACAGAAGGAGGCCTCTCCCAAACACTTCTTAGAAATACATAACAATATTGTCTGAAATATTATTATATGCACACATTTTATTGACCCTGTGCCCACCAGTGGACAGCTCCATGTTATTCAGTATGATAGTATTACCAACATGCATACAGCTCCTGCTTTTAGACACTCTGAGTATGTGTTACCATGTTTCCTTTTACTTAGTTTAACAGCTGTAGCATCACAGCACAGATCCATACTGTGTTTAAACTGAAAAGCAGGTTATACCCAAATCATGCATGTGGCACAGCAGCTGTGAACTCATCAATTATTTACATTTTTCCAGTTTGTCATGATTATCTTATCTGGCAAACCTAAACACTTGTCTGAATACAGAACAGCTGAGCTGCTATGCTCAGATTTAGTTTCTATATAAAAATCAGTGGAAATAAAACCACTGTGCTGAGGATTAAACCAGCACCATCAGAGCTGGCTCTGCACTTTTATTTTCAGCTGATTTTGTTCAAATATTGTTTTGCTTTGCCATGTCAACTGTATTATTAGGACAGGTTTTCAATTTTCCTGCTTAAATTAAAAATATATATTTTCAGTGTGCTGTGAGGGTTGAGCACACATAACGTCTGAAATCAAAGCTACAGCGACAGCCAGGCTAATTATAAATACAAAGTTTATTATACTTATAACTTACATCGTAATTGATACTTCAGTAATGAAAAATATATACTTATTCCTTAAATATTTCTTAAATATTAAATATCTGTCATATTTCAAAAGACTGACACCCACACAAAAAAGAGGGGTGTGCGCACTGTTTTGTGCATACACTGTGCTGCATGAGCTGGCAGTATTGGTCTTCTGAGATGATTTGTGCCTCCCTGGAATTACAAATACTTGATAAAGAAAGAAGTGGATTTCATTTCTACTCTTACAACCCACAAATAGCTTTTTGTGTGGGTTAAATGTCAACCGGGTCACACATGGAAAAAAAAAAGGCTGCACAGTGACTGGGAGAATAAAAGGTGATGAGAAAGAGCAAGAGATGAGGGGTGCCGGTGAATTGTCAATAGACAGCAAGCGCAAGTCAGAAAGATGAGAAACAAATGGATTAAAAAATAAAAGCTGGGGTGCGTGGGGAACGGGGGCATGGGTGTTAAAAGGGGTGGGAGGGAGCTGGATTGGCCTTCTGAGGCTTTTGGCCACTCTGCGATCAAACGCTAAAGCCCCTCTGTCATCCTGTGAACATGCGCTGCGTCAGGAATGTAATTTTCAAAGTGGCTTCACTCACCACTCGATAAAGCAGTCCCTTTCTCTTCATCTTTTGCTCATCCAACCTGCCTGCTTTCCCGTCAGTCCTCTACCGCTTAATATTTATCTCTCTTCTTTTTTCTGCTCTGCCTCCAGCTTCCTTCGCCTACTGCAATGAGTACAGCCCTGAGAGGAATCTCCTGCTACCTGCGAGAGGTGAACACCCTGAGTCCTCTGTCTGTTCTGTTTAACATGACTTTCCTTCTGTCTGTCCCCTCAGTCCATTTTTCAACCCGTCTTAAGGGACAACACCGAGCTTTTGGTGAGGTTTGGTTACCTTGTTCAAAAATAGGCTGAGTGAGCGGCTGCTAAATAATCTTTTTGCATCCACTTTATACAAATCTTCAAATTATTACTCTTAAAGTATAACAATCAATCTAATAGCTGTCCAAGGTTGATGAAAAGACCTGACAGTTTACAGTAAACTAACACTAAATACATTTTGGTAAACTGGATGAAATATGGGCAAAAGTGACAAACACAGGGCACTATCAAGCTAGCTATCGACATCCATCACACAGCAGTATTTATCTAAAGTTGGCTAAGAATAGCAATGCAACAGTGGCGTCTATGTATTTACTTCCATTCAATTGCCCATCATTAACAAAAAAAAAACTGTCTTTAAAAATAACACAAAAATACACACACACACACAAAACTAATAAAAGCAAACAAAGCTATAGGAGGTTTGGTATTTCCTGTCCAATCAAAATTTAAATTTCTAAGCTGAATAATGTTTAGTTCTTTTAAAGCTGCATGCATACATTGAGCCCATCTTTTACCCCTTAAGCCCTAAGCTGTTTTTTTAAATGACAAAATAAAAAAACCAAACAAAAGCATTAGCCCTAAATTTAGTCAGTAACAGCTGCAACACCGTAAGGGCAAAATAAACAGCTCCTGGCTAAATGGATTTGATTCACTTGAGAGAATTTTGAAATACAACATGTCTCCTTATCCCCACCAGACAGAGTGACAAAGTCCTGGAAAAACAGGCAATTGTTCCTGATCAAGCCTGTAAACTAGAGAGTAACTCATCCTTGTAACAAGCCATTAAATGTTGAGTTTATTGAACCTGTCCTTTAAAGACTCACTTAAACTCTTCCAGCAACCGAAAATGGAGCGCAACAAATGTGCTCCAAGCAGCTTTTTCATGGAATCTGCCATGTTTGGCAACCCTCGAAAAGTTACAACACAATTCAGATATGAGACGCAGCATGTGAAAAGAGAGAGGCCGAGAATCCCAGCTGTGCAGAAAAAGAGCCAAGCAATGATGCAATCAAGAACAACCAGATTTTCCAGTATTTCCAATGTTTCTTATTTTCACTTCATTTCCTGTCTATAAACATCTCTTAAACCTACATCTATAAAATGTAGTTTATTGAACACTTTGATGCGTAAACTGCAAATAAACAACGTGCTACAAAATCTAACCCCAGTGAGTGACGCTGGCGGCTCGTCTGGCAACTTTTTTTTTTTTTGGTAAACCTGGTGGAGTTATGTTAAATCATTCACAAATGTGCTACAAGTAAGTTTAACTCAGAGGGCAGACACACTTTGACATCTTCAAGTTCAAAATTCACAGAAAAAACAAAGATGGAGCAATTAAATCTGGTTTTGCAGAATGTAGAAATTTTGACACATAAAGCTGCAGGCACCGTGAGGAGTAGGCATGTCTGTCACACATGGTGTTATAGTTCCCACGTCTGAGAGTATGCGTGTCTGCACGGGTCTAACTGATGTAAACTCAAGAGGCACGAGATTCTGTGTGGACTTCAAACGGACGTGAAAAAAGTGTAATAGGAATTCTACTTTTCCATAATGCATGCAGCTCTCTGTGTCCGTGTTCACAACTACAGATAAGTCCCACTTTTTCCCTAGACTGACTTAAAGTTCTCTTTAAGTCAGTTTTGTGACACTCTGACACTCGTATACTCGCAGACATGAAAACTATAAGTTTGTGAACCAGAGGGATTCAACACAGACAGTCTTTCTTTGTGTTGCCTGGCTCAGTGGCCCAGTTGGAGATAATGGATATCATAACAGTGGTTATCAAGTTTCTCTGAAAGCTGGGCTCTCTGCTCCGGGCTCTGAGCGTGTTCACATAAAAAAAAAAAAGGGGGCATTTCACAGGTCATATGACTCTTCTTCCGTACAAAACAATCCCTATGAGTCCCACACACTCAGATGATGAAGGTGATAAAATGGTGACAAAAAATCTATAAAGAACATAAAAAAAATACCACAGTAAAAATGCAACATTTTTGCAAAGACGACAAGATGCAGCCGAAAAATCATTAATCTCGGGATTTAGTGCACAGAGCAAGAAAATAAACATTTTAATAAAAATTATATGAGCGCTGATGAACTCTCAACGCTGCTGTTTATTTCTTACACGACAGCTGCACATTAGAGCTCTGAAACGTTAAACTGGATACTTTTAAACATGAGAACATGTTTACTGTTCCACAGCCTAATAAAGGAGACATGGAAATTGCTTTAGTTTGCTGATCAAAGTGAAAATCATTTTAAGATAAGAACTTGCATATATAGAGCTTCACTCAGCGGATAATCTGAACTGCACAGATTATGTGTTCAGCACTTGTGTGACACAGAAAATTCTTTAACCTAGACATAGCTCACCATCCCATTAATCCTGCTTTGTAGTACACCCTTCAGTTGTGGTTTGGGTTCAAACTGGTGCATTCATAACACTCACTCTGTACATTAAAAACTTATACAAGTACATTTAAATCAGATTATAAATGTGTCTTGAAAAAGCATCTTTGTGTGCTGCAAGGGTTCAAACCCTTGTAGCATCTGGCAAGTAAGCTTAGCAGGCTAATATGGTGCGCTCCCTACAGTCTATTTGCTTAGCTTTCCTAAGCAAATATAGCTTTCCTGCATAAGCAGGCAAACCAAAAGAGCTCAGTGACTTTCATTTAACACTTCAGCTCATCTACATAGCTCAGAGACAAGCCCCACTACAGGAGCACTCTCAGTCCATTGGCAAAGAAGCTGTCCTGGACCAAGTGAAACATTAGCCTTTAAGTCATATTACTTTATCACTCCCGGCTTTTGTATTTTCTATGGACAACTTCAAATAGTTACGAAAGTGTGTGACAAGAAGCAGAACAACAGAATAGATTCAAAGTGACAGATGAAAGAAAGAAAGCAAGCAAGCAGCAACAGAGGGTGAAGAAGGGGAAGATGACATTCTCACAGGCCCGTGACTCACCCTCATGGCCAGCTGCACCAATACATCTATGGTATTTATAGGAAAGAAGCATTTGAGTCGGGTTTTTTTTAAACTGCATGACCTGCGTCTCTGTAGGTGCATGATTTTCAAAAGCCATAGCTCTGCTGCTACTGCATTGTGACTAAATGTCTCCTAAATATCTCTCCATCTCTCATTAAGTCTTATCTTCAGAAAAGAGATGGACACAGCCAAGGATATCAATATATCACACTTACCATGTTCCTTCAAGCCCCACCCTCCCTTTTTCTAATGGTTTCAACAGCTTCCCCCCTTCTTTACCCATCATGCTGCCTTTCCCATCTTTCTCCCCACTTTTTGTCTCTCTTTGGGACTCATCTTTGCTGCCAACAACCACTATGCCATCTGTTGTCACCGAGCAGGAGACTTAAAAAAAACTTGTAATTAGTGAGGATAATTTGCTCCAGGTATCTGGTAATAAAACAGCTCAGACCTTCACAGATCGATAGAGAGCAGCTCATTAGGGAGGTGGAAATAAACAGGCATCAAGTGTGGAGCCAGCTTCTCACAGGGCGACACACAAATGGGAAAGAAATAAATTTGTGGGCGGGTTTGAAAGACGTGTGAACACGCAGGGATCAGCAGACTAACTGAACAACCTTGACTGTGGTGAGAAACACAAGCAGTCCTTACGAGGGAAAGAGGTAGCTATAAAATCCTCTGAGGCTCTACAATGGAGTCATTTTTTTTAAATTGCATGAGCCGAAAAGCAACAAACATGATCACATATCAGTCACAGATAATCACATCAGTATTAATTTGAGGTCGTGTTTTAGTGAGTCCAGCCCTCTGTTAGTTTTGCTTAGTGCCAAGACAAAAAACAGCTGCAAGGTAGGAAAATCATCAATTCAATTCAGTTTTATTTATATAGTTCCAAATCACAACAACAGTCACCTCAATAAAGCATTACAGTCTACCAGTCCAGTCCTAACAATGCTTAGAGCTTTGTTTAGCGCTCTGCTCACTCCTGAGGGAAATTCTGGCTGCTTTCCGTGCAAACACACCACTCTGTTCACCAGTTTGCTGCTGACTGTCTATCTGTGTGTCATTTGGTGCTGCGGGGAGCATGCATTGGTCTTATCGGGGCTATTTCATTATAAACAGCTGCTTTCTATATCTGGAAATAATAGAGATGAAAACAAAAGAGAGAAAAGAACCAATAAAATCGTGGGCCACTAAAGCAATCAATAAGCTGAAAGTTAGTGAAAGGTTCTGCAGGGCCAAAGGGTTTGCTGGTAATTCTCTTACATTACACATTTAAATCACACATAATGCATAACAAAACAAAAAGCATTGATTACAGTGGATTTGAAGGTCATGGAACCAAACTGATGTCTTGTTTTTGTTATTGACCCTGAACCTTCGGCCAAGTCACTAATGCGTGAGCTACACATGAGCCCATATGCCTTTTCTCTGATTTTATTTGTTTCTGTCTTCTCTCTTTCAGTGGGAGATAGAGCAGCAGAGAAATCTAGAGGAGAGAGGACGCTTGCTGCTCTGCCTTCAGTACATCCCCCCATCCACTGATGGCGACTTGAAGGGCGAGGCCAAGGAAAGAGCTCGTGGGGGGCTATGTGTGGGCGTAAAACGCTGCGCCCACCTGGCAGCCATGGACGTCAACGGCTTCTCTGACCCCTATGTTAAAACGTAAGCATGCTATTAAGTCACTCCCTGAATTCCATGACGAGCCTAAAATACTTATGTCCTATTCTCCACATCCTTGAGCCACCACTGGAAGCACGCTAAAAGCTATTCCTTTGTGTTGGTGGTCCAACCTAGCAACCAAGCCTCAACCATTTGTTCAAGTAACTCCTTAAACCTTAAAGGATGTCCACACACACGAGAACAGCAACAATGTGGTGACCTGAAACCAGGGAATGTCAGAGAAACTGAGCACCTATTGGTGCAAAATAAACACTAGTGTTGCAAAGTGGGCAGATCCCAAATTAAACTTATCTCAGGTTAGCCGCAAGCAATTAAAGTGACTAATAGGGTTGGGTACTGAATCACACTAAAATCAACCTGTGGCAAATTTCAGTACAAGTACATATCTGGATTAAGCTGTCATCACCTTTGTGAAGGACGGCGAACACACAAAAAAAGTATCTGTATATAGAAGAAAGGTACCCAACCCTAATGACTTAGAATGGGAATTTAAGATACAGCCCCTTCATGACATTTGAATATTACTTGTGTTCACTAATGAATAGCCTTCAGCTTTGAATAGCTTTATACATGGGTGCAGGTTTATGGTACAGACATGTGGTGACAAAAACTTGGATGCTTATAAAAACTTAATAGAATGAAATATATTTAAAAAATTTCCCACTCAGGCAGTGTTTGTCCCCCAAGCTTGGGTCTTCTACCAGAGGCCTGTGGGCTTCAGGGTCCTGCACAGTATCTTGACTGTTCCTAAGACTGCGCTTTTCTGGACAGAGCTCTTGGATCTGCTGGAGCCATTCTTCCACAGGATGTCTTTTGTCCCGTCTCTCTGCCCTCATCCCCAACCGGTCGCAGCAGATGACTGCCCCTCCCTGAGCCTGGTTCTGCTGGAAGTTTCTTCCTGTTAAAAGGGAGTTTTTCCTTCCCACTGTTGCCAAGTGCTTGCTCATAGGGGGTCGTTTTGACTGTTGGATTTTCTCTGTATTATTGTAGGATATTTATCCACAATACAAAGTGCCTTGAGGCAACTGTTTGTTGTGATTTGGTGCTATATAAATTGAATTGAATTGAATTGAATTGAATTGAACTGAATTGAATTAAACTGAATTGAATTGAATTGAATTGAATTGAATTGAATTGAATTGAATTGAATTGAATTGAATTGAATTGAATTGAATTGAATTGAATTGAATTGAATTGAACTGAATTGAATTGAATTGAATTGAATTGAATTGAATTGAATTGAATTCTCCCAGTTTGGGGGTCACGGCCCTGAGTGTTCAGATTACCACAGGGACCACTGTTACCTTCACCTTCCTCTCTAGCTCTTCTCTCAGCCCTTGGTATTTGTCAAACTTCTCGTGTGCCTTCTTCTTGATGTTGGCATCACTTGGTATTGCAATGTCTATCACTACAACTTTCTTCCTCTTCTTCTCTACCACTACTATGTCTGACTGTTTAGCCATTACCAGTTTGTCTGTCTGTATCTAGATGTCTCACAAGATCTTATCTCAGTCATTCTCTACCACCCATGGGGGCGTATCCCATTTTGACCTCAGGACTTCCAGGTCATACTCGGCACAGATGTTCCTGTATACTATGCCGGCCGCTTGGTTAGGATGTTCCATGTATGCCCCACCTGCCAGCATCTTGCACCCTGCTTTTATGTGTTGGATTGTCTCAGGGCCATCCCTGCACAATCTGCACCTGGGGTCTTGCCTTGTGTGTTAGACCCCAGCCTCTATCAATCTTGTGCTTAGAGCTTGTTTTTGTGCTGCCATGATTAGTGCCTCTGTGCTATCCTTCAGCCCAGCTTTGTCCAAGCCACTTCTATCTGTTGGTGGTACATGTTGTGCAGAGGCCTGTCCTTCCATGATAGTTCCTGTTCTCCCTCCTTTTCTTCCTCTGGTTTCTGCTGCCTGAGGTACTCACTAAGCACATGATCCTTTGTGGCCATCTTCCTGATGTGATGATAGTGGTTCTGACTCTCACTAGTCCTCGGCCTCCTTCCTTCCACTTAGCATACAGTCTCACAATGCTGGATTTGAGGTGAAACCCTCCATGCATGGTGAGGAACTTTCTTGTCTTGATGTCAGTAGCTTCCATCTCCTTCTTTGGGCCAGCTTATTATCCCAGTAGGGCATCTGACAATCTGACGACTGGCAGGGAATAGGTGTTGAGATACATACCTATATATAATCTTCATCGCTGTTCAGTTTTAAAAATAAGCAAAACCTAACCTGTAAACCTTTGGTTTGATGTTTACGTGGAATACTGTAATGTTGGCATGGCTGTTGATAATCACCAAAAAAATGTACACCTTTACCCTGTAATTTTAAAACATACATTTAAGGGACATTGTATTAATTATTATAATTAGTATAATTATAAATGTATTAATTTGGTCAAAAATTTAAGATATCCTACTGGGTTCACATCTTGGCTGTTGATCTAAATTTATCCTCAGGCTGATAATTTAACCTCAGACTGCTGCCTTCATAGTATCTCATTTATATTTTAATAAATATACAATTTATACACACACACCACTCAGAAAAATTAAATGAATACTTTTTAATCAGAGTATAGCATCAAATCAAACTTCTGGGATATTGATCTGGTCCATTTCGTATCAGAGAGGGTTGTTAATCAGTTTCAGCTGCTTTGGTGTTCCTCCTGGTAGACGACAATGCCCGGCCTCGTGTGACGAGAGTAGCAAGCAGTTCCTGGAGGATGAAGGAATTAATACCACTGACTGACCCCCATGCTTGCCTGTCTAAATCCAACAGAACACCTCTGGGACATTATGTTTCAGTCCATATGAAGCCTCCAGGTGTCACCTCAGACAGTCTAGGAGCTCAGTCATGCCCTGGTCCAGATGTGGGAGGAGATCCTCCAGGAAGCCATCCGTTGTCTCATTAAGAGCATGCCCCGACATTGTCAGACATGCATACAAGCACATGGGGGCCATACAAACTACTGAGTACCATTTTGAGTTGCTGCAATGAAATTTCAGCAAAATGGACTATCCTGCTGCATCATTTTTTCACTTCACACAAATCAAATGATATGGCTTCCTTTCATTCCTAACACATTTAGTCCAGTCCATATCAGTATAGATATCCAGCATGATCTTTTCCCATTGAGATCTGATTTGTTTTTAAAGTGTTTCTTTCAATTTTTTTCTTTTTTTTGTAGCATTTTATACAAACAAACACACATTTTTAAACCTTTATTTTACCAGATAAAACATGATCTGGCTTTACAAACATTATGATTACTGACTGGTGAAGTGAATAACATTGATTATCTCTTCATCATGGCATGTATTAGTGAGTGAGATATATTATGGAGCAAGTGAACCTTACGTTCTCAAAGTTGATGTGTTAGAAACATTAAAAATGGGCAAGTCTAAGGATTTGAGAAAGATTGACAAGACCCAAACTGTAATGGCTAGACAACTGGGCCAGAACATCTTCAAAACTGCAGCTCTTGGTCAGTGGTCAGTATCTATCAAAAGTGGCCCAAGGAAGAAGCAGTGGTGAACCAGCCACAGGGTCATGGGTGGCCAAGGCTCACTGATGCACGTGGGCAGGGAATGCTGGCCCGTGTGGTCAAATCTAACGGACGAGTTGAAAAAGTTATTGCTGGTTCTGATAGAAAGGTGTCAGAATACACAGTGCATCGCAGTTTGTTGCGTATGAAGCTATGTAGCCGCAGACCAGTCAGGATGCCCATGCTGACCCCTGTCCACCGCCGAAAGCACCAACAATGGGCACATGAGCATTGGAATTGGACCACAGAGCAATGGGGGAATGTGGCCTGCTCTGATGACTCCTTTGACATAATGTGGGTGGATGGAGGCTTGGCACCAGGATGCACTATGGGAAGAGGGCAAGCCAGCAGGGGCAGTGTAATGCTTTGGGCAATATTCTGCTGGGAAACCTTGGATCTTGCCATCCATGTGGATGTTACTTTGACATCTAGCACCTACCTAAGCATTGGTGCAGACCATGTACACCCTTTCATGGAAACGGTATTCCCTGATGGCTGTGGGCTCTTTCGGCAGGATAATGTGCCCTGCCACAAAGCAAAAATGGTTCAGGAATGGTTTGAGGAGCACAACAAGTTTGAGGTGTTGACTTGGACTCCAAATTCCCTAGCTCAATGCAATATTAGGAAGGTGATCATAATGGTATACTTTATTCTGTATATAACACAGGAATGATGAACTACACCCACTAAACATTTAAAATTAAAAATAAAGTTTCACATAAAATTTGGCAGTGCTTGTCACAGAGTTCACGCAGTCCTGATGGCCATCAAAAACATATTTTGCTTTACTGGAATGAATTGTATTCTGTTAAGCTATAGGCCATGTCTGTGATATTTAAAGACTTTATTTCTAAGTCTTCAATCTGCATTTAGTGATGACTCAAACAAAGTTCTGTCATGAATACAATTCTTCACTGTCCTATTGCAATAAAAACCCTAAAAATGTATTTTTAAAAAGTTCCATTAGAAAAAAAAAACATGTTAAATTAAAGGCAGAACAGGAGGGACAGATCCGTTTCTTTTCAAGTATGTTCTCACAATATTAAGAGTCAGAGAAGAGATAAGTGATACTGGCACATGTTGATTTGCAAAGTGTTGTAAGATGAACAGTGCAATTCTGTGAGTCTTTAAAATGATGTAACCCCACTGGTCTCAGTTTTATCCAGTAGGTCTCAGTTTGATCTACATTAAATTTAAAAAAACAAAACATTTTGTACCTGAATGAAAAATGATTCTCGTTATCCACGCAACAGAGCCAACACACAGTCTGATCCATCCATTTTAAAATGATGAACACCCAACACACAGCTCAGACTGCTGGACTGGCATGTCACAATGCTCATTTCAGGACAACCTCTCCAATCTCCCGCTTCTTAACACCTTAATACCTCAGTTTGGTCTTAACTGGCCCTTGGCTCATACTGACCCTACGAATCACCTTTTGTTGCCACTCATGAGTGATCGATGGCTTGAGTTAACCTCACATCAGGTAAATGGTGAGAGATGAGGGCAGCTTTTCACACAAATAGAGGCCACTGGGAAATGTGTCACTCATTCATCACAATGACTATAACAGTGTATGGGTATTGACAGGCTTGAAATTGATTGAAAAGCAGTGACATGATCTAATGTTATGGGTGTGTTGTATCACACAGGGGATAGAGAATGGGGAAAAAAACTGATCTGGGTGCTGTTGTTAGTGTCAGAGAGGTCCTCTGGAGATTCATTACTCACTGATGAATACTGTGTGTGTCATTGTTTGTGTGTTTGTGTCTGTATCAGGGAGGGCAGGGGGGGTCTCTGAGTTGAATGATGCAACCCGACAGAAAGTGGACAAATGAGTTTTAAAAATCGCCCCTCGTCTTGTGCCAGTGTTTTCCTGAGTGCTGATTCTGGCTTTGGGGCTGTTTCTGCAATAAGTAAAAAACACTCAAAAACCTCACACACACACACTCTCACACACACACGCACAAGCATAGAAATGCCACCACGCTCGTCTCACCTCAAGCACACACTAATCTCCCTTCTCTTTTCCCGTCATGCTTCAAGCTCCAGTTTTCACCGTCCCTCTTTACATCCACCAAACCTACGCATATATCCCTCACACATCCACAGCAACACATCACGCATCTTGTTTCATTGTGGCTGCGTGCTCATATCTTTGCCCTTTGGCGGGAGCATCTTCCCAGATGCTTTGTTGTGTCTGAGAGTGTGTGGGAACATACGCTCGAGCCCGAGCTGTGGGTGGTGGGTGGAAAGCAAATGTGAATAGAGATTTTGCCATGCTGCTTCCAGCTGGCTTAAAAATATCCTGAGAATTTAATGACAGCTCGCAAAGGGATGCTGAGAATTTCCAATCTGTGCTGTGCCGGTGAAGGACATACTGATCAGTCCTCACGCTGGGTTTAACAAATAATAGATGAAATCTTCAGGGGATTGATGGATAGATTAAAGAAGACTGATACCACTGTCTGTTCAATATGAAGCTACAGCTATCAGCTGGCTAGCTTAGTACAAAGACTGCTTAATAAGACTTCAATATAGTGTGTTCATTTAGAAAAAAGAATGAAATAAGAGGAACATGGCAATCAGAGTCATTGCTCTTCCTTAGTAGTGGATAAATCACGATTTCCTCTCTGACCTTTACAGCCATCCAAGTTATTTGCAGTTACCCTTATTCTTTCCTGCAGTGCTCTGACATGTGAACAGTAATGACTTGTGTATATGCTGGTAACATATTCCTCTGTCACAGGTACCTGAAGCCAGACGTTCACAAGAAATCCAAGCACAAAACAGCGGTCATTAAAAAGACTCTCAACCCAGAGTTTAATGAGGTACGCATTCACGTCCGTGCATAACTCAGCGCACTTTAGTAATGACTGAAAGCAAAGGCGCAGCTCATTTAGAGTTCGGCTTTAAACCTCATGTACAACAAAACAGCTGCATTAAAAGTTTTGTAATGCTTTTGTGAGACAGCCAATTATAGTTTGCACGCCTTATTAGTGAGTATTTTAGAAGATCTTGAGATCTTCTGACTGTCCATTCTTTTCCTTTAATCAGGAGTTCTTCTATGAGATCTCTTTCTCAGAATTAGCAACCAAGACACTGGAGGTCACCGTGTGGGACTATGATTTAGGAAAATCTAATGACTTCATAGGTAAGTTAACCACAAGAAATGAGGCTCCAGATTATTTTTAGATGTCACCAATGTTGTGTCATTGGCATTTTCCAAGTGATTATATTTACTTCCACTTTTGCAATCTTTTAAGGTAAGAAGTTTGAATTCTTTAGTAGCAGTCTATGGTTAAATCTGGCATTTTTCTACATTTTAATTTTGCAAATCACACGAAGATGTCCCTACATCTATTTTCTGCTGCTTATCCAGTCAACAATCTAAGCAGAGATGTCCAGACCACCCTCTTCCCAGCCCCCTCCTCTGGCTCGGGGGGGGAGGGTAAATACACCAAGGCTATCCCAAGCCACCTGAGAGGTGTAATGTCATGGGTCTGCCCCAGGACCTTCTCTTGGTAGGACATACCCGAAACACCTCAGCAAGGAGGCATCCAGGAGGGATCCTGGTCAGATGCGTAAACCACCTCAACTTTTGATGTGGAAGAGCAGCGGCTCTTCTCTGAGCCCCTCCCAAATAACCAAGCTCCATGTACCTAAGGGAGAGCCCAGACAACTGCTGGAGGAAACTAATTTCTCCTGCTCGTATCTGCAGTCTTATTCTTGCAGTCATGACTATAGGTGAGGTTAGGATGGTAGATCGACCAGTACTTTGCTTTCATGCTCAGCTCTCACTTCTCCACAACAGACTGGTACAGAGTCCACACCACTGAGTCCACATCAATCCATCTGTCCACTCTCCCCTCGCTCATGAACAAGACCCCGAGATATTTGGGGCAGCAACTTGTCTTCCACCTGGAGTGGGCACTCCACCCTTTCCCATCTGAGGAGCATGACCTCAGACTTGGTGGTGATAAATCTCTGCTTCACACTCAGCTGTAAACCACGCCAGTGCAAGGTGGAGGTCATGGCCCAGCGAGACCAGCAGAACCACATCATATGCAGAAAGCAGAGATGAGATCCTGAGACCACCAAACCTGACGCCCTCCAGCCCTTAGCTCCACCTAGAAATTCTGAGCATAACAATTAGGAACAGGACCGGTGAGCCTGGGGGAATCCAACACCTACTGTCCATGAAGATGCCTTAATTCATCATTCATCATTAATTCATCATTCAGTACCTTTCAGACTTTCTATCCTAGTTGAAGTCACTTGGCAGCAAACCTGTTTCAACTAAGGGTGTGAAAACAGAGCATATTCAATATAGTTTCATTTTTTATTAACAGCGTGTTTCTGAGGCATGTGGGTAGTCTAGTTTTAAGCTTATGTTCCTCCGATCGGAGGAATGGCATTTGTTAGGGATTATTTTCAGATGGAAATAAATACACATTATCCATGCTACTGAGCATATGAGAGGTTGATTCAAAGTAAGTTATGTACTTCATTACATCTTGAAATCCATAAAAGAAGAAAGGATTAAATCTAAAACTTAACAGCGGGAGAGCCATTCACAATGGGCTGTCTGCCAGTGAATTTAAAGAGAGGAACTTGACTCAGCTATGTTAATTTTTCTCCTTTTGCCTTAGAAACTGATCCACAAAAGTCTCTCTGCTTTTTGGTTATACTTTTTTTTTTGGATATTCTTTTAAATCCCTATTGTTACGTGAGGTTTCATTGTTATCCCTCTCTGTTTTAGCCCTCCATTATAAATAGAATAGCACACAAGAGTAGAAAACAGAGCAACCCAGACTCAAAAGTTGCATGCTCACACTGCAGCTAATTATGCCCACTCTTCTTGACATTAGACACTTTTTACATTAGTCTACTCTGACAGTCTGTCCTGTCTCTGCTCGGGTCAGGGGGGGTATCCTTAGGGTGTCATTCACAGGGAGAAACTCTGCAGCACTGGATAGACTGTCTAAAGAACAAGGGCAAGAAAGTGGAGCGCTGGCACACACTGACCAACGAGCTGCCTGGATCCACGCTGCAGGAATGAACTGAAACTTCTTCCACTATAACCGACGCTAGAGGAACCGCCCGAAGACCCGAGATGAAGCCACGTTTTATCGCATGTTTTGAGGATTTTTTTCTGCATGACTGTGACGGATCCATATCTTTCTTTGTGTTATAATTCCAAATGTCATGCCCAGATGGGGTCACAATCATAGATCAATACTCTAATCTTGGATCTAAAATAGACCCAGTGTCCCCAACACAAAGCTGAAACTATTTTCTTTATAATATTGGCAGGCATTCACATCCTTTCAAGGCTTTAACATCAGCCTAAATGTTCCTCATGGACAGAGCCCACTCGTGAAGAATAATTATGATGAGGGGAAAATGTTTAATTATTCTCTTGCGCAGTCCCACACGTCAGGTTTGCCTGCTCTTATTAAATTCAGGCAAGTCCATTTCATTAACCGCTGACATCAAAACTCCACGGTTATGCCCCTCTGTTTCAAAGCGCACATACCTCTCCGTGCAATAATGATTGCCTAATGCTTCCGAAGATTTCCAAGTGGTCTTAATACTGTCGGACGTTTTGCACCTGCTGATCTGATCGTCACTGGATTGCCCACAGACAGCACAGGCTGATAAGATAACTGGTTCTTCCATGTCAATGGTTTGTGTGACTTATTTGCATGTTCGGTGTTGATGGAGCAAACTTAAAAATAAATAAATAAAACAAAAATAAATAAATAAATAAAAATGCCAATATCTGCCAGGAGGAAATGTTCATCAATGTGTTGTTCCCTAGAAGGAATTTTATTTTTTAATGGTAACAGCTCTTTGATGTTGTTCACAGTTGTTTGACGTGTCAGCTCTGATATTGGTGTCACTTGATGTTGACATTATTTTTGCTTCACTTTACCTAATTTTTAAGGCCAATGTCATTAACAGAAAAGCTTCACAGCAACAGAGCATTTTATGGTGATTCATGCATGGTTGTACTCTGACACAGTGAATACAAATCGTATGCCTTTCTTAATATACAAATTGTAAATATGAATGGTGTATAGAGCGCTGTGTTTTATGGTGCTGTTTTACTGTTGATTGCTTTAAGCTGCAGTTTTTCTCTGTGTGGTAAACAGGCATGTTCAAAATGCCATTGCTGTTAATATGTAAATATATGTATGGTGTTTCACTTGTTTTGGATGTTTGTCTTTTGGAAAGTGCGCATGTTATTTTACTTTACTTTTCTTCCCTCAAAGTGTTCCAAAGCGGACTCACTGAATCACTGACATTTACGCACAGCCTGGTGGTAAGCCAGTAAAGCTAATACTGCCACCTGGTGTCATGAACGGTAAGTGCAGCCTCTTCTCTGACGAGTAGAAGTGAGCTGTCAAACATATCAGGTGAAAGGAAACCAACAGACACTTTCTTTAACACAATTTGCTTCGTGTTCAGATTTTGACTGATCGTTGGTGCAGTGCCAGTAAAGTGTCTTCTCCAAACAATCACGTCAGCAATAACAATAACAGCAGCAGTTATGACATTAAATCTGAATACATTTAATCTCTACTATATTTAATAAATTACAGCCCCAATTCCCAAAAAGTAGGGATGTTGTGTAAAAACAAAATGCAATGATTTGCAAATCTCCTGAAGTTCATTTTGAATTTGATGGCAGCAACGTGTCTCAAGAAAGTTGGAACAGAGGCAACAAATAGCTGGAAAAGTAAGTTGTAATAAACAGAAACAGCTGGAGGAACATTTTGTAATTAGTTTAATTGGCAACAGGTCAGTAACATGATTGGTTATAATAAAAAGAGCATCTTAGAGAGAGGCAGAGTTTCTCAGAAGTAAAGATGGGCAGAAGTTCACCATTCTGCAAAACCACATCTACAAATTGTGGAAAAAATTCAGAATAAAATAATACCCCACCCCCCCAAAAATAAACTTTGAGAAGAGGGGCCATCAATTATCATCTGCTGTCAGCACTCAGTCTAAAAACCTGCATCTTTGATGGTGAATTAGTGCCTGTGGAAATGGCAGCTGTTTAAATAAGTTTTGGAGCAACATATGCTCCCATCCAGATGACGTCTTCTTCAGGCAAGGCCTTTCATATTTCAGCAAGACGATGCTAAACCGCATACTGTAGCTACTACAGCAGCATTGCTTTGTAGTAGAAGAGTCTGGCTGCTGCACTGGCCTGCCTGCAGCTCAGACCTTTCACCAACTGAAAAGAAATGAAAAATACAACAAAGCAGACCCAGGACTGTTGAGCAGCTAGAATCCATATCAGACAGGAATGGGACAAGATTCCTCTCCCAAAGGTCCAGCAGCTGGTCTCCTGAGTTCCCAGATTTTTGCAGACTGTTAAAAGAAGGGGGGATGCTACACAGAGGTAAACATGAGCCTGTGCCAACTTTTCAGGATGTGTTGCTGCCATCAGATTCTTCTTGTTGTTCTTAAAATGGTACATTTCATCTGTTTATACAATTGATATGTTTCCTATGTTCTACTTTGAATAAAAAACGTGTTAAGATTTCCAGATCATTCTGTTTTTATTTACATTTTACACAGCATCCCAATTTTTTTATTTATTTGTTTTTTGTTTTTGTTTTTTTTAAACTGAGGTTCTAAATCCAAATGCCACTGAATTTATAGTATGAACTGTTTGCTATAAAACAACTTTTTGATTATTGTGATTTTACTTACATTTTTAATGTAAAGGGTTAACAGTGATGAGTCTACATCACTGTTACCTCTGGCATCAGTTCATTTCACAGAGTTCACTCTCCTCACACATTTGTGTCTACAGCAGACAGCAGCTTTAAGTGAAAATCCTTTTTTTTTTTAGCCTGTCAGGTCTGGCAGTTTTCGCAATTGGAATGATCCGAATGTACTGATGTACCAAACATATTTGCTTTTACAAAAACAGCTCTATAAGTTTTCTATAGGCTATTCTTGTTAATGTTTGTATTTTTATTTTTTATTTTGTTATTTGTGCCAGAGCTGACAGGCAAAAAGGAAGGGGATAGAAAAAAAAAGATACCTGAACAGTGGGTGCATATATTTGTGTCTCTGAGGCCCATTTGGAACATCCTGAGCTATTGTGTCTGGATTTAAATGATGACATTTTTTTTTTTTTACAAGGACCAGAGAGGGGTGTAAAAATGCTATTTACCATCTTTTAGCTGTAGAACTGAATGACCACTGCCATATGTATGTATGTTTGTATGTGTGTGCGTGTGTGTGTGTGTGTGTGTGTGTGTGTGTGTGTGTGTATATACAACCCTAGATAGATAGATAGATAGATAGATAGATAGATAGATAGATAGATAGATAGATAGATAGATAGATAGATAGATAGATAGATAGATAGATAGATAGATAGATAGATAGATAGATAGATAGATAGATAGATAGATAGATAGATAGATAGATAGATAGATGAAATAAACTGCTTTCTCTTGGTGACAACAGTAGAGGTGGAGATCTTGAGTTCATGCGCACAAGAGCATCACCTCAATTTCTTTCCTTCCTTGGCTTCATGTAGATGCTCTGTGATATTAAGGTCAGTGCTGTGGGAGGGCTGCAGACTCCTGGCTCAAAAGCTTTGGATAATCACTCTGCTGAAAATCTAACCACTGCTGCTTGTATCATTCTTTAGGCAGATTATTTTAAAATTTAAAAAATGTATGATTCCTTCAACAGCTACAAGTTCACCAACCACACTGTAAAGGAGACAGTACCACACTTAGACATTCCCACTTCCATGCATCACAGTCCCCTGAGTGCAGTCTGGGTTTTCCTCCCCTCACGTGCCTGAAAAAGCTTCTGCCTGTCTGTGCAGGTTCTTTACAAAATTAATGAAAGGCATCTTATTCTTTAAACTTACAAATTATTTCCATCTGTATATCAGACCTGGGTTACTTGGGTCAATTCCTTACCTTTGATTGGCAAATCCTATTGGATGAAGCAAAACTCTAAATAAGATTTGGATGGCTTTCTTCTTATCCCCATTAAATTAGTCTACTTGTATCAGCATTGCCTATTAAACATATCACTTCTTTCATTTGACAGGTAGGCCAGAGGCCGGCATTGAGACTTCTTTTTATAAACTGCGTTTGGTGTACCTGAGTTTGTATGGGCATAGTGCCCTGTGTGAGCTCACTGACTGACTCAGCATCACGGGCGGTGAGACAGAAGTTCAGTCTAGAAAATAACTGTAAAAAAAGGTTTGAGAGGAACATGTGAAGCTCCCTGCAGCTGTGTAGTTTGTGATTACTGTGCATTTTCTCCTGCAGCCTGAGTGGAAAAGAAGCTCTTTGTGAAATGAGATAAGGCTGCTACGGTTTCATCTTAGTCACTGTTTGTTCCTGGATCTGCTCGCACGTCAACACCACCACTGAATGTCTGCTCTGTGTGGGCTGTCATTACAGGAGGGACAATGTTACAAATGCAGGTGACAAATTATTTAAAAATCACCTAAGAATGCTTTGCAAAGTAAAGCAAATATAAAATGTAAAGCACATTTTGCTGCAATACACAAGCAAAACAAGTGAATGCAGATTTCATTTTTAAAGTGGTCCTGAGCAGTAGTTCTCCAGGCTTTCTGAAGGTCTTTCAGTGTTTTTCTTTGGCTGCTATTTATTGTCATTTCCAAATTTTTTCAGAGATAACCCAATTTGGCAGGCATAACAGTATTTTTGCACCAACAAGGTGAGCTGAAAACTTGGCATGGTGTGCAGTGTGTCTTTAAGAAAATTGAGGAAACTGAACAAATGAGGAAGTGGCAGGCCTAAAAAAAACCCATCTACAGCAGATGAAAAGCCATGTCCTTAAGAAATAGGAAAAGGCCTGACACAGGACCTGAGAGGTGCATCTGGCCCTTCGGTTGAGGCATCTACTGTTCACTGAAACCTCATCAGAAATGGTCTCAGTGGAAGGGTGGCCGTCAAAAAGTCATTCTTAAAGTATATCACATTATACAAGAACTGGACTGAAAATCAGAGGCAATGGGTCTTATGGAGGGATGGATCTATCCATCCGTTTTCTTTCGTTTTATCCAGTTTGGTTCAAACCTTCAGCAGGATGTACAGAGGAGGTCAGGAGAGAGTCACAACAGTGTCTACAGCCATCTGTAAAACACGGTGGAGGCTCTGTGACAGTTTGGGGCATCATTAGATTTTGATCCACAATGCAACACCGTCTGGAAAGCATGACAGTGATCCCAAACACACTGCCAATGCAGTAAAGGCATACCTAGATAGAAAAACACACAGTGGAACACTATCAGTGATGGACTGGCCTCCCCAGAGTCCAAACCTAAACATCACTGAAGCAGTGTGGGATCATCCTGAGAGAGAAAGGAACAAAAGGCAGCCAGCATCCAAAGAAGAGCTTTGAATGTCCGTCAGGAAGCCTGGAGAACTATTCCTGAAGACTACTAAAGAAATGGCAAGAAAGTCTAAGAGAGTTCAGGCTGTGTTGAAGAATAAAGGTGGTCACACCAAATATTGACTTTCAAGCTCATTAGAATTGCACAAACTTTGTTTTTTGCCTAATGTACTTTATTTGCACATATGTTTGCAGATGTTTCAACAAATCAAGAGTTTGGCATGGTACTATATTCAGAATCAATGTAATCAAAAATAAATACAAATGTAGAGATGTAAATTTAAAGTTATCCACACTGTCTTCTCAAGTATTTTTTTTCAAATAGTTATGGTAAACAGACTGTAATAAAAACATGAGCAGGTTTTTGTAGACTTAAAAACTAACAAACATTTTTTAAAAAACAAGGTCCAATCTTATACAATTGCTGAAGCTGCAGGAAAGAAAATTGGACTGCTGGTTTGAGATCAAAGCTCAGATTACTGTAGAGGAATAGAAAAATCAGAGGTGCACTCGAGGACAGTAAAATTTTTAACACCTATGAGGCATCTCAAACACAGCTACAAAGGCCCACCCGGTGATAAAGCTGTTTAATTAAAAGCAAATGATCAGCAGCAGCAGAGACTGCATAAAAAACTGAGGTCACAATGTGTAAAACGCCACAGTGGCCTTTAATGAGTCATTGGAAATAGAATTTAAATGCAATAATGCATTGTAGGAAAAAAATGTGAAAATAACAATGGTGAATTGTGTTTGCATAGGAAGAAACCCCTTTAAAACTGAGAGTTTTAGCCAAACCCATCTTGTGTCCTGTGTGTAGGGATTAGTGCCAACATTTGAGAACACATAATGCAAAATGAGATCTGCTGTCTGGTGCTCTGAAAGGGCTTTGCTGAAGTAAAGGCAAATGAAGATTTGTTCAAGACGTGTATGTTTGGTGATTTTTCAGCAAGAGAGGAGAGCACTCCTCATGCACTTTACATGATGAGCGGTTTCCATTACAGAGCCATTATGAGTGCATTACTGCCACCTAGCTGGGGCTGTCATGGAAAGTCAAAGTGTGCAGCTAACAGTGCTCAAGTGCAAGGTAATAATGGGCCACATAAGGGCCTGAAGCTCCCATCACATTTCATTTAAGAAGCATTTGTGTCACTGTTTTAAAAGTACTTAGTGATAACCCAGTTCATAAGTAGCTTAGCATGGATTTAATAAATTCCAGCTCTTCTTATTTTCTCGTGCTCATGGAAAACTTCAGAAATGGTTACAAGTTCAGCACAATAATAGTATGTTTCTCTGGATATGGTAAAATTGTACATGCATACTATAAACAAAGGGCTTGAAATGCTTTACAGGGCAAATGACAGTTGGAAGAAGCACGCTCAAACCAGGCTTAGAGCAGTATCAGGGCGAGATGCTACATGCAGTTTTTCATGCACAGGTCAAATTTGACATTTTGGGCTATTTTATTCACATATAAAGTGTTCTTTCATTCAGATTGGTGGAAAGAAAACATCTTATAACTATTTAAGGTTTTTATTTTACTGCTTTTTGTCTATTGGGTATTTCTTTATTTCAAATTAGTGAATATTTAAAGAGAAAATGCTTCAAATCTCAGCAGAGTTTTAATACAAAATCACAGGAACAGACGATGGAGCGCTATAACAAAAAGGTCATAAAAAATAAAACAGCAAAAGGCGACGCTTGTGCTGCAAATAAGGCAACAGTGTAATCCTGCAGAAAACTGTTTATTTTTCCACTCAGTGTGCTCTCTGTGCTGGATAATCATTTCTAATGTGACACGCAGCTGCACATTAGTGCTCTGAAACTTTAAAAGGGATCCATTTAAACATCAGCCTGTTCATATCTGACTGTCTCGCGATGGAGACGCGGGAATCACATCCGTTTTTGGCCGGAGCAAAGTCAAATTATTTGTACTGATTTAATATCCTCACTGATAAATGGCTCACAAATGGACTGATTCATTTTCCAATCTGTGCTCCACTCGCTGTGATTCCCGCAGTGTAAAACAGACTTGGTAGCAGATTAGGACCAAGCATAAAAATGTTTCTTATCTGAATGCATTTAATTTCCTGTGACCGTGGGGCATATTTGACACTGCTGCAGCTTTACTGCAGTGTTAGTAACATACGGCTCTACAGGTTGCATGTTGTCCTCCTACTGCGGGGAATTTGTGAGTGTTGTGTAAAAAAAAATTTTTTTTAAAAAGTAAAAATGTGGAGCTTCCATCTGATTTTAAACTAAAACTGTGAACATAACCTGCTCTGGACCAGGCTACGTGTTCAGCATTAGTTGCCATGGTGATCTATCCACCTTCATGGCACAGCCCTCAGCTATGACCCCCTCCACATGATTACAGGCGATACAGACTGAAAGCAGGTTGTGCTGCCCTCTGTTGCACTGAGAAAGTGTTATTTGAACATATGTGGCGCATGTTGATGAAAATATGCAATCAATAATTCATGCATTTCATTGTGAAGGTGACATGCATGAACACTTTCTGACAAATGGCTCACTGTTAATGAGCTGAATGAATTCTCGTTTTTGCTTTCAGGGAAATAAGAAACATCTAAGCGATGGAAACTTGCGGTAACTCTCCTGCTCGCTTGATTTAACCGAGTGTAAATAATAAAATTAGATCCTGACTGAGCATCACACGTTCTGCTGTGACACCTCGGGTTTTTCGACTGTGACGAGACAAAATTCCTGCAGTGGAGCTGTCAACAGTTTCTCTAAAAAAAAAAAAAAAAAAAAAGATCTGCTGCAATCCATCTCTGAGCATTAATTCCCACTCATGATGGTTATTTTTCCAGCCCTAGTTCTCTCCGCACATTAAGCAGGCACTGACAGAACAGCGTGGCCACAGGTCAGTATGTCTCATTATGCTGTTTTAGCTATGCAAACTGACAGGACAATCATGATGCATCCAGCCGCTGCCAAACTGACTCAGTCGCAGTGTTTATGTGACCCAGCTGCATAATCCGTGACCCACTTACTGCATCTGGATGCGACTCTGTCTGGTACACTGATCCCCTTTTGAACTGTTACTGTACTGAATACATACTGTTAAATTAGCTGAGTACAAAGGAAAGTACCTTTAGCTGTCAGAAAGATAACATTGGTGAACTTGAATTTGCTGTTCTCAGATGTTGTCAGTGCTGTTTCTGTTAATGTTGTGCTCCCTCCCCCCTTCTGGGGGCAGAGAAAGACTTTTTTTAAAGTATGGTATGAATATATAAACTTTTGCCATGGTTATTTTTTATGTTTATTATTAAAACAGGGTACCCTCATCACTGGGGGCGTTGCATCTTTCAAGCCGATGAGCGTGACTCCTTAAAAGGTCTCACTGTGAAGGACCACTATGGTCCAGAGCACATTTGGCCACACATCCTTTGTAGTGTAAATACTGATGTGACCTGCATTCCACCAAGGACATAACAGGAAAATATGTTATCAATGCAGGACATGGTGCTCCCTTTTAATATTATCCTGCGTGCTTTTGCAAGTTGCAAAATATATTTTCCTGCCAAGGTCAGCAGTTGTGTTATTGCTTGCATGCAAAGATAGCAGCAGAAGAAGAGACTTTAAACCTTATTTTGGGGGAAACTTTTCAAACTTGGAGAACCAGATTTGACTGGTGAGACCAATAAAACTAAATTTAGGCAACGTTTCAAAATTATTGCCTATATTAGTGAGCAAGATAGCTCAATAACTAGATTTGAAACCACTGTTTCAACATCTGGGTTTACATTTCGCCTCGGGACAAGTGTAATTTACGCAGCAAATGTAGGTTTTAGTATTTTGCGCATTGGTTATTTTCATCTTCACAGATGGGACAGAAAAAGTCGTGCAAGAATGGCCCTGAAGTTATCATTTGATCTCAACACCTCCAAACTGAATCCATCCTGATCATGAACACTGTCCTTATCTTTCAGTTTTTCCACATTATAAAAGAAACACTGCTGTAGTGAATCGGTGGAAAACGTCAGAACTTTTCCCTGGACTTTAACCACAGGCACACATATCAGCTAATTGGCGCTAATTTAATTGGTGCCAAACTAAGCAGCAGTCTAATAGAATAATAGAATTTCACTCAGCAGAAGTGAAGCACACATTTCCCCAATGATCTGTACAACACAGAAGGACACAGCGGTTGTCAGATAATTCCATTAAAAACACTCCAAAAGCCTTCAACAGCACAAACATGGTGAAGAGGCTCCAGAGGTGAAGCCTGGGGGGGTTGGGGGGGGGACATGATCTGATGTGTATTTAAACAAATAATATAGCATTTGAAATGCTGTCACATTAAAATTACCTGTACCCAATTACTGTTTTTACTCGATTGTTTTACCTGTAAAATGTCAGAAAACTGTAATAAGTTCCCATCCACTTTGCTAGAAAGCAGGGTTAGGCTATTTTAAAAACCCAGTGGGGAATAGCAGCAAAAATACTACATCTGAGTATCAGGAACAAGGTGACATATGCAGTATTTTAAGCCGTGCTCGCAGTAGAGGTCCTTTTGAGGTCAAACTCAGTTATATCTGCAGCTACAAGAAGGGAGTGCAGTCAAATTTGCAACTAGCATTCAAAGTGATATTGAATCCTGACATATTTACCCACAACCCACAAAAATGACAAGTAAGATGTGTCTGAGAATGTTAGTTATTTGTTATTTATTTCTTATGTGGTGTACAAATGATTAGTTACTATAGCTATTATTTTATTATTATGGCTATTATTTTATTTATTCATTTATTTGTTTTTAGGCATCGACTGATGGCACTTTTAATTTCGTTGTTCTTGTAACAATGACAATAAAGAGATCTATCTATCTATCCTCCCACTTTTTCTCTAATGCAGCTCCTGCTTCAGATTAGAAGTAAAATGGAAAAATAGCTGCAGGGATTTTTGGTTCAAACTGATGGCATTACCACTGCTCTCGTTTGCCCTTAAATCAAATGTTCAGTGCTAATTTACCAGTTGTTACCATGCTAGCACCTGCTACATTTGTAGTGTAAACATGCTGTCAGTAGCAGGTAGCTCCAAGTACAGTCACTTGGAGCTTTTGGTGTGTTTTGCTGATTTTAAAGTCTTGTTCCTTCACAGATGGCTTTATGTTTAATTAGTTTAATTACTGTGTAGAAGTCTTAAGATGCCACTCATTTCTTTATATTTTGCTTCCAAGCAGCCAAGTGTTCTTGAGCAATAGTTCTCCAGGCTCAATCAGATTTGAAATCTTTGGTTCAAATTGTTGCCAGTATGTACAGAGGTCAGGAGAGAGGAACAACAGTGAGTGTCCACAGCCATCTGTAAAACACGTGGAGGCTCTGTGACGGTTTGGGGCATCATCAGATTTTGATCCACAATGTAATACCATTTGGAAAGCATGACAGTGATCCCAAACATACTGCCAATGCAGTAAAAGCTTACCTAGATAGAAAAACACACAATGGAACACTATCAGTGATGGACTGGCCTCCCCAGAGTCCAAACCTAAACATCACTTAAGCAGTGTGGGATCATCCTGAGAGAGAATGGAACAAAAGGCAGCCAGCATCCAAAGAAGAGCTTTGAATGTCCTTCAAGAAGTCTGGAGAACTATTCCTGAAGACTACTTAAAGAAATGGCAAGAAAGCTGCCTCAGAGAGTTCAGGCTGTGTTGAAGAATAAAGGTGGTCACACCAAATATTGACTTTCAAACTCGTTAGAACTGTACAAACTGTTTTTGCCTTACATACTATATTTCCATGAATGTTTAAACATGAGTATATAAACCACCAGTATATATACTGTTATATATAAAATGGTAAATGCTCGTATGAAATATGGCCAGAGTTTCAAATACTGAAGTCAGTGAATGTGCAAATGTCCCTGTGAGTTAGAAGCTCAAACTTCAGGCTGCTCCAAACTCTATTTCAAAAAGTCATTACTACTCTATTATACAGAAAGCAGATATCCTCAGTATGTTCACCTCAGGCACACAACTCTGGCTCTGAGCACAGTAGCCCCATCCAGCTGTTTGCATGGGGCAGTCCATCAGAAGAAACCTGACATGAAGGAAGGGTGGCCTTAAAGGGAGAGCAACTGAAACAGCTTGCCTGCACCAGTGACTGAACGCCGAGTCATGTAAAGCTAATCCAGTAGAGCGAGAATAAAAATATGGAGTTAGAAATGAGCAGAACAGGCCCAGTTCAGTGACGTTTCAGTAAATACAGACATTTGAAAACACTTCTCTGTCTTAACATTTCACCATGCTGGCCCAGTTGTTGCTCCTGCTTGTGAATGATTTTGAAGAAGAAAGCCTGAGCATCCACTAGTAATAGCATCTTAAAGAGTTTTAAAAACCTTAAATAATGAGGGGCATTTTGCTTTGATTTTGTTGAAGTCATCTGAGGCTTATGCTCTCTCTGCGGCCGCTCATGCAGTGCAGTGTTTCCTTTTGGCTCGGGGCCTCTCCCCTCAGCGTTTTGCTCTTCCTGCTGTCTCTGCACTCCACTGCCTGACAACAGCAGGCGCTTTCCATCCCAGCAGCTTACACGCCATCACAGCACACAGGATTTATACTACCCCCACCACCCACCCCCTCTTTTTAACTCTACTAATGCAAAACACAATTTCTCCTTAATGGCTTAGCTCACTTTTCATTCACTCTTGACACTCATTCTCTCTTTAATCTGCACTGCTGCTGATGCTCTTTACCTCTTCAAAACAACACTGAAAACAGGTCACATGCATTGTGTCTTTATTATAAATGCGCTGCAGAAGTATAATATTCCAAGTGTCAGCTTATCTTTGCAATTTTCAACTGCTATCATCATACATTAAATTAAAAAAAAACAACAAAAAAAAAAAAACACACAACATGCCAATAACCACAAAGTTCATAGAAGCCTGGTGGGAATACAATGACTGCCAGGAGGGTAGCCGACAGTTTCTGTGCCTACATTAGATCTTAACTACTTAAAGCTAACTCATACTGACTAGAGGATTAGCACAATATCTGCAGAATACATCAACAGTAGATTACAATCAGAAATTTACATTATTAACAAGGGGGGGAAATATGCCACAGTTATCTCTACAGAAAACTGTCTGCAGGGTAAGAACTCGTGATGAGCCTCTGAAGTCGTGGCATTTCTGTACATGATTGAAAATCTAGGACACAGCAAAATAACTTGAGTTTTATCTGTTCTTGATTAAATCACAGTGAAAACCACAGGTAGATAAAGATTAGAGGTTAGCGAAGGATACACAGGAGATATTATAACAACGATTAACAAACCCGGATTTGAGCGAATGTTCTTCACACTAATGCTACCACACTGCTACTTAGAGCCCTCACCCATGTCTGAACTAGTGCTTTACAAATAACTACAACAAAAGATGCTGACTCATCCAGGTGAGAATCAACTGTTAAGGTTATTGATTTTATTTTTTTTAAAGGATAAGATAAGAACAATCTGTCTGCTTTCAAAGCACAGGCTACCTGAGGCTACAGCCGCATCTTTGACTAAACAATCACAAGCTATTTAATTTGTTAACCAAATACTGACGCCCATACGCTTACAACCGTCTCTCCACTGCGGCACAGCACTTCCATAGCATGGAATGGGTTTCAAAATCATCGTTTACAAACATTATCAAAAGATAGATGGTGTGGCATCACTGACTTCCCTGTAAAATCAGTGTTTTTTAAGTATCAATCGCTACAGTGGGATTTTTCTCTTTTTTTGCCAGCGTGTACCCTTCCCCAGCTCACAGTGGTTGCAGGTGTCGAGCAGATACACAGTAAGGTTGCAGGCGAGCAAAAACACATTTTTATGTTTTCGTCAACAACAAAGAGCGAGGTCTTTGCAAACTTAGAAACTTCCCGCTCTGAATTCTTTTATTTGGCACATATTTCTTCCTCGCTGTGATGACTATGCCTCCATAATCCCCTTCCGTTTTAGCACCCATGGCTCGGTAAGCCTCTCTTTCATCCTCCTTTTGCCGCCCGTACGCTCAAACACAAGATATCATGGAGTCATTAGAGCCACAGAGGACAGTCTGAAACGAGAGGACATACTGGGATTCAAAGTGCTTCTTCTCTGCTGTGTGATTCCATGTGCACAAAACAAATCCCAGGCCTCTCCGTGCATTTGAGGGGATCTAACGGCGAGCCGAGGCCCGTCGTCGGCGCAGTGAAGGATGGGCTTTGGAGTTCGTTTTTGTTGGGACTCGTTCTCACTCGGTGCAGAAGCTGGGAGGCAGACCCCTCATATTTCATGTTCTGTAACCAGCTCCGCTGCTCTCTCGTCCACTAGTTCTGAGGCTCGTGAAAACATTTCTTCAAGAGTTTCTGTCTCTCTTAAAAATCGTTCTGAATGTGATGGCCGGAATACGAAGGGACTGATTAAAGTCTGTCTGCTCCCTTCTCCATCTAACATCCCATGGACACCTCCCTCACACCCCCCTCCCCAGATTTAGAGTAGCAGCATTTGCATATTTTATTCCCTTCCATTAGCAAAAATTTATTTATATAGATTACAGAAATATAAGTGAGCGCTGTATATCGGGGGGTGGGGGGGGCACATTTGTCACACATCCAGGTAATGACTAGCCAGGTAAAGATGGTGGTGCAGGTGCGGGGCCAGACGGTCTGTTGCCTTATCCAGTTTCATCCTGGGATGAAACTCAGGGTTTCACATTTACTAAAAAAAGAAAAGGAAGTGTATTAGTCAGAGCTTTATATTCTGCAACTTAATATGGATGTATAAACTTTCACAGACCACAGAGGACAGTTACATAATGAGGAAAAAAAACAAGGATTGCCGAGTCCCAGTGCTCTTCAACTTAAGTTGCATCTACAGTTGCTCTTCCAGTCATTGAGCTAATTAGCACATCTCTTGGCTTAATGAGACCCAAAAGGCAGCAACTGGGTGCACACAGAAATAAAGTAGAGATAAGTACCTCTTGAAATGAAAAGGCAAAGAATGATTTAACTGACTGACCCTTTATGCGCGGGTTAAAATGCACCGCAGTGAAAAAGACGAATGCTAGCCCCTTTCTTTACAAGTCACTGAAATAATCACGGATCTGTTATCAGAATCCTTTTTATTTGAAACATACAGTAATAGCACATTTATTCAGCCCGTGAGCCTGTCAGCAACTCACACGCTGGTAATACATTATATACATGTGGTACAGGATCAACAAGACTTCACATTTCGTACAAGCAGAGAGGGCAAGGCATTAAAACAGACAGTGGACTACACATATCACTCTACAGATACACACATGGCAAACCGAGGCATGCGGTCGGTCACAGCTGGAGGCCACCCGTGCAAACATGGACGGACACGTCAGAAAATGTAGATTTGAGTCTGCTGCAAAAGGGCTTAATATGTTCTGATCTTGGCGCAGTGTTGACATGGTTTCTAAAGGCTAAAGTGCTGCAGTGTATAAAGCCTCGTGTAGGCATTGGGACTACTGTGCATACACAGAGAGTAATAATATCAGTGATTAAGGTCAGGCTGTGCCAACGGAGCTGAATATATATTATGATGGAATATACAGTGACAACAGCAGGTTGTGGAAGCTGCTACAAATCCTTCAGTATTCACGAGAGAAGAAAAAGAGTTCGGAGGAAAGAACTGGCTCAGCAACACAGGAGGTAAAAAGGAGAGGTTAGGGTTTAAAGGTCAGATTTGGGACACTCACTGGCCAGGTTGACAATGCAGGCGATGATAATGATCGTCCCTCCTACTAGTGAGACCATGGAGAGCATCTTGGCCACGCGTCCCAGACGCACAGCGCCATCCAGATTTCCCTGCTCGAGACTGTTCTTGGACTGAGGGAGAAGATCAAACCATCCGTTAACATCAATGTGACAAAAAACAAAAAAAACTGAAGAAAAACTCCAAACACACAGAATAATCCTGTTCTCACCATGATGGAGTAGACAAATCCGACGATGTTGATGGGCCAGACGGGGCAGAAACAGGCAAGCACGGAGAGGAGGAGGTAGTCTTTGACTTTGGACCGGTCCAAGGGTGGGTTGGTGGCAATGCTGGAGTGGCGAGAAAGCGACGGCCTGGGCGAGAAGGCGGTGTAACCAATGGAGCTCGCCCTGCTCCCCTTCCTGGTCTTGCCATGATGAGGGTAAGAGATGGAGTGTTGTCTTCTGGGAGGAGAGGAGATGACAGGAGAGGTGGTCTCCTCGGGCACTGAGTGGATTCCATTACCTACATGTGAAGGATGAAGAGGACGAGGAAGAGGTAAAATGTGAACGTGTGCATGAGCCCGTACTCTCCCAGGAGCTCATCCATCCACACGCTGGAATTTGACTTTCCCTGAGCAAGCTGACTAAGCAGCCACATGACCCAGCCTCTCCCCACCCTTCGCCTCAATATGAGGTCAAACTCAGCCACTCACCGTTCTTCAGCTTCTCGTTGATGACTATGACGAGCTCTCCTTTAGACTTGCTGCGGGTGGGCCTCGCGCCAGCCGGGCTGCTGCTGCTGCTGTGGATGAGCTCTTCACCTCTGATTGGCGGGCACAGCTCAGAGACGGGGGCCTGGATCGAAAGAGAGCCGTCCTGGTCCAACAGTGACGGTTGCTCTTCCACAGGCCATAGGGCGGGGGCGGGCATCATGTTCACAGCCATGCTGACAGCAAAAAAAGCCCTGTTTGTGGTCCAGTCCTGCGTGTGTGTGTGTGGTCAGTAGTTACACCTGGAGGCCAGAAACACATTCATAAACAAAAGCTGTTCTTTCCCATCTGCTTAGGGATTGTGGATATTTTTGTCTAGTGGGGAGGGGAGTGACAAATGGGGGAGACTTCTATACTTTCTACTATTGAACCATTTATTTTAGCAGGGGATCTTTTTTTAAACAGATTGAATATTTACACCAATTTACCACTTGAGGCTGGCCAAAAATAAAATAAATAATTAAATCTATATTTCTTGAGCACAGTCTTTGTCACAGGCTTTATTCTGCCATATCAACATAAAGCAGCTATAGGAAAGTAGGGCACAGTATTAAATGAGCTAAGAATGACCTAATAATGTTAAACAGCAGGTGTATTTTTATGTTTTCTACAATTTTAGGAACACTCCCCTTGTTTAAATCTGTGTGCAGATGTTGGGAGAGCAGCGCTGCTTCCCTGAAATGAAATATTTATATGATAGCGAAGGGATTTCTTACTAATAGTTTTCATACAGTCCCTAAAACACATCCTGTTTCAGCAGATTTAGTTTTGATGTGGGCTCAATATCACCATAAGCCTCTTTATAATCCCTTTGGACGTCAGATGACATCTCATTTTTGATCACTTCTCACAGCGCTCAACGATGAATGAGCAAAATACACTGGACTGTATAAATAAGGCCTCAAACGCTTGCTTTCTCAGGTAACAGAAAGCAGGTCACAATGACACGGGCCGTACAAAAAAAGGCGGAAAAGGGCATGGCAGACGGAGGAAGCTTTCCTTTGAAACGATGGCAGCTCCCTCAGCCTCCGTGCAGGTGTGTACATAGCTTTATTTCTCCGTGTGTACACAAACCGCTCACCGCCATATGGCGGCTGGTTTGCTGGGCGCAGAACAAAAGCGAAAGGACAGCAGTAAAAAGGATGAGGACAAAGGGGAGAAACTCGGATAGAGGCCAGCAGGGAGGGTGGGAGGCTGCTCATTAATCAGCCTGCCGCTGATGATTTGGATTCAGTGGACATGGGCTGCTAAACTGCACTGATCAGCAGAAAAAACAAACACTGAAATTACTGTAATACACATACATAACCATTTCTATATTTCTCACTCCTCAACCAAAGAGAAAACTGAAATCAAACTGACCTTCAATTTTTTATTTTTTAATCCAGCGCCTGTCTCATCATCACATCCCTGGATTTCGCATCGTGGTAACCATATTCCCAGGTGGAAAACAATCAGACGCGACCAAACATCTCATCTACAGCGCAGCGTTTCCAAGCGTGCTGTTTAAACCCTGATTATATGATTTATGTTCAGGGAAAGCTGAGAGAGAAGAAGCGGGGGGAAAATCGCGGTGAGGCTGGTGTAGCCTTGCGCCAGCGCAATGTGCTGGGATGGATGGAGTCTCCTGGATGGCAGGGTGGTTCAGAGAGGAGGAGTGTGTAATGAAAAGTGAAATCAACCAGAGTACGTGCTGTGGGAGAAAGAGGGAGGAGTGTGTTTGTGTGTTGTGGTGGTGGGGGATTATAGCATCTTCCTCCTCAAACCACCCTCCTATGTTCAATATTTATCCGCTGATTGAGCCTGCATGATCCTGTGACCTGCTGTCTATGCCCTGCAAATTGGCCCAATTATGTTTTCACACACAGGAAACCGTCGATAACCACCTCCAGGGGCGGAGAACCGCGACCTCAAACAGTTCAGGGTAAGAGACACTAGACCCCAACGTGAAGGTGACCATTTATAAGTTTATTTACCAACGCGAAATAAAACACTCAAGAATTTAATATAATGGGAGGTTTATTTAAAAAAAAAAATTAAAAAAAAAAAATTAAAAAGAAAAAAAAAGGAAAAAACAAAGCGCCACCAGCTGGCATACAGGGAACACTACAAAAACATCATAAAACCAAGCATAAAAAGAAGAAGAAAAAAAAAGACTTAAAAAAATATGTTCATGTTTGATTTGGAGGGGGGGGGTCATTTCCCCATGGCACTCACGATGTTTGCCTGCAAAAAGAAAACAAGCAATGAGTACAAACAAAAGAGGCTTAATGTTGATCACTGCTGCTCAATTATGGTAAAAAATTATTCTGGTTAATATGAAGATCAGGAAAACTTTAATTAGACAGACCCTTTAAAAAAAAAGCTGAAAAAGTCCACGGATATAGAATTTCTATCAACTTTAACTGCAAGTAAATTGAATAAAGATCTTTTTAACTTTCCCACAATTAAATCTAAGTGCTGAGGATGCTTTCAGCTACTGTTCTTTGGAATAAGCTGTCCACTGAGCTGAGGTCAATTACACCCATCTACATGAAAAACTTAACACCTTTTTATTATCACAGGCCTACACTTAACTGTGTGTTTTGCTTTGTATTATATTTCTTTGTAAAGAATGCTTTGTTTTATTACCTTAAGACCTTGTAGACCTACATAGGTTTTAGTTTTTTAACTTTTACATTAAGCACATTGATAAAGTTGCCACTGCCAGATGTGAATTGCACTAAGCTTGCCACAGTCAGGCAGGGAGTGCACTGGACTTTTATAGAGAGGCAAAATTAAAGGAAAAGGATTGCCAACAGAATGCAGTACAATACTCTCACAATTATCCCATTTTAATAATTGATGGAGGCTAGCACTGTAAGCCAAAGTAAAACTGCATTAGTTGCAGTCTTACGGTCAATATCATCCACTTTATTAGTATGACTGATTGAAAGAGCCTACTGCTAAGCTAAAAGCGATCATGCTGATGTTTTAGCAGGTCTGTCAACCTTGCTAACATTTGCTACCAAACTCAAAAACAGCTGATGGGAATGCATTTTATTTTGCAGGTATTAGGAGCCACTTGTGAGAAACTGAAGGAAACCACAAAAAAAAGTCAGTCTAGTTTAAAAATTGAAAAGCAGAGTGGTGGAACAACTGACAGAAGATAACCACTTAGAGAGCTATAATGCCAACATGGCAGTGAGGACTTAACTTACCTTCATGAAGGACACAAATCTCTTTTCTGTCATACCCTCAACTTGTATCAGATCTTCCACCTGTAGAACAGCAATCCTATCGTCACCCCAGGCATTTTTAAGACAAACACACAATAAATAAAAGGTTTGTTTTTTTCTAACCTTTGTGAAGTGACCATGTATCTCCCTCCAGCCCAGAATAAGCTTTGCCTTCTTGTCACCGATCTGCTGCAGACCTTTCAGCTCTTTGAGGCAGCCCATGTTCAGAATTTGCAGGATTTTCTGCTTGGATTGATCCAGCATGGACTGGTCAAGTTGGGACTCCCAAGCATTCTCTGTATTGTTCTCTTTACCACCAGGGGACTGAGAAGAGAAAAATACATACAATGTAAAGATGTTAAAGATATCTTAATGTAAAGCACAAATTGTCTATTTTTAATCTATGAACATATTTGCACTGGTCAGGAGAGGAAATCAATTTTAACCAAATAAATTAGAGATCCTTTCTGTATCTGTCGAGTCAGGTAAACACACTGAAGCTAATGCACGTCGTCAGCTTGTATCTGATACTTGCAACTCTGCAGATGTGTCAAGTTAAGCACAGCACAGTTAAGGCTCAGATGCTGACCTCAATCAGGTCTGAGAGTGCCTTCTCTTTCTCTTGACGCACACCGACTGTTTTTTGACCACTAGAAGCTGCTGAAGAGGCTGGCGCAGGGACACTGAAAGATAGGAAACAATGTTACATTCACTTACATTAGGACACAATCTGTTAATCAGGCAAATATTTTTTACAGCATTAGGAAATGTATTTTTTTAAATAAAAAAAGTCAAAATTTTAACACAACTAATTTCAAAGCCAAACGGATGCAAGAGGCACTAATAAAAGTTCTCTGGCTTCACGCTGTGTTGCTGAGAGTTGTAAAAATATTTCTCATATCATCATCATTTGATACATTCTCTGGCTCCAGTATTGTAGGCTGAGCTTTGTGTATCACATTGCAGCCCATCAGTAGCTCCAGTGAATCAACATGACAGAATTAGTGAGTCACTACTCCAATAAAGAATTTATAGAGTCCTCAGTCAAGGTCAGGAGCATCTGATACCTCTATAGTCTTTAACACTGTAGCCATTCTTCATAAGCCAATCAAAATCTGTGGAAATTCACTTAGTTACAGTAACATCCATCTACTCGTTCGGCACTTCTGACCAACCTTGCAGGGGTTGGACCACAGCCTGCTGCTTATTGGGTTTTGTGGCATTTGACGGCTTTCTCCGCAGGGCAGCCGTGTTGTTCTCGAAGTCAGGCTCTTGTTTTGTATTCGACTTATCTCCAGCTAACTGACTGAATAGCATGGCCTTGCTCTCAAGCTCCCTCTGCTTTTCTTTGAGCTCCTGCAAAAAACAAAAAGGCTTCCAAGGTTGGCTATCAAATATACATGAAGGGGAGCTGATTGATTAGTAAAGATCTGACCAGATCAGCACCACTGAATCTCATGCAAAGAAAAATTGCAGATCAAAAACTATTTTAGAAGTTCTTCCACTTCGATGTTTCCATATGAAATGGTCAACATAGAAGACAAATGTTAAAACAAGAAAAGGGACAGACTGACTGTATCTCTCCCATAGTAGTCCCACAAAGCCAGGTGGTTGCTAGTGAGAGTGTTGCAAGAGAGAATTAATTTCAGCACCAGCTACCAAATCCTGGCCTACTGCTCAGAGACCACGACCTGCTTAAGATGCTGTCAGGCTGTCCTCCTGAAACCTTTACTTAAAGCAGTTCAGTGAACTAAACAGAACTCTTGAAATCAGTCACCCAGGTGGACAAACTCAAGCTTTGATGCAGATGTGTTTTCACCTTGATCTCTTTAAGCATGGCGAGCCTGTCTTTGTCCTGGGAGCTCATCGTTCGCTTCTCCAAAGCTATTAGTCTATCCATCAGTGACTGTTCTGACGAACTGAAAGGGCAGACAAAAAAATAAAATTAATAAATTAAATCACATAAAGGGAGGCTGAAAACCAGGGCAGATAGTATGATCAGGGGCTGCGAAACATGCTCAGGCACAAACAAGTAACGTTTAAAGCCATCTGCACACATAACAGCAAGACAGCAGCATTTTTGTCTGATGCAAAGGCTTTTACTTCAGCCAGACACCACAATTCAAAAGTCTGATTAGCCAGACAAATAATCAGTCTGCGTCTGTGTAGTCTATAACCTGTGTGTGATGTGCAGGGGGTGAGGAACCATCTTGTTCAGTTTTCTTCTCCTCTTTCTGCTTCTTCTTCTGCGGCTCGCTGCCAGAGCCTCCTGCCTCCCGTTCCTCTCTGGACCGCTTCACTGGAGACAGAAGGCAGATGGAAAATTAACAGTTTAGTATTCAGTGCACTGTAGCAATAGTGTCTGTGGGGGCTCTCTAGAGTGTAAAGCAACTCAGCCAAAAATGGCACAGCATCAGTCAAAGCTGCACTGCAGTGCTTGAATTAAAACCAAAAGAGGAACAGCAGCAGGTAAACACAAGAAGTGTCTTTGAGACAGTGCAGTAGGAAAGAAAAGAGCATCAGAACAGCAAAAATGCAAGTGGAGCATCACAGTCTAAACACGCACATCCATCTGACCCAGAGACAACCGTTTACTCTTCGTTGCCATCCTCTGGGATGGAATGTGAGTGCCCCCTGTTGGCATTAGCTCACATTCCATCAGGCTTCCTCCTCTTTCCAAATTAAATATCTTTTTGTACGTGTGTTCCCCTGGCTGGAAAAAGCGAGGGCTTTTCTCACTCACCTGGCAGCGCAGGCAAAGCCACGGTTTCACGGGTGAAGGGCTTGTTCACGATGAGCTTGGATTTGGCTGCGAAGTTGAGTGCACTGAATGTGTCAAAATAATATTTGTACTCTGGTGCAATATTGGTGATCATGACAGAGTGCGCCGAGCCACCCAGAGAGTCCTGCAGCAGCCGTGTCAGTTTACTGTCTCTGTACGGCACACGCACCGAAGTGCCTGAGTTTAGAGAGTCCACAACTTTGTTGAGTGTGAAAAGAGACAGGTTGATGGCACCACTCTCCTTCAAACGGATGCCCCGGTTGCCGGTGCGGCGGTTGTCCTCTGACCCAGCCAGATCAACCAAGTACAGCTTGCCTGTCTGCTGTCTGTGGGGAAGTTCCTGCTGAGTCCGTACAACCTGTAAGAGATTAAGATTGTAAAAATGGCCATGACAAAGTAGTAGGGCAGGAAAAACAAGGAGGTGGTGAAAAGACATGGGGTAAAAGGAGACAGAAAAAGAGGTTTACATTTTATGACAAATGTGACGACACAAGAAGAATTTAGAAAATAAATCAAGAAAAAGGACTTCATATAACTGTTTATATCCAGTGGTGTGCAATACTGCACATTTTGGTATTAATCTGATACCAAGTAAATACAGAACCAGTCATCCAAAACACACCTTTCAGCTTTTCAGGTACTTTGAAACTGGACTTTGTTGGACACCAGGGCCCTATACTGCAAAGCAAGTCCAGCATACCCAGGATAATTTTCCATTTCGATTCACTGACCCAAACACTGGTGACTAGGATAAAGGATGGTTGTCAACTTAAGTTTACCCAGGGTTTCCCCTGCAGGTTAACATGAAAGGGGCCGGCAGCATATAACCAATCTAAAAAAGGGCGTTTCAAGGGTCATAATGACATGCAATTAATGCTGAAGAAAACCATGAATCTGGTGGTTTAGGCACAGAGCGGTAAAATGAACATTTTTATTCCAGCGTACCCTCAGTGCTACTGAACATTAGAGCTCAAACTTTAAACTGCATTCATTTACGTGCATGTCAACTGGTATTCATTTGATACATTGTTATTCCTTTTTTCCTCATGTGTGTGCATGCGCACATGTGTGTGTATCTGTGGAGAAGTGACGACATGCATGTGAGCTTTCTGTCACTGTACGACAGAAGTTACTGCCAGATAAATTTTAGAAGTCACCAGCAAAACGCACCTCAGTGAAAACCAGCAACCGAGACACCTAAACAAGGATAAAGAAACTAGCAGGAACAAAACCAGGGAGTGTGGTGATTTTGAGGACACCCGCATTCTCAGAGTCACCAGAATCACCAGAGTCCAAACATCATAACACAGAGCGGTGATAAGAACCCAAGTAAGCCCAGAGACCCCAAGTGGCTGCAACCTACATCAAAGGCCAAGTAGTAGTGGACAACTGTGTGCCAAGGTAGAAACATGCAGGAAGGTCTCCACCGGTGCCTGGAACTCTAGCCAAGACCCAACAGAGGCCAGAGAGCACAACCCGGTCCCACCCAGGCAGCACTGGCACCCAGAAAGAGGTGCTCATAGCACCGCACAAGCTGGGGGGCAGCGAACAGACAGTGTTAGGAACACAAAGCCCAGGAAGGACACCATCCAGCACAACAGAATTTCCCTCCAACACACATCAGTGTTAACAGTTTTCATTTATAGCTGTAAAGTATCTCTGCGCGATGCTCCGCTTTCTCACTCACTGCAACCGACATGATTCTGCTCAGTGCTGCTGAGTCATGTGACAGCAGACAACCAATTACAGCAGTGAGGATGGAATAAAGTGTTACTGCATGAGAGGAGTGGTGTTTGCACAGATATGTCTGCTTTCTGATGAAAGGGAGAAATGCACTGAACTTAGGGGGGACAAACCCACTAAAGCATCGATGTTATCGTGCTATCGAGCCAATACCAGCACTGTTTCAGTACTATCAATATTTAAATCAATCCAGCCACCAATATTTGTATCTCTCCCATAGTACTCCCAGAAAGCACAGAAGTTGCTATTGGGAGTGTTGCAAGAGAATTGATTTCAGCACCAGCTACCAAATCCTGGCCTACTGCTCAGAGACCACGACCTGCTTAAGATGCTGTCTGCCCACTTGACACTAATGAACAAAACAATTCAATTAACTGAACAGAGATCATCAAACCTTAATGAGGAGGACAGCGTGGCTGCGGCTGGAACGCTGGTTTAATTTGGTAGAAGCTGTAGTACGGTTGAGCGTTGCAGGGACAAAGTGTTTGTCAAAATCTGCAAAAGAGGTGATGGTCATGTGTGTGAGGCCAGGGATAAGGATGTTCTTGTCTTTGTCCTCTCTGATCGGCAAATCCTGGGAGTTTGGTGACAGAAGATCTTAGCACCTGAGAAAACAAGATGGAAGCAATACCTGATAATTGATGCACACTAAAGAAATAAGAAGGGTATATTTAAAGATTCAGAGGGCATAAAAAAAAATCCCTCTACTCGTCCCATGACGGGGAAATTCAGTAATGGAGTTATGAGAAAGTTTTGCACTAAAATCAAGAAGTGTGGAGGTTTATTTCACTACTCAGTACTACAATAGGCATGAGAAGGTGAGCTCAAAAGCTCTGTTCTCCCCCCTCCTTTTAAAAATCATGCAGAGGATGGTTTGACACTAAAGTGAGTCAATTTGGACATTTTCCACAGTTAATTTTCATATGTAGCACAGCAGGAAATGGCCTGCTTCAGATGGTTTCCCACCACTAGACGTAGTCCGCGGTGTTTAAGAGAGTGAGCTGCCTGAATACAGTGGGCAAGACGCAGTACATATGGCACCCATACACTAGCTGTCTGATCTGACGCTGCACTGAGTTTTTATTATTATTAGCTGGCTAATGTCCCATCCAACTGCGTCAGATATCTGCATTCTCACATGCAGCTCTGCTGGGTGGGGTCAAGGCTGCCGTGCAACAACATTAGTTTTAACTATACCATTTATATCATTTATTTGGTTTTAATTTACAAAATTAAGGAAATCAGTGTTTAGTCAATGTGAAATGTTTCATTTGTAACTAAAAAGTTTGTACTTTTAAGCTGAACATGAAGGAAATTTTATTTGCCTTACAGGGCTTTCCTTAATATAGGGGGTTTAGTCAGGGCTAAAGAAAGATCAACCATACTATAATGAAATAATTTTTCAAAACCAGTTTTATACAACAGAGTTTAATTTACTAAAACAAAATAACAGAAATTCTATGAATTCTATCACTTAAAGTAACCAAGATTCAGTGCCACTGCTGTATGCAGACCATTTGTGTATATGTATTTAGGAATTTCACAAACTTTGGGATAAATAAAGTACATACCTTATCAAAGTCCCATTTAATACAAATCCAGAAAAGAAAAAAAAAAATCTTTATAATGCTACAAATCCAAATTTTTCTAATGCCAACATTTGGCTCAACTATTAAGTACTATCATCTGCCTTGCTTCACTTAACCATGAACAGAAAGTAAGAAATTAATAAGCCATACCATTCTGTGTATGTAAACAACCATTCATACCTTCTCATTATAAATCTCCAAATACGACATGCCAATGCTGTAGTTCCATCCATCATTCTCATCCTTGGCTTTGACCAGCTTGAAAACCTCACGAACAGCTCGGGGGATCACACCTGGCTGCTCTGAACTCCCCAGCATGGTGTGGGTCTTACCTGTGAAAGAGGAAGCCAGAGCTTAGAGTTAGTACTCGTTTACATGAGAAGGATCCAGTGGAAACTGTATCGTGTTTCCATTTTCGAAAAGTAACTTATGTGCCAGTACCCCCGTTTTCCAGTAGTAGCGTTTTTTCGCCGTTTACATGGAGATGGAGCCGTTTTCAAGAACTGGAAACGTCATTCTCGTGTAAACGGGAGGCCACAACGCATCAAAACGTAACAGTTTACCTGAAAACATTCTCGTGTAAACGGGCCTTAGAAAAATGTCTCTTTGGGGGAACCAAAATATTTATACACAAAAAGAAAAAAACGCAGGCTGCCCTACGAGGAGCATTTTTATGGCCTCTTTCAAGACACAGCACCTTAATTTAAAGTACATACCAGCTCCTGTTGGCCCATAAGCAAACACGCTGGCATTCTGCCCGTTCAATATGTGTGGTAGAATTGGCTTCACTGATGAGAGGAAAACCTCTTGCTGTGTCGTTTGTTCACCATGAAAAACGTCGAAACTAAAACAACAAGAACCACCACAGCACTCTTAATATTTACAACTAGACAATTACCAAGATTCTTACTGACAGAATAATGTACAGAGATTATTACGAAGACACTGACTGGTATTTAACAGTTTCTGTAGCGTTCCTCCAGTTGATTATCTCCAGGTTTTGGGAGTCCAGGCCTCTCACACACGGTCCCTCGCTTTTCTCATCTTCTTTGTTCATATAGGGTCGCAGACGAACCGCTACCCGGACCCTGGACGTCTTCTTGTTTCCTCCATCTGATACCCCCACACGCTGCGCCATAATTGCGCTTCCAAAAACAAAGGCCTGGATAACGCTAAAAAATAAGCTAACAAGTCAGCTACAAACAAGCATCAAATGGTAGTTTGTTGTTTAAATCAAAATTCATAGTACTGCACTGAAACACGTATTTATTTAATGAAGCCTCTCATAATAAGCTTTGTTTTTCTTACTGACGGAAGCCTCGCACAGCTAATAAGCTAAAGCTACAACAGAACTTTCCTACTAGCTTAGCTAATTATAGTCACTTCTTCTTTCTACCAAAGTCTACTATATGCTTACCTTTATTATTTGAGGTGTTCTGAGACAAGACACGCCTTTTTTATACACTAAATTTAACTTCTAATAACATTGCGGACGCCTGCTTTAAACAACGGCGACCGCGGGCCCTAAAAACTTGAACAGCTAACCGAACACTTTTCAAATGCGGAGCGCAGCAACCGGAAGCGGCCATCAGCCAATCAGAATTTGCAAACACGCTGGCGCCTGTTTTACGTCTTGCTTCTATATTAATGAGATTTGCGACTTCTCTGATTATAATAGTCAGCTTTATGCTATACAAAGGTGCATATGCGCACTTTTTAAAAAGAAGTCCGTAACACGAACAGGAAAAAAGGACGCTATTAAAATTTCGCTTCGTTTGCCTTGAGCTTTGCTTGCGATTGCGCAGATAGCAGGAAGTCGCGTCGAGTGTAAATCTCCGAACCATTCCCCTCAACTGGGGAAGGCTACGCTCGCCGTTGGTGGATTATCCATATGATTTATCAGCGGTGATGTGCAGCCCGGTACAGAGGCGCAGGCAGATCCCTACAGCCAAAATGGCGCTATGTTTACGTCTGTGCATAATACTTAGTGGCTCTCATGGGGAGCTTTGATGATTGTATCGCCTGGAAAAGTATTTGACTCGACGTCTTTACCACAGCAGCGGTGATCCGGGAGAAGCCATTTATGACGATTTAAGGCACGTATATTAGTGGACAAACTGCTGTTTAGAAATAGCTGGCCTAGGCCTGACGTTAGCTAGGCGCTTGCTTTAGTTGTGGCTGCATTTGCTTGTTATCCTTAAGTAAAAGTAACCCGCCATGTTTAAAAGTTATAGCCTCTCAAAAAAAAAAAACCGCTTATCCCACACACTTATGTATACCTTAAGTTAGTTTTACCCTGCCTAAAAATTTTTAGACGTTTCAATGTCGGGGTTTCTGTTCAGCAGATCTGTGTCTAGAAAGTTCACCAGCAGGAAGCATGCAAGCTGAGGCCACAGATACCTCACTGAAAGAGGGCATAGAAGCTCTGGGCGTGAAGGACTCAGAAGAACTTGCAGAGGGCAAAGAGGATGAGGACAGCACGGAGCATAAGGACACGGAGATGGAAGGGAGCCCGGAGGAGGACGACGCAACAGCTGAAGGCGAAACAGGTACCTGCATAGAGAGAGGTGTAATGAAAGCATACACAGAAGGCAAGAAGTTTCATTATTAGAGTAAAAGTCTTCAGTGTGAAGAAGTGAGTCTCATACAGACAACTGGTTTTAGTAATTTAGGAAGTAAAAGAAAGGGATTACTAGTAAGAGGTAGGTAATTAAGTAATAAGTAATGCCATGCATTAGTTGGCATTAGTAGAAAATGCACGCAAACAAAACACAACTGAAACAATTTGTTTATGTACTTGTTTATTACCTGATTTTACCACACTGACTTTTGGACTTTTTTAAAATTCTTTTACTGCATCATACTGATCGGTTAAAGTCTTTTGGCTCTCAATCAAACCATCTTTTAAAACTTGCAGCAGAAAATTTATGCTACATGAGATAAATGTCTGCTACTGCCATCAGTAAATGTCACCACTAATTTGTAAATAGGCTGATGGCCATCAGCAGTGCTGATGTTGATGCTTGGTTGGCATGTCAGTGCATCCCTATTTACACCTTATCACAGAGAATTCAAGTCGGTGTGTTTGAAAGATGTTTAAATTAGACCTATTATGAACTTTATTACTTTCTGTCATATCTACAGTAGTTTAGGAGTGGTGGATGCTCACACGTATTAAACATGGCTAAATTTTCACATATTGAGGTCAGTGTATATACTAGTAATCCCCTTCAGCTAAAAGCCCTGGCTTCAGACTAAACATAGCATTTAGACTCTACAATCTACATATGGATCTGTATGATGTCACTGGCAGTGTATATCTTCTAATATAGTCATCACACACACAGTACTCTGGCTGTGAGCACAGCAGCACCACTGCTGTTCAGACCCTCTGAGGGGCAGCCAATCAAAACAAAAGCAGGTGGGAGAAGAGAAGAGACATAGGATGAACACAGGACTACATAAAAGGACAGTATAGGGTTAATCCACATTAAAAATGGGGCTTCATTTTTATTTTTAATATAGATTTTTACTCTAAAGCATTTGTTAAACTGACTGTGTACACTTTTTTCTGCCTTTTCAGACGGGAACATAGATGCAGTAGGAGGAGAGTCCCAGAAGGATGAACCTCAGGCAGACGCAGGGGTGGAGGCTGAAGATGGAAAGCAGGCTGCAGAGGTGGATGGTGACTGGGAGCTTCCGTACAGCGACGAGGAAATGGAGGACCCCAAAAACTGGATGCCTCCTCCTGCAGAGATCAAAAGACTCTATGAGCTCCTTGCTAAAGGAGAGATGCTGGAATTGAACTTTGTGCCCCTTCCTAGAAGGCCACCCACACCTGAACCCACTCCTTCACCTGAAAGAGATGAAGAGGAAGAAGCGGCCAAGGAAAGGGAGAGGCAGGAGAGAGAACGCAAGTCAGTATACTTTTTCTTTAGGTCATTTCATGTCTAAGGATTTTAGTTTGTGTACTTTTGGTTGTTAACAGCCTCATGTTTTTTTTTTTCTTTTCAGACCTCCAACTCCAACTGAGTTTGACTTTGATGAGGAGCAAATGCAAACCACTCCAAAAAATGCCTTCCTCAGCAGACGCAGGACTCCAGGTATGCCACAATCAGTTATTTTATCATTTTTATTTTTAAACCTCGTAATTATTGAGTTGTTTTAGGAAGAACGATAAAGTTTTGTGTTTTTTTTTTAAATAATGAACGCTGTCTCTTCTCTTCCAGGATCTTCAGCCCGCTCCTCTGTTAAACGGGAAGCTCGGCTGGACAAAGTATTGTCAGACATGAAACGCCACCGCAAGATTGAGGAGCACATCTTGCGCACAGGCAGGGACCTCTTCAAGACTGACAAGAAGCTGGAGGAACCGCTTTCTCCAAACAGCCAAAAGGAGCGGGAGAAGGAGAGGGAACGAGACAGCAACCCCAACACCATCTTCTCCCCACGACAGAGGAGATACTGAAGTTTTGAGATCAGGACTTGCCCAAAGGCATTTAAGGCCAAGAGTTTCCCAAGGCTTTCTAAAAACTTGAATTTTTTTAATGTAACAAGTTTTGTATGTTTTATGTGTTTTGTATGATGGCAATAAACATTTTAACCCTGGAGGATGTCACTCATCTGCTGTACTCAGTGTGTGCTGACAGTCTATTTAAAACTGTGGCTAAAGTAATACCATAGGGATATGTCTGGGTTTTCATCCTTTTTATCCCTGTGAATGCAGCATTTCTTCAATTCCTTGAATTCTTTTTTTCATAATGAGGACAAATGCTTATTTCGGACTACGTTACGGACTGACATTAATGGTCAGGTCACTGTGACCTCATGAAAACCCGTTTTTTGGCCATAATGCAATAATTCATATACTAATTGAGACAAATGTTCACACAAAGGACTGACAGGATAAAATGAGATAATTTCATATCCAAAAGGTCAAACTGGATTTAAACAGCTATAACTAAGGCATAGAAATGTGAGGTACCAGCATTTATGTAGTTAGGTTAATAAGTATTTGGACAATGAAAACATTTTTTTGCCACTACAAGTGCTGATTTTGCACTTTAATTCAGATTTACAAAAATTTTGCATCAACTGCTTAGTCCCCCATTTTCAGAGGCTCAAAAGTAATTAGACTAACATAATTTTAAACAGGAATGTTTTTAGTGCTCGTGACTTCCTTAAGTCTAGAACCCATGGGTATCACCAAATCTGTTTCTTCCTTTGAGATGCTCTTCCAGAAAAACATCAGTGAACAAGCTTGTCAAGTTTGATGGGTCCAGCTTTGACAGGATGCATCTATGGTGTGAATTTGAACATCCTAGGTCACATTGTTATGGCCAACATTAAAGTAAAAATGTATCAAACCCAATATAGAAATAAAGTAAAGGGAAACTGATCACTATAAATCACATGTAAACACTGTTTTCCAGTGTGTGAATTCCATTTTTAAAACTCAGTTTAAAGACCTGTTCACAAGCAGTAAGAAAGGGAAGTCAAAGCTAAAACTTGCCAAATAGCCAGGTGTTGAATAGCCTTAAAAATGTGGAAAATTCTACAAAATTCCCTGTGCAACATATGCGTAATATAAATATTTGTCATTAAGGATTGCAATTTGAAGAAAAAAAAATCTATAAATGTGCTCCATTTCATACTCCGCCGAACTCTGCTTTAAAGTGAAATTGGTTTGGATACTTCAAAGCTGTGTAACTACAGAGCTGCAGTCCCCCCCCCAAACACAAAAAGCTCTTCGTGTGAAATCAAATAGATTAATTCATTCTGGTGCACCTCTACTGGCTCCCTTCAACCTCAGGTGGGAGCGGCACTGTTCACACCGATTTTAGGAAGCGCGAAAAGCTTTTTGTTTAAAAATCAAAAGAAAAAGACTCAAGACAGGCTCAGGACAGAGAAGTATATTTTAGCTAAGTTTGAGTAACAATACAGCCTTCACATAAGGCTCAGAAGCATAGAGTATAATATGTATGCATAAATATGCATTCAAAACCACAAACCAAATAAATAAATAAATAAATACTTACAAATAAATAACAAGCATTTTGTGGAATATACAGTACATCAGTTGAAATGTTTGAGTATTGTCAAGAAGCAGTACCTTATGAATTCATGGAACAGAGGAATGGATATTCAACATGCCCATGGCTGTCCAGACACTTTGGCACACACTACCCTGTCTTTTGATGGTTTTTAAGCTGAGTTGTTTTTTTTTTTCTTGACCCATTTCCAGAAAGGTATAGCTGCTTAAAACAAACATGAAATGACACAAAACAAGCCTATTTGTTCATAAAAGGTTCATAGAACCAGTGGCTCAAATGATCGGAACATTTCACACAATGTTAAAAAGCTTGCTTCATGGACTTATCAGTGGGGAGGGGGAAAAAAAAAAAAGCTTAATGAGTGACAGCAAAATAAAAATGTGCTGCTTATCCGTCACACGAGAGTGCTTCCTTCCTTTGTTGTTCCTCTTCAAATTTCAACACTGCAAGACTCCTAAAAGAGCTAAAAATACTCAAACATCATGGATCCCTTTATGAAATATTCCTGCAAAGCAATCGGTGCTGTTGGAGATTTACAACAGTACCAAACTTGTTAAAAGATAACCAGCTAAAAGTGAATGTTACTGTGCATCACTTACTTGAATGCAAAAAAAAAAAAAAAAAAGTGATGAAAAGGAATGTTTCATCTATGCTGAAACGAGGACCACTGTGGAAATATTTGAGGGTAGTTTGTGTTTACTAAGCTGTAAAACCATGAAATGTTTCCGTCTTAAATCTGAACTGTCAAAATGTGTGAGGCAGAACTGAGACAAAACCGAAGAAAATAAACAAACATTGACCTAATACTGACATGGAATGACATTTTTACATCTGCTATGTACAACCGTCACATTTTTTTTTTTTTTGTCCGAGGAAATCCTCTTCCTTCTTTCTCGAGAGTAAAAAATAATTTAAAAAGTAAATAAACTGCAAAGAATGGAGGGGGGAGGGATAAGGCAGCAGAATACAGTCGTGTGAGATTATCTCCGTTCTAAAGATGAGTCAGTCTGCAGGTCGGTTACATCTTGTTAGAGTGACAGTGACTACATAGAGGATACAGATAATAAACACTAACAAGTCAAAATACTGCTTAGCTGGGATTTTTTTTTTCTTTGAAGGTCTTCTTCATTACTAAACTGAATTAGACCTTCCATCTACAGCGAACATACTAACATACAATATAATACATTCCTATTTTCCTGCTCTTCCATGAGGCAGAGAGGACTGAATTGGATCTACGTGAGGGAAACAGCCACCTATGCTTGCTGTACATCCAGGCAACCTCCTCTCTAGTCAGTGCATGTTCCTGTCTGTCACAGTGCCCGATGACATCTTAAATACTGAGCGCTCTAACACTCTGTTTTGTTTCCTACAAACTAAGAGGCTGAAGTACTTGAAGGCTAGCCACCGAAGCATTTAGCTGTTTGCTGGCTACAAGCACTTCAGCACAATCTGAGGCCATCGTCTCGTCATCGTTTGTTTCAAGTCTTGCTTTTCCCCTCGCAGCGTTCTTTCCTTTACATACTCATTGGTACATTCGCCTTCTTTCCCTCCCCGTCTCAGCCTCCCCTCCACACCGCTCCTCTCAGTGTGTGGCCAGCTCGGGCTCTGTGGAGAGCGTGCTGTAGCCGTTGGCAGGCTGGGGCACATTGCTGCCATCCGTCTGGAGCTCCTTAGGTGCAGCTGCGGTCGGGTGCGGCCTCTGCGAGCGGGATGTGCCTGTGAACAGTCGCAGGGCTCCCCTGCAAATGAGGGAGAACCAGTAGAGCTGGGGTGCCATGAGCAGAGCAGCGCCGAAGTTACAGTGCCAGGGCACCGACAGGGGAACCATGTGGAAGGGAATGGACGCGTACCTGGATCCAAATGGAAGAGACAAAACATTGTATGATTGTAAACGTGCGCAAGTGGCTGTGCAAGTCACTGACCCCAGTTCAGCCAGTCAGCAGAACAGAGATGGAAAGAAAGACATACCTTCCATAGACGTAGTAGAGGTAAGGGAAGAGTAGGACTCGACAGATGAAAAAAGTGATCAGCATAAGAGCTCCATTCACTTTGTGCAGGAGAGTGTGCTGCTGTTTGTACTGAGAGCGGGAATAAAAAGAGAGAGGGAGAAAGAAAGGCAAGCGGTACAGTTTGGTGAAAGCTGCCGATGTTAATCTTTGACTATTATACTGTTAATTCTAATTATTGTTATATTTGTTAATACTATCTAAACAAGGCGTGGTGAAAGCACATTGTAATGCTGCTGTTTGGATACTGGTTGATTCTACAGGAGGCAGTAGGACAGCGTGATGATGTAGCAGCTTGAAGCTGCTTTAAGTTTTATCTTGAACCTGCTTTAGCAAGATAACATACAGCACAAACACACATCTGTTTAAGTTTTTCCCTTTCCCATTCACTAACCTCACATCCTAGAATTACATGGGATCCCATCAATAAGAACTCCTTTGTTTACACTGTTTTTCCATGTTTTTTTTAAATTATTCTTTAAGCAGGGAGGTCTCCAAGGCTGCAGCTTTTGTTGTTTATCAAACTGCCATGTGCACTGTGTATGGGAGGCTAGGGCACTAAGTGATAAAGGGTAGAAGGACAAGCAGATAGTATATCCGCTGAATATCCAGTTTAAATACTAGGGGCTATATTCAGAGGCTAACAGCTGTGGGAGCCTCACTGAAACACACACTGAAACACACAGACCTAAAACAAATACAGGGGGATAGGCAACTCCTACAGTGGACTGTGTTACCAATTAAAGACTGATGTTTCTGACAGAGCTGTTCATGTAAGACACAGCTGACAGGAGCCGCTGGGCATGAACAAGCTGCATGCTGGGAATGGCTGGAAATATACTCTCCAATGAATTAAAAGGGAGAAGGGAAAAAAAAAAAAGTAGAGAGTGAAGAAGAATTTTAGTGTGACACATGCACATGCAAAAATGCACCAAACTCTTCTTACAGGCCGAACAGAGACACTTACCTGGATGAGTATTTTTCCTAAGCAGACAGACGGAGTGCTGAGCTCAGCCATGAACATTATGCCCTGGAAATAATCTCCCTTTCCTTGTCGCCAAAACTAGAGAGAGAAAAAGGAGACTGATTATTTGTCTAGACTGAATTGTTCCTTTGTGTCCTTGTTAGTACACGTGCAATAAAAATACCCTTAAGGAAGAGAACATTTAGAAATCCAACTGAAATAGTTCGAAGACTTAATTCCTACTTAAATTCCTACTGTGGATGGGCTTTTAAATGCCTCTACAGGCTCACTGAACACACTGCTGAACAGTGAATGACTTAAAATCTATTGGATATTTTAAAGCAAGGGAAGCATAGTGTTAAAACCAGGAAAAAGGGACTACTTACTTAGTTCAGTTGATTTATAAATGAAATTATATGACTGGATCTCAGCCACATGCACACTTTTTTAAATTTACACAGTTCTGATGTACTTAAACTTTTCTAATTTAGTCAATCAGGAAATTACCATGCTCTTATCCTGAATGTTTTTTTTGCTGCTTGTCTTAACAGCATATTAAACAGAATATATGCCACGTAAATTGCTCTATAATACAATTGTGATTATAATGCACTTTTAAGTCTTTTTTTTTTTTTTGCACTACTCTGTAAGCACCCTCAGACAGGACATGAACACATCTATTTAGTAATTCTTGCTTTAGGAATAAAAAAATGAAACACTTCTGCCACAAGTGCACTGTACCTTTACACAAGACTAAAATACCTGAGTGTGGGTAGATAATTCACTGCTATACTTTTCTTGCTTTGCTCAGATCTCTGCTCAACAGAAAGAGCAACATATGACAGTTACCACAGAGACGGGGAAGCAGACGGTGACCATGACAACATGGTGCAGCACCATGAGGAACTCGCGACGCAAGTAGCTGGTCAGCGCTGAGCTCATGTACTGGGGTGCTGCTGAGGCCTCCTCGTGCCCTTTGACCCGTAGCTTGTACCAATAGCACATGAACATGGCGTAGATGTCATATACAAAGTAGGGAACGGCAAACATGATGTAAGTGCTTGTGAGCCAGTGCCTGGAAGTAACAGGAAAGAACAGGAAAGAACACAACTTCTGTAATACTGCCAAGTTGGGAGTTAAATGCAACTTGCCATAAAACCAGTGACGACCCTTAATAAAGCAATGCTTGTCCCCTCTGTACCCACACCCTTCAAAAAAATAAAATAAAATAAATAAAAATAAAAAAAATTAGCTGGAATCTATTTAATCTCAACAGCTATCAAAAGAGAGACAAAGTGCTCAGGACTGTTCAGAGAGAGCTGAATTAATACCCACTTAAAATAAATATGACATGAAAACCAAAGAGCCTTTACATGGTCCAGCCACATACCTAGAAATGATTGATCACAATATTAACGACAGAAAAGGTTTATCAAGTGTGGCAGAATATATTCCAATCAACTTACTGGTCCTCAATGATGTCTTCACAGGAAGAAGCAATGATGTAGCCAGCCGAGGAAGCCATGACTGCCTGAACTGAGGACACCAACCTGTGAACAGATGAAAAAAAATTCACTGTCCAGTTAACACATGTTAAGAATGGAGTGCTTTATGCTTTTATGCAAGAAATAACACAGCTGAAAGTAACTGTAAAAAATAAAATAACAGCTGCTACATTAACCTGCCACACTTGCTATGCAAAAAAAAAAAAGACTTTTAGCTAAAACACTAAAACAACCAGGATGGCACTACAATAAAAGCACCACTTTAATAGTTTTAGGGAGCATGCTGTCAGCATAAGGGTAAACAGAGTGAGAGTTGAGTTTATAGATGGCATTTCTACATATTTTGCAAGTGAGACCAAGCAGAAAGATGAAAAGTTTTCAAAGGGGCTAACCTGGCTGATACAATCACTGCGTCCCCTTCACTCCATCTCAGTCCTGGGATGGTCTTCAGGCATTGTTTGGACAGCAGGAAAAGGCCTGGAAAGAAAATAGAGCCAGCAGCTAGGATGGCCAGCATGATCCCTGGCAATCTGTCGCACAGGCAAAAACTTCAGCAGGCAATCTGGTCCTTGAGATCCGTAGCTCTTTCCCCTCTCTGAAAAACATAAGACATGACCGAATGAATAAGGGCTCACAATGATGTCACTGCATCAAACTCATTTGTGTAAACATGTGGTAAACACTATCTAAGTCTAACACTGGTGGCAATATATTATTCTACTGGCAGGTCAAATAAGATATAGGAGAACGGTGCACTGCACCGAAAACTGAGACACTACACTAAGTGCAGGTGTAGGATGTCGGTGAGCAGACGCCTTTGTACAGCATGCTCTTCTACCTATATGACACTGTAGGCCTTATTCAATTTCCTCTTTATTTTTACGGCAACCATGTGGTTTTACCAGGCGGGTTTGCAGTTTGCACAGACTCGACGAGCTGACTCATTAAAAGTTGAAGTCCATTAGCAAAATACGCATTGCGCTATTTTTAAAATCCCAAACGTCGAAAATATTGACATTGCTGCTGCTGCTACTCACAGCTCCAGGCAGCACCGCTAGTCGAGGTTACCCAGACAGGTAACCAAGTACAGGTTAGGCTTTGGTGGGTTCACATATAATTAAACTATTCTGGCAACATTAAAGACCCAGCCTAGTTCAGCCAGTTAACCTTTAATTTTTAAGTTAGCCTAAGCTCTGGCTAAATAACATGATGGAGACTCAAGGAGCTCCACGTGTCAAATTTACTTGTTCCTGAACAAACGCTAACTTGCGTTTTCTCACAGAATATAACAGCTAGTTAAGCTAACTAGCGGCAGAATGCTACGGCGAGTTAGCGGGTTTTCTCGTTTTGTTGTAAAAGTGCTAATAAGAAAAACTGGGTCAGCCAGTGTCCGTGTAGGCTCAGTGAACAAAACGATATCGCCAGCATTAAATGCCATCCCGCGGTAGGCAACAGCAACTGTCTGCGCCGCTCAATCGCCCGCTAACAATGACTGCAAGCGCTAGCTACCGTTAGCTGTGGCAGTTTAGTCACCACTGGCTTGGCAACCAGCACCATCCATCCATTCATAACAACAGTTAGAAAGATGCTAGCATCCCCACATAAAGACCAATAGCTGAGTATGTCCCCGTCTGTTTTTTTGTTACTAATTCATAGGGACGACATGGTGGTGTTAAACTGTTTCGTTAGCTTGTTATTTGTTTGTAGCACTTAGCAATAGCAACGCAGCTAACCGACCCCGTTAAACGCTAACCATGGCTAGCAGATTGGAGTTTACACATGTCTAGAATAGAGGAAGAAAATGTTATGCAACATTTACACGGCGACTCTGCAGAGTCCAGTCAGCGGCCAGTCGAAAGTCGTGTCCTGCAGAAAGCGTTTAGATGTATCCCGGGGGTCTCCGCCTCGATGATCCGCATGTTTATGTGGCCACTTCAATGTTGAAGGATAGCAGCAGCGAGCTAGCGCTAGCGTGCATCAACTTAGATCAAAATCTGTATGAGGGCAGCTCACCGAGGGCATTGGTGAGAAGCATGCGACGGAAATAGCGCTATCTAATGAAACAGACGAAAAAAGACAATGGCGCAGTTGGGTACAGGTGTCAGTGTGACTGTAGCTGGTCCAGTCGCTATGTCATCTCCTCTGTCTCGCCACAGCAGAGCAGAGATGCCGCTGCCTCCTCTCTCCTCAGCCTCCCAGATGCAACGTTGACTCAACACTGTCGGACTGCTGCGCCAGCTACTTTCCTACAGGTCCGGGCGGCAGCATCTCATGTCATGACGAGAAATTTGCACCAGTCACAGCACTGCATTTTGCAAATTGTTGTTTTCTGTGCATTGAAATGCTGAATGGATCCCACATAGGGAGGCCATCTATTTCAAGTCGATTCTTAGTTTGCAAATATCCAGTCTGTCTCTTTCAAAGACACGGACATTCATATATTTTGTGTATTTATATAAACCACTGCAAATGGGCAGAAAAAATTAAGCCCTTTTTTTGTCAGGCTACACCTTTCAACTACCGAACCATTGTTTTGAACTGAGTATCTGTTATCAGCCCTAAACAGCATATAATACTGGTCCAGACAGCATTCCTGGTTGCATGCTGAGGGACTGTGCCGAGGAACTCAAGTATGTCCTCACAGATATCTTTACCTCCCTGAGACAGGCTGTTGTCCCCAACACCTTTAAAACCACCACCATCAAACCTGTACCAAAGAAGCAATCACCACCTCGCTTCAGTGATTATCTGAGGACCATCTGGGCCTCAGCACTTCACTATGCAACTGGCTGCTGGACTTTCTCACTGGGAGATCACAAGCAGTCAGAGTTGGCAGTAACACCTCAAGCACCATCTCACCGAGTACAGGAGCCCCTCAAGAATGTGTGCTCCGCCCTCTGCTTTTTACTTTTTTACTTTTACCTTAGTTTGCAGATGATACAACAGTTTTCGGGTCTCGTCAACAACAACGATGAGACTCACCACAGAAGTGAGGTGAGCAGACTATCCACATGGTGCGACGACAACAGCCTGTCCCTAAATGTGGGGAAAACAAAGGAGATGATCATCAATTTTAGGAAATTGCACACATTAATAAAGCTATAAAGTACAGCTTGTGGACTATTTATAAATGTGTCATATCAGACTTGAAACAAAGGCACTATACAGTTGTGGTCAAAAGTTTACATACACTCATCACGGGCATGGTTTGGTTTGGGAATGGATAATGCAGCCTAACATTAAGCTTCTGGGATGGCTTTTCCAAAGTCACAACTTCAGCTCTGTTGAAAATTTGTGGGCTATGCTTAAAAGCCAGCTCTGTGGCAGGAAACCAAACAATTTAAATGAACTGTACCAATTTTGCCAAGAAGAGTGGTATAATATCCAGCCAGAATTATGCCAGAAGATTGTCAATGGCTTCCAAAATTATCTAGTCAAGGTGCAACTTGCTAAGAAATATTTAACCAACTATTAACGGGGGTGTATGTATATATTTGAGTCTCTTTTTGTACTTTTAACCCTGTGTGGATCAGACAAAATCCAAAGTAAATTCAAATATGTGCACCCAATTCTTGTTTTGTTTTTTTTAAAGTAATTAAAGATGTATGCTGTGCAATCATTCCACCCTGGAAAAAGAACAGCTCAAATAATTAATTAAAATCCACAAATTACTGTGACATTAATGTCCATGATGAGTGGATGTAAATTTCACATTTCCGCAGCTGTTGTACAGTTTAGTTATAAACTGGTCTCCACTGTAGGACAGTTCAGGACTTTCAAACAATCATGAAATTGTAGAAATCAAACAAACAATTAAAATCCAGTAAGAAAAAAGCAGAATTCACGAAGACAGATTAATTATGTGCTATGTTATAGTTAAAGTCCTCATACATGCAGCTCTGATGCTGAAGTAGGAGCAGTCTTGGCTTGAGTGTAAAAAGCCCTCCAGATATTCTGCAAATGACAAAAGGAAGTGCTACAGGATAATCCACCCATCCTTGCAACATTATTGTTAAATGTTAAGTGCATTTCATTGTGTTGAACAATTAGAATTTAATTTCGGTGCACTGACTTTCTTAAAATGCTCTCACTGACTCTAATTTTCATGTTTTCATCTCTCAGAACATCCAACAATATGTGAAAAATGTGTCTAAACTTGTTTTTCAGTTTTAGTAAACAGTGGTGTTGATACAGCACGATAACTACAGCAGGTTGCCAAGTCAAGAAAGAATGGACTCTTTGTCGCAGGCGTAACCTGTGTTCCTGTGGGATCCTTTGAACTTAATTTAGGCTACACAAACAAGGTTCAGTTTGTATGATTTTTGAACACTGGCGCATTATGTATCTCATGTATCTGGAAAAAAAATGTGATACATTATGTTGCCAGAAGTATTTGCTCATCTGTCTTCACACGCATATGAACTTGAGTGACATCCCATTCTTAATCATCAGGGTTTAATATGATGTCGGCCCACCCATTGCAGCTATAACACCTTCAGCTCTTCTGGTAATGCTTTCCACAAGGTTTAGGAGTGTGTTTATGGGAATTTGTGATCATTATTCCGGAAGCACATTTGTGAAGTCAGACAGTGATGTTGGATGAGAAGACCTGGCTCACAGTCTCTGCTCGAAGTTGTGAGCATGAAGTGGTCCATAATGTCTTGGTATGCTGAAGTATTAAGAGTTGCTTTCACTGGAACTAAGGGGCCAAGCCCAATTCTTGAAAGTCAATCCCACACCTTAATCCCCCTCCACCAAACTTTATACTTGGTGCACTCAGACAAGTACCATTCTCCTGCAATCGCCAAACCCAGACTCATCCATCGGATTGCCATACGGAGAAGCGTGATTCATCACTTCAGAGAACACATCTCCACTGCTCTGGAGTCCAGTGGTGGCGTGGTTTACACCACTGCATCTGATGCTTCACACTTGGTGATGTAAGGCTTGGATGCAGTTGTTGGGCCATGGAAACCCATTCCATGAAGCTCTAGACGCACTGTTCTTGAGCTAACCTGAAGGCTACATGAAGTGGGAGGCCTGTAGCGACATACTCTGCAGAAAGTTGGCAACCTCTGCGCACTATGTGCCTCAGCGTCCATTGAAGTAACATTTGCAAGCGAGCGTGTGGCGCACAGTTACAGGATGGGAATTGTCACTCTCGAACCATCACTCATTTCTTCATATTTTGCTTCCAAGGAGCCAGACTTTCTTGTCATTTTTAAAACGGTCTTGTGGCTTTTTTTTTTTTTTTTAAAACAAATGCTTTATTCAAAGTTTTTCTTTGACCATTGGCTACTTTTTCCTCTCATTCTCATTCCAGGCCTTGTACCTGACATTTTCAGAGGAATACTTTTTTTTTTAATGAATCATTCGAGCATAAAAATAGCACCTAACTCAAAGGATGAGCCACTGTTGTTTTTACACATAACAGACAACTTAGCAAAGACCCAGTTTTAAATTGTATCTTTTGGCACTTTGTTTCTAGCAGCCCATTGAAAAGAACACATTGCCAAAGTGCTATTACCTGAAACATTTGCGTCTCTCAGCATGATGTACAGTGTGTCCTTGAAATATCTGACTTGGAAGTGGAGGGCAAAATAAGTGTCAGACCTAAAAAACTATCTACAGCAGATGAACAGTATCTGAAAGTCATGTCCCTAACAAAACAGCAAAAAAAAGGGCCACATGATCTGCATCTAGCCCTTCAGTTGAGCCATCTACTGTTCAGCCATCCGAACATGGGTACACTATGTCACAAACGAATGGCCATAGTCAGCAACAATACTGAGGTACGCTGTGATGTTTAAACAATGCTCAGTTGGTATTAAGGGGCCCAAAGTGTGCAAGAAAATATTCCCCACACCATTACACCACCAGCACCAGCTAAATTGTTGATACAAGGTAGGATGGATCCATGCTTTCATCTTGTTTACTCCAACTTTGGACCCTACCATCTGAATGCTGAATTGTGACTCATTAGACCAAACAATGTTTTTCCAATCTATCCAGTTTTGGTGAGCACATACAAATTGTAGCCTCAGTTTACTACTTGTAGCTGAAAGGAGTGACACCTGTTGTGTGTTTATCCTTCAAGGTTTGACATGTTGTGAATTCAGATGCTCTTCTGCAGACCTTGGTTGTAACAAGTGGTTATTTGAGTTCCTGTTGCCTTCCTGTTAGCTCAAAGCAGTCTGTCCATTATCCTCTGACCTCTGAGAACAACGAGGCATTTTCACCCAGAGAACTGCTGCTTCCTGGATACTTTCTCTTTCTTTCTGAAAACATGCCAATAGTGAACCCTTTCTCTCTCTCTGCTATCACATTTCCTGATTTATATTAAGTGAAAATCCACCCTGTGAGTTTTATTTTTTTGTACTTACTTTTACTTTTCACCCATGTCACTTGTGGTGTCTCCACTTAGATCAGCTTAAGCATTACAATTTGTTCAGTTAGGGAGAAAAAAATGGCTGGGTAAAAAAATCTGATTGACTGTCTCAGCAACTACAATTTTAGCACCTAATTGGACAACACTACAGCCAGAATGACTGATTTATAACGGATGTCCAGATCACTCATGTAGAGTCAACCTTTGCATGTTGTGGACCACTTTATAAATGATTTATGTTTAAAAGGCTACTTATCAGTAAAATACTAAACTGAAGACTCATTATTCATATTCTTATCTGTGGTGGCACTGTGGTTAGGACCATCACCTCACAGCAGAAGGTTGTGTTCTCCGTGTGCCCGTTTTGGCTTCCTCCCACAGTCCAAAGACATGCATGTTAGATTAGTTGGCGGGGGTGTGAATGGTTGCCTGTCTCTCCATGGTAGCCCTGTGATGGGAGTGGGGACTTGTCCTGGATGTACTCTGCCTTTTGCTCAGTATTTACCAGAAGAGGCTCCAGCCCCACTGGGACTAAGACAAATGGACCATCTGACAAAAGTCAGTGAAAGGATCAGCACACAAAGCACTGCCCATTTACTCTTTTTAATTTAAATTGTCCAAATTACAAAATAATAACATGAACTCTACTGCATCTACAAAATAACATAATATTTATGACTGCTGTAAGCATCATTGATTTTTTTTTTTGCTCTAACAACCTTTTAGACATGCATACTGTTGAGAAATATAAAAATATAAATATAAATACATCCCATTAATATTCTTAATGAATCCATGACTAAGATTTGAAATATTTTATCATAAAAGAATTAAAATGCAGTTGAGTACGATAAGGCATTAAGATGTATCACAAGAGCTGTACAGAATCCTAGAGCAGAGGTATTATTTTTTTTCTTAATGTAATGGAGAAAAACTAAAAATTAACTTGTAATAATTCACAAATTTTCTCAACAGGAAGAACATATTTCCAAAGGAAAAGGAAGAAAAAGGAAGAAAAATAAAAACTCTACGAATCTCAAGATAACGTATCAACACAAAACTGAAAACTCGCTCCAGTACGAAACCAGGATTTAGTTTACAGCAAATTCCAACTTATATAATCAAATTCCAACTTATGACTTTAGAAGCCCTTTCAGCACCACTCATCACCCACAATATAACTCAAAGAAGAAGAAAAAAAAGTCAATTCGTCACGTGATTAATGCAGAATGACTTGTGTTTAAAACATGTGCTATACAGAGGATTGAATGACTAAATCTAATGCATAAGTTTCACTCATTGGACTGGATACATAGAGAAAACAAAAAGGACTGTGGCGATACAATCAAATGAATGGCCAACAATGTTAAAAATGTCTGAATGAATGAAATCAACACTTTTATAAATATTATTGTTTACAGCCGACTAACTTACTTAGTGGAACTGCTGAAAGTTTCTTTTTTTTTTTTTGTCATGACAGCTCCCTAACAATACGCATGACTGAGCTAGCTTGTTTTCATGCAAAAAGGTAGTTCTCAGGTGCAAGAATTGCCATGTCAGAAGCTGAAGTGTTTATTAGCAGTTGATTCTTTCGTGTTCTACTTTTGTTTTCTTTTTCTCAAAGGCCAGACCCAGAGAGGAAGACTCAGAGCGAGGAAAAAAAAATCCAAGAAATCTCAAACCCACTTCGATCCTTCCTGAATCCAGCAATAACAATTTAAGGTGCTTGACGGTCCTGAATGCAACTCTCTTCTCATCTCTGTACCGTTTAGGAGACAAATGAACAAAGTACATCCCACAAATGCATACCGTCTTCTGTCCTGCTCTATAAACATCCAAATCAAAGAGGCTTAAACAAACGATCGTTACTGTTTCAAATCAAATGTTAAGTCTGTGGAAAAAACAAACAAACAAGCCAACATGCGAGTCGAGCCAAGATTTCCGCGCACCCAACCACACGACCTTCCCTCCTAAATCGATTCTTCGCTTTATTTTCTGGGAGCTGTTCTCTCCCTGCTACTTTTTAAACGCAAGCCATTTGGATTCTTAGTAAGTGAGCTGCAAAATGGAGGTAAGATCAGAGCTGGTGTGAGATATACATACAGTACTTGGTGCACTTGCAGACAGCAGCCAATGCCAGGGTCGAAGGAAGGGACAGAGAGGGAGAGAGAGAGAGAGGGGAAAGAGAGAGGAGAGTGATACAGTAGATGCTCACAATACCACAGTTTCATTGGAGTTTTAAAACGTACAAGAGCACTCAGAAATATTTGGACAACACATCCATGTTTGTCGTTAGTGTCATTGAACCTGCTGCAGCTACAAATGTCCTTTTGTTCCAGCCCCCTCCCGCCACCCAACTCCTCTATTTTCTCCTTTTCTCTGGTGCCTCAGCTCTGCAGCTTTGAGGTTAAACTGCCCTTGAGCACTGACTGGTGTTAATCTCCCTCTCACTCTTAATCCTAACCTTACCCATACGTGGGGATGTGACAAAACTAAAACCAAATCTGCATCTACGAGTAAATTCAACCTTCTCTAACCTTGCCCTCTGCTAAAGGACAGGGGTTATTGCTGATGAGCTCTCTACTGCTAACTTTGGGGTTGTGGTGCTGCAATGCTAGAGCAGTCTGTGACGAGCAGGTCCACCACCGTGTTACCGGTGACATAGACGGTGGGTGCTGTCACCATGTTGCTAAGGGAGACAGAGCTGCTGGCAGCCACATTAGAGGTGACAGGGTTCTGGGTGCCCTGGTTGTTGGTGTGGGTGCCCATGTGCCCCTGGAGCTGGGTGGGTGTCTTGCAGTGGACGCCACACAAGTGGCAGACGAGCATGCCGCCAGAGGCGGTACCGCCAAAGCCCCCCGGACTGTCCTTCCACTCCTGGCCGTGGTGCTTCTGAGCATGAACACGAAGGTACGTCAGTGTGGTGAAGCCTGATGTGTGAGAGGGTGACAGAAGAGAGGAGTTATTTCAGCGAGAGACGAAAACTCAGAAAAATTATGCAAATCGAGATCCAAGCACATATGAAAGAATGCAGTCAACTTATAAAACAACAAACACTCAAGGCTTTATTTTTGATTCAACCTTTACTCAACCAGCTGTTGAATCTCTTTTGTAAGACTCTCCTGAACCAAGCTTGCCAACCACAGTGCTACCACGTTATGACATATTTAAATATGTAGACAACCATAAGTGAAAGACCAAGTGTGCAAATGTGATCAGAGGCTAAATAAATAGTGATATATCAAAAACTGATTGTGGCACCTCACGTTAATAGTCTAACATTTTAAAAACATACTTTAATTTACTTTTTGTTCAGTGTTATGGGACAAGAATACTACCATTCTCATGTCTGTTAAACATGAGCCACTCACCGGTCACATTATTAGGTGCTGGTTCTTATAACTAAATACAACATGTCTCATTAACACACACACACTACATTAAGTGCTTTCCAGCTAATGTTCACAAACACAATCACACTTTGATGAATGCATCAGGAGCAACTTGGGGTTCAGCATCTTGCCCCGGCATGCAGACTGGGCTGCCAATTAGTAGATGACCTGCTCTAACCTCCTGAGCCACAGCCATCCATTTGGTTGGACCCTCATTTGTTTTCAAAACTGCTTTAAATTTTCATGGCACAGATTCAACAAGGTGCTGGAAACATTCCTCAGAGATTTTTAGATTAAGTATGCCAAGAAATTATACCCCACACACCACCACAACCAGTCTGAATGATGTTTATGCCAAATTCTGACACTACCATCTAACTGTTGCAGCAGAAATCGAGACTCAGTAGACCCTTTTCCAATCTTCTACTGTCAGTTTTGTTGAACCTGTGTTGACAGTAGCCTCAGCAGACAGGAGTGACACTCGGTGTTGTGCTGCTGCTGTAGCCCATCTGCTTCAAGGTTTGAAGTGTTGTGCACTCAGAAAGGCTCTTCTGCATACCTTGGTTGTAATAAGTAGTTATTTGAGTTACTGTTAACTTATCAGCTCAAAGCAGTTGGCCATCCTCCTTCTGAACTCAACAAGAGAACTGCTTCCCAGTGGATCTTTTTCGGACCATTCTCTGTAGATGGTTGTGTGGGAAAATCCCAGCAGATCAGCAGTTTCTAAAATACTCAGACCAGCTCATCTGGCACCAACAACTATGTCACATTCAAAGTCACTTAAATCACCTTTCTTCCCCATTCTGATGCTTGCTATGAACTTCAGCAGGTTATCTTGACCATGCACTGAGTTGCTGCCATGTGATTGGCTGATTAGATATTAGCGATAATGGTCAGGTGAACAGGTGTTCCTAACACAGTGGTTGTGTGTGCACAACAGAAATCTGCATATAAATATGTAGAATCTATAGGCAAGCGCAAAGATTTTTATTAGAAACTTTCTGGTTTCCGTTTGTAGCCTGATTTTTATTGATCAATCATGTTTGTTGTTATCGTCTGCATCCATGCACTGTTATCGGCTATACCTATATTCTGGCTGCTAAGGATGCGCTGATATATTGGCCCAGTATTGTTACGGACAGATGTTGGCCCTATTGACTGATATGGGCTAATAAGATGGTACTGACCAGTTGAAGTGGCAGATATTTAATTTAAAATCGATTTTGCGATCGCTAAATGTTCAAAAACTATGTGATGACTAGACGATTCTTTTCAATAGAGGGAAATAAATAACAAAACAAAACAAATTAAAAACTAATATTGGCCACTGGCTAAATTGTTGGGTTTCCACACTGACAGCTGGATAGCACAGATTAGCATAAAGACTGGAAAGCTAACAAAGACTCTGAAGCTATGAAAAAAATCCTTAAACACTTAACACTTAAGGAAATATTTGCGTGGACTCTTCCCTCAGAAACATTCTGTAGGTTTGTTATCACAGTACAGCTGCTGAACACACAGCCATGACTTCAGGCATGTACAAGAAATAGTGAAGCACATGAATGCATACTTTAGCAGTGGTGGTAGGTGGAGCAAGATAAATGATCTTTTCCCCTGTTTTCTTCCTCTTTCACACAAAGCAAAAACAAAAGAGTAAAACTACAAGTTGAACAAGGTGCACTGTGGTCTTTTTTTTTTTTTTTTTTAAATGGTACTTTTTTGTACATTTTATGCCTTTACCACACAGCGCGTAGTTTCCATTTTATCCCTAAAGCTATGTGTGCCCTATATTTCCTCAAAACACAATTTATATTTAATGTGGTGCATCAAATCATCCGTACTTACTGCGGTTACAGAGATGGCATGAGTGGTGCTGTGACTGGTTGTGTACCCTCATGTGATCTGTGATGTAAGCAGCTGACAGGAGCTTCCCACAGATGTGGCAGGGCACCTTCTCTTCGTGGCGAATCATATGCGCACGCAAACGATCCTTGGTAGCAAAACTGGACTCACAAGTCTGAAGAAAAAAATAAATAAAATGAAATAAAATAACATGATTATAAAGATAACAGCATGTGCTCCAGGTTTTGGTGAATGACATTTGCTACTTAGCACTAATTAGCAGGTATCTCTGTTAGCTTGAGTTAGCTGAGAACTTAGCAATTTCCTGTCTTTTCCAAAATAAGATCACTTCTGGCTCCAAAAATCTCAGGAAGATCAAATTTGAGGCTTCAAAACAGGACTTCACAAACTACTGTGATGTCACAGGAGCTCAGTCCATCTTTTATATACAGCGAGTACATATCCATGCTACAGTATTGTTTGGTCTCTTTGTACTGTTGGTAAACTGATTTGTTTAATCATTTTGAGAAAATTAAATTGAGGTGGTAGATGTTTTTTTTAATAAATAAATAAATAAATAAATAGATAAATATGGGACTAATCTATGTATGATTTAGGGGCCACATCAACCATCTATCATCTAAAAAAAATAAGAGTGACAAATTGGTATGCAAGATATTGTTGTATTGAACATACACCCATATAGTAAAAGAGGATTTAATAGTTTCTGAAAGGCAATTATCAATATGGTTGAATATTAATATGCATCACCGTTTACATATACATGTCAATAACATACACTTAACATATGCTGGAAAAAGGTGATTTTTGTAGGCTGGACTAATTCATATTGCTTGCAGTTATTTATCCAACATAGTCCCCAAATATAGTAAACTTGACTTCATAAGTTAATGTGTCAAATGATATAGTGTTCTATGTGCCACTGCAAGTCAGAATTTATTGTCCTAACTTGAAATGATACAATGCTTTTATAAAGGTGTTATGGGTTCATAAATGCAACAATTTAGCCCGTCTGTTAGGCAACATGTTGATATCATAATATCTAATAACCTTCAGGGGCTTAAGATGTACCTGTGTGCCAAGCCTGGTTGCTCAAAAAACTAAGATCTAAAGTTAATCCTTAGTTCACATCTTTATATACTGCACATGTAGACACACACATACATGTTCTTCAGTGTGTGATGAAGGGTGTCGATCTTGCTTGTGTAAATATCCAGCTTTAAAATGCTGTGTGTAGGCATAATGGTTAGAATAATGTTAAATAAATGTTATGCCTACATATCTGATTAAAATAGATATGTACTTTAGCCACATCAGTTTCCATGGTAATATTCTCATTGTTCGTTTACTCATGTCGGCAGATATGACATGGATTAATTAAGACATGGATTAAAAAGTGGTGCAATGTATAGACGGAACAGTGTGCACACAACCACAGCCATTGTTAACATGAAGGGACTAAACGTTTCCAATTAAGTGAAGATAAACGTGACGTACGGGGCATTTGAAGGGTCGCTCCGAGGAGTGCACCTGTCTGACATGACTATTGAGGTGGTCGGGCCTTGGGAATGAAAGACAGAACATGTTAGAGCAGGAAATTCTTCACGTGCTGTGTGCTTCTGGGGAACATTCACTTCACGGTATTACCTGGAGAAAGCCTTTCCGCAGTGGGGGCAGATGTAGGGTTTCTCCACACCGCCCTGGTGGGAACGCACGTGGTGGCTCATGCGGTCCTTCCTCTTGAAGCGCTGCTGGCAGATGGGGCAGGAGAACGGCTTCTCGTCTGAGTGGGACAGGCGGTGGCGGTTGAGATGGTAAACGTCTCTGAAGGCCTTCCCGCACGTTTCGCAGGCATGGTTCTTCCTCACGGGGTTTGGGTTGGGGTTTGTGGGCCGCTGAGGCAAAGCAGACAAGATAAGCACACTACAGAGTTCAGATGTTAAGTGTTTTCACCGCAGACTTATGAAAAGTAATGTGTTCATTGTCAGCTGTCCTATTTCTTATGTGGAAACCATGCAGACACATTGCAGATATTTTGCCAATTAAATGTGATTTGTGCAAAGTTTTCGAAAATGTGTGCAAAACATTTAGCAACTTTCACACTGTCTGTGTTACAGAGAACATGCAGGGGAGCATGGGGGGAGGGGGGGGGCTTCTAGCACAGTGTTTCTCAAACTGGGGGACCAGTACCAAACACTGGGATGGAATTTACTGGTCCCTGAACTGTTTGTGGACTTTTTGGAAAATGTAACAAACTGGGGAATTTCAGTCAAATACGAAGCAGGTGACACACAGCAACTGCTCGCGAGAAGAAGATGGCTTAACCATCCCTCCGGTCAGGCAGCTTAAGAAACAACATGCTTGAAGGTTGACGACAGCCATCTCCACAAGGCCCTGACCCACCTGTACTGCCGCCCCTGTGGCCATGACGACAGCAGCAGGAGGCGGAACATGAGGGTTAACACTAGCCATTACGTTTGCCATGGCCACCCCTTCACCATCCTGACCACCCAAGGGAGGCTGCTGAACGCCCGCCAGCACACCGGGAGGGGCGAGAGGGGGAGGCACGGAGAGGTGCAGCAGGGAGAGGGGAACAGTGGGCCTCTCCGCCCTCCCTCCGGCCCCCACCGCCATTGCCGACGGGTCCGCCACTGCCACCACCACCTGGCTGGCAGCTCCCTCCTTTGCTCCCTCCGCCTGCTCTCTGGCCCTGTCCTTCATGCGTACCCCAGTGTGGACTGACTGGTGCCGCCGCAGGTTGTAGTTGTTCTTGAACTGCTTGTTGCAGATGGCACAGATGTGTTGCACGCGGGCCGGCCGAGACACAGGCTTTACTGGAGCCGAGGGAGGCGTGAGGAAAGACAGATAAAAAAAAGAAAGAAAGATGTTAACTCTAAAGTTTAATATAATCCTTTGAGGTAAACAGATATATAGAATATATGCTCCAGATGTGATATCCATTAGGTCACCACAATGTGTCAGTAAATTTAAACCTCTGGCAAGTCAACTACTCACTTCGTAAACTACTTTTTAACCCACTTGGTTTTTGATTTGCATGTGAAAACACCTCTAAGCACTGAAGCAGAAAAGTTAAATAACTAATAGACTGATAGAAAAAAATGATTACTGATTTTAAAAAAAAGTAGCTGATTTGTGCCTTTAAAAAAACAAAACAAAAAAAAAACAGGAAATAAAAGAATTTGGTCCATCTTGAGAAGCTATAATAGACATTCTTTTCTTTTTTAGTTTACGTGACTATTTATTAGTTAAAATGACTGGCAGATAATTGATATATTACGCAGGGCTGCTACTGTAGTAGTCATCATACTAATTATTCTGCAGATGATGTTATCACAGTCCATTTACAAAGATAAACCTCAAAGATGTTCATTGTGCTACCACAGATAACATATAACCAGGAAGCATTCACATTTTGAGAGGGCAGTATTTATCTGTCGCCCACAACTTTCTGCTGCTGAACAGCTTGATAAAGATTAAAGAAGTTTGCTTGCTTTCTAAAATGAAGATGTTTTCACAGTTGAACGATTTAGTGCAGTTTACTTAATATGCTGCTATCTGCATTTCCACTGGGTTATTGTATAAGATTCAAATTTTTATGACCATTATCTGCTTCGGCATGTCCCATCTTTTCACCTGTCTTTTACGGCCTTGCCGCCTGATGCGCAGGCCCTGGGTTATCTCATTCAGACTTACTTCCCTTTAACAGCTCCACAGGTGTTAGAGTGCAGTGTCCCTCACCAGGCAGAGGTTCCTCACTGAGAGCAGTAGTGTCCACAGTTGAAGGAGGCTGTGCTATGTGCTCTGTGGGTGGGGTCTGGGGAGAACTCGTATGAACTGGCAAGAGCTCTGATTGGAGGCTCCCCTCCACTTGGTTTTGGGTGGGAGTACTCTGGGAGAAGAAAAAGAGAAGGCCATCACCAAATGTAAACACAAGTCACATCATTATCTTCTCGAGGTGCAACGTAGTAAATGCAAGAAGTGAGGGCTGCAGGACAGCTGGACACACACTGAGAGGGCCTGCGTGAGAACATGCGAGCCTTAAAGTAAGAGCACAGACAGAACCAGAGAGAAAAACAGGCCTGCAATGCCTACCTGGAAGAGAAAATTGCTCCAAGCAGCATCCATTTTGCGCCACAGCGATGGAGATTAGAAAGTCAGCTCTTGATTGAGATCGAGGAGAACAGTCTTTGCATCGTTTTGATCGGCCCACCGCTGATCGGGGCGCAAACAGTCGCCTATCCGGCAGCAGAAACGACGGGTCTCCTGGATTCTCTCGAAAAACGCGAATAAAGTCGTCTGCAAAAATATGTTTTTCTCATTGAGGTAGCCTAGTGCTGACAATTAAAATGCACGCAGCTGTTGACTAATGCAGGCTGCAGTACACAGGCAGTGGTGGAGCAGGCCAGGCCAATAACGGCCCGTTTCTCTTTGACTTTGGTTTCTAACTTTAATTCATTAAACACCAATCTCACTGAAACGCAGGATTACGGAGCCAAAACTACTTCCAAAAAGCAAACCCCCCCAAAAAACCCGCATCTCACAGAATTACACTTTAGCAATAAACAATACACGAACCTGCGTGAAATAAATGCATTTTTACGCAAAACAACACATATGGGTTATAAAACACGTATCTGGCAGCACAGCAGGTCATGCTTTGTTTTTAATTTATGGATCTATTTTTTTCCGATTTCTCCCAAATAGGCCAATCGGGTGTTTGTCGAAGCCTCGCTGTTGGATTCAAGCCCTGACCCCGGCGAGCGGCGCTCTCGCCGGGCCGCAGCCTATCGCTCCACCTCGGCCGTTCAGCTGCGAGGATGTCATCTTTCTTTTATCGCCCGCTCTCCCTCCTCCCTCCCTGTCTCTTTCTTCCTTTTCTTTTTTAATTCCTCTTTCTTCTCCCCCTCCTCTCCTTTTCTCGCACCGCTATGTCCCACTTGCTCTTAAAGGGATAGGGTTTCCTCTTTGGACACCCCCCTCTCATTTCCGTCTCTCTCGGCGGAGCCTGTCTCTCTCCTCTTCCTTCCTGGGTTTTCGGCCGACACAAAATCCACTCGTGTTCTCCCCCCCTTTCCTCAAGCCAGGCCTTACTGAACAGATCTGCACCGCAGAAAACAGCCGGAGTTACTTTCCATTAACGGAGCGATGACAGACGCATCTTAAAGGGCAGTGTGCACAGATCCTCCCAGTCAGCCCGTAATAATGATGTCAGAGATACAGAGGAGGACGAACAGCAGCTCAGGATATGCACACAATGGATGAGAATAATTGTCAGGAACAAATTTGTCTGCCTAGGGGAAAACAGATTAATAATTAAAGGGATTTCCCTATCCTTTTCCATATTCTCAGATATTAATTTTTGACGATTTTCTATTATTATAAAGTGAATCTATTTAACACAGTGTCATCATCAAATAAAATTGGTTTAATTTCAGATGAGCCTAAAAAATAACTGGGATGACTGGTAATTGAAAGAATCACTGTCGCAATTTCAGTCATAAATAAATAAATAAATAAGAGTTTTCTACATTAAAAACAAAGAGACTTCACTGGGAGCACGGAGGACCAAAGCTGCCAAAAATAAAAATAAAATAAAAAAAGTGCCACAAATATTACAAGTACATTAAAAACAATGTATAAAATATGACATAAATCAATATGAGGTTTAAATATCTTTTGATCTTCCCAATTTAAAGCAGTGCCTGCTGTATACTAGGAGGTCTGCCAATCAATATACAAAAACGTTGACCTCATCGTAGTGCTCTTCCGTATAAAGCATAAATGCACAAGTAAATATTAAAAATTGGGGAATAAATATGGGGAAACACAAAGGGGAAATAATACATAAGAATTAAACTGAAAAATTGAATTTATTTGAAAATAAAATACATTGATAAATAACATGAAATTAAAGAATATTAATAAATGAGCAAATAAATTCAAAAGAAAACAAAAACATACTTTCAAAGACTAATTACTGACATCAATTAATTCAGTCATTTATTAAAATTCTTTTAATTTTAGCAGTTTTGGTCCTCCATAGTTTTTGAGCCTCCTCTTCCCTACCACCTAGACAAAAACTATTTTTATGAATGACAAAGATCTCTGCATTATCATAAAAAAGGACATATTCACACACTTTAGAAACTGAAACCAAGATCATTTAGGCCTTTTTAAATACTTAAATATTAGTCCAAAATCAGTAATCAAATCAAGACAAGTTAATGTGTTAATATCAATTTATTATCTTTTTTAATTACTTTTTAAAGCACCCCCATTTCTTTTCCAGCACATGTGTTAAGACCTTTCTTCCTCAAGCTTGGAATTGCTTGATTTGAATATTTAAATTTCAACACCCCCCAAAATCTCTGCAAAGCACCGCTGAGTGTGCTGCGTCATCATCCATCATCCTTCACCCGGGGTCACCAACACAGACGACAACCCGTCTAAAACCACAATCACACCGATTTCCCACACACAATGGTCGTCTCCAATCCACCAGTCTTAGTTTATATAAGGAGTTTATGCATGCACTGAGATTCCAACCAAGCATAAAGTAGTAGGTTATACAGGGAATTGTCTTGAGCTGGTGTTTCTGAGTCATTCAAACAGCAGGGTGATTATCTTTTTTTTCTCCCCATTTTTTAAATTATAGTAATAATAATAGTAATAAAAACAGCAAAAAAATCTTCAAGTAAATTGGCAACCCATGGGAAGGTAGCAGATGAACCCTCTGGGCCTCACACTGAACACTGATGGGTCTGTGTGGACGGGCTGCTGCTGTCACTGCTGCTGTGCCGGCACAAGAGGGTGCACCTCCACAGCAGCTCGGTCGAGACCCGTCCTTTCGCTTCCTCTTCCTCCTGTGCACTTTTTATAAAAAAAATAAATAAAAAAAAACACTGATTGCATCCTGCACCCTTCAGTAGTCAGATTCTCAGCTTAACCCTGAAAACAAATAAATAGGAAGGAAAAACAGCATTTACATTCCAGTGGCCAATTGTTTTTGTTTTTTTTTTTTTACCTCTGAGAGTCCAGAAGAAGAGGTCTGAGTTCATGTAAATAGTGGGGGTGTTGTTGTAGGAGTGTCTCTTTGAATTCAGTCTTTAAAAAAAAGTGGGAATATAACTCGACACACATACAAAAACCATTAACAATTATTAATAATCTCTTATTAATAATCATTAAGACCTTGAACACACACCACACCTGACAACAGTTTTTAATCAGCTTTTTTTTGTTTTGTTTTGTTTTTTGTTACACAGCCAAAAGTGGGCCCTTTGCTTCTCGCAAGAAAAATGTGAACATGGTTACAGCAACACTTACATCAGGATTAGTTATGGTAATATTGACACCTATAGAAAATGCAACTGGAGCAACTGGAGCTGTCAGTCTAAATCTTGAATGCAATAGTCATTTTTGAATATATCAAAATTTCATCATCTTTGTTACTCTATAAAACCAATTTTTTTTGTTTTTGATTTTAATATTCCCATAAATATGTACAGTAAAGATTTAAAAAAAATGTAGGATGAGTGATCTTAAATCCCAGTGAAACTTGGACAGTTACAGTACATTTCAAATGTGTTTGGTCATGTTTACAAATTTTTTTCCGTTTTTTTGTTGTTTTTTTTTTTTTGTTTGCACATCTATTTCATGCAATTGGAGTGACTCCCATAGACACCTATGTTGTTTAGATACTCAATACGTCATGGATGCCAGAAAGCTATTTTTTTTTCTCATATGTATTTGTACATTTCCACATAAAGATTTCTCCTCATCCTGGCTGCAATTTTAGGAGAGTCTCTTGACTTTACAAACATTCTGCGTATTTGTTTTCGACTTTAAATCATCTCGCAGTCATCAAATAAAAATTCGGATGGCACGACATCCCTTTAAGAACCCCTTAAAGGCATTGGTGACGTTCCAAGCAACTTTTTTTTTGTTCTGTTTTTTTTTACACTTAATACAAAAAAGAAATCAACAAAAGATCAAAAGTTTAAAGCAATAAAAAGTGTTTTCCAAATTCCAGAAGGCTGAAGATTAAAGAAACCCATCTTTTCTATTTTTTTTTTTTTTTGGATTCTGCCCATTCAGAGTATCCCACTTATGGGTGCTTGCTGGATAATATCTGGACACTACAAACTACATACAAGTACATCCACAATGCAACAAAACATCGTCCTTGTTTCCTCCCTTGTCCTCTCTCTTTCTCCATTCCAGCACAGAACATCATAGAAGAAGACATGGCTGCCCTCTCTCTGCAGCTCCAGGAGGAAATAAAAAGGCTAAATGTCCTGTCTTTCACACGCTCTATCGCACTTTTATACAAAGGTAAAAACATTAAACAGAACCCTCATCTTTTTTTTCTTTTTTTTTTTTTTTACCTGTCACCCTAATCCAGTGGTATTACAGGTGGTTACATTCCTCCCTCCCTCTTTGATACCTGTGGGAATGGAAGAAAACCTCTCTACCCACCCTGAGTCTAAAGAGGCAGGGTGCAGCTCAATAATGTCAGTTTGCCCTCTCTTTGCTTCTGATCTTTTTGACTTTCTGTGCATTAAGAGAAAAGGGTGATATCCCTAAATCCTCTGCATTAGAGTTAGAATTGAGATCAGTCCAGGAAAGAAAGAAAGAAAGGTGGCAAGCTGAGACTATTGAGATGCAACCTGTGGTAGCTACCTTCCTAAATTGCTCCCACCCTTCTTCCTACCAGCCTTTCTGCTCTTTACTGCCTGTTTTCTAAGAGTAGGAGAGGTGGGAGCCGTTGGAGATGTGCGAAGTGACTGAGGTGCTTCGGCTCAGGACGCCGTCGCTACCCCCGGCGCCTCCGGGCCCCCCGCCGGACGCCGTCCTCCTCAGAGGCTGGGGGCTGTTCCTCAGAGCCATCAGACTCGGGGCGCCACGCACGCCAAGCCCACTGCCACCGTAAATCCCCCCCTGCGAGGAGGAGGAAGAAGAAGAAGAGGAGGATGGGCCGGAGATGGAGGGAGGAGCAGGTGGTGGGGGAGGCAGCATGGCCAGGGACTGAGAGGAGGAGCGCGAGGGAAGGTGATGGGAGAAGGGCAGGGGGTGTGGGTGGGCCAGGTCGCCGCCGGAGCCTCGCACGCCGGCCCACTCCCGCTCCCTCTCCTCCTCTCCCGCTCCCTATCTCGATCCCTCTCCCGCTCACGGTAGAGCTGTGGCGTGCTCTGGTGGTGGTAGTGCTGGGGCAGATGGTGGCGCTGGTGGTGCGAGGAAGACGAGGATGAGGAGGAGGAGGAAGAAGAGGCAGAGGAGCGGGATGAATGGTGCATCTCCCTCCCTTCCCGCCCCAGCCCCAGGGCCATTCCCAGGCCATGGGATGAAGAGGACTCACTCCTGCGGTCCCCTGCCCCGCCGCTGATGCCACTGCTGCTGTTGTGGCTGCGGCGGGAGAGCTGCTGCGATGGCGGATTCTGCGGATGGAAGCCGTGACTCCAGTGGCCAGCAGAGCGGGAGCTGGAGGGCGGAGCATTGGAGTAGCCTGGCTTTGGGTAGGCTTCACTGGGAATGCCCGTCAGCGCCATGCTGCTGAAACCCAAACGCATGCTCTCTGCATCAAAAGTCTCGATCTCGCTGGCCTGTCGCTCCAGGAGGGTGCGAATACGCTCAGAGCGCTCGTTCTGCAGGGACAACATCTCCTCCTCAATCTAGGCAAAGACAAACAAAACATATTTTGCATTTATTTGCACTTATTTAAGGCACTTCTTCATTGGATTCCCATTTCAGGAAGCTCCATCTTTTATATACAGGCTATGATTCTTCACCCTGCGAGCATTTTTAACAATCAGTCCGAGGACACGGAGAGCTTTCGATCATACCACACGGTCCTCCTTAGTAGACAGAGTTGCCATGTCATGTGGAACATTGTGAGAGATCAGTGAACGCTTCAGAACATCCACTAAGAGGAACTTTAGGTGTTAGATCATAACTGTTAACCAGTAGGTCACAAACTTCCATTTTTTTCTAGCTAAAAAAAGATAACCGCTCTTTCCATTGATACATGAATAAACACAGTTCTATATCACTAAATAAAGCCCCAAAACAGCTAGCAAGTGGACACTGTGTTGAAGGTGCACAGACAACAGATAAATCTGAGCCTAAGCTGGACTATTTTTGTTACTTACTTGCTACTTTTGGCTCAGTTATGTCATTAGCTCATGTGCGGGCCAGATGTGACTCCGAAGTGCTGACATGCCTGAATTCTGGCCCATAAACAGCAGACCCGTGCCTAAACTGAAACAGTTGGACTTAGTAGCAGTAAGTGACGTAAATTTAGGCCAAATATAGCTTGTAGGAGAACTGTGGATGTTGGAGATCAAAGATTTCTTGCCATCTGAGCGTTGTCATCACTAAAAGGTGCTGCTGTTGAAAAATTTAAAACTCTTTATTCTAAGGAGTTTTGTTTTGAAATGAATGCCAAAAGACTAACCCTCTGTTCCAGCAGAGCCCGGCGGATGGACACCCTCTGCTCCAGGTCCTTGACCTCTCTCTCGTGCTGTGTGTCAGTATGGATCTTGATCTTGCTCTGGTAGGCGTTAAGCAACTCCAGCTCCTGCTGCAGCTGCATCCGCAACACCTTGTACTCCGCTTCCTGAGTCTCATCCAATCGCAGCTAAGAGGTAGAGAAAAAAGGAGGGTGTTTTGGTGAATAAAAAAAAGATCTGGAGAACTTGTAGGTGTAATTCCATTCTGCATTAGTGCTCACAAGGTTAATAGAGGAAAGGAAAGGGGTAGAGGAGAGGATTACAAGGGTAAGCTGCAATGGTTTAAGGTATTGGGTCTGAGGAACAAAAGATGTATTTAAGGAGGTAAATCAAATCACAAGGTTATTTTAAGCTTGTGAGCAAATTCAGCAAAAAAACCCAAAAACAAATATTTTTTTCAAACTTCTAGTTGAAGTGCTTTGACCTTTATGTACACTGCTCAAAAAAAAAGGGAACACTTAAACAACACAATATAACTCCAAGTAAATCAAACTTCTGTGAAATCAAACTGTCCACTTAGGAAGTAACAATGATTGACAATCAATTTCACACTGTTGTGCAAATGGAATAGACAACAGGTGGAAATTATTGGCAATTAGCAAGACACACTCAATAAAGGAGTGGTTCTGCAGGTGGGGACCACAGACCACTTCTCAGTACCTATGCTTTCTGGCTGATGTTTTGGTCACTTTTGAATGTTGGTGGTGCTTTCACACTCATGGTAGCATGAGACAGACTCTACAATCCACACAAGTGGCTCAGGTAGTGCAGCTCATCCAGGATGGCACATCAATGCGAGCTGTGGGAAGAAGGTTTGCTGTGTCTGTCAGCGTAGTGTCCAGAGGCTGGAGGCGCTACCAGGAGACAGGCCAGTACACCAGGAGATGTGGAGGAGGCCGTAGGAGGGCAACAACCCAGCAGCAGGACCGCTACCTCCACCTTTGTGCAAGGAGGAACAGGAGGAGCACTGCCAGAGCCCTGCAAAATGACCTCCAGCAGGCCACAAATGTGCATGTGTCTGCACAAACGGTTAGAAACCGACTCCATGAGGATGGTATGAGGGCCCGACGTCCACAGATGGGGTTGTGCTCACAGGCCAACACCATGCAGGACGCTTGGCATTTGCCAGAGAACATCAGGATTGGCAAATTCGCCACTGGCGCCCTGTGCTCTTCACAGATGAAAGCAGGTTCACACTGAGCACATGTGACAGAGTCTGGAGACGCTGTGGAGAGCGATCTGCTGCCTGCAACATCCTTCAGCATGACCGGTTTGGCAGTGGGTCAGTAATGGTGTGCGGTGGCATTTCTTTGATTTTACTTTAATTTTGTGTGTGACTCCAGATCCAGGCCTCCATTGGTTAATAAATTTGATTTCCATTGATGATTTTTGTGTGATTTTGTTGTCAGCACATTCAACTTCAAGTATTCAATGAGAATATTTCATTCATTCAGATCTAGGATGTGTTATTTAAGTGTTCCCTTTATTTTTTTGAGCAGTGTATGTGTCACACCTGTTTCATAGTTTGGCTCATGTTTATGCGTACATATTTTTTCTGACCTCTGGATTATGAGTTTAATCAGTGTTTGGGAAACTGTCCCAAACAGACTTTAGCCGCAGTCGCAGCATGAGTAGAACAAGGGCAGCAGGGATTTGGCTTAGTGGGCATACACGGTGCGCTGCCGTCTCAAGGTAATTAAACTAGCACGGGGGTGGGGTGTTACGTCATTGAAGACACATTTTGTAACATCACACCCGCTTCTCGCTTAGTTTCATTCTCATATGCGTGAATGAGGCACACACTAAGACGTCGGTGAATGACTGAGGAAAGCTTTTCAGCATCATCTCAAAGTTATTCTGGGGTTGAGAAGCAGCTTAGTATTTGATTCTGTAATATAAAGGTGCCTTTCACCTGGAATAACAGAACCCTGCTTATTATCTCAGCTCATTCTGATTTCAAGCTTAATGTGCAAAGAGAATGAGTCGCAGGCTTCCGCACAGTTTATATATTTTCACTGTTAAAGCCTGCATTACATTTGACACTTTATTGTAGGAAATTATTTTCTGCTGAAAATAAAGCCACAACAGAGGCACAATCCTGAAAAAGACCTCGATGGTCCCTGGTCAGATTAACCTCCCGAGGAGCCCCAGGGCATTGCTTTTTTGTTGAGCCCCACCAGTTTTTCTTATTTCCCCAGACAGACTGAAAGCACTTTAGATCTGAAGTCATTAACTGGTTAGAGGACTGACTGAAAATTTGGTAATGGATTACTCGTGTAAAGATTTTACTGGTACACCTTTCATAGTATTCTGTGATGGTAAAGTAACAGGCTAACGGCTCCATCTTTGACCTTTTTGGTCTGCTGATTACACACTACACACTGCCAAATAAACTCAATTTAAATTTAAACAGGACCTGGCACAGCTCATATTTTATGTAAGTAGCAGTTATAATAATCTGGGATTGTTCAAATTACATAGACCAAAATAATATGGTTTAAAACTGGCTTTTTGGACCTCTGTGGGGGTCTACATATTTAGTGGTTTAATCAAGAAAAAAACATGAAATTAAATGCACTAGACTCCTTTTTAACTAAAGTGAGGTATGTTGTTTCTGTATATAACAGGCCATGTAATGCAAAATTGGACGTAAAGATGTGTGAAGGCCAAGCAATGCTAAACTGATGGATTTTTCTGTTTAAAGATAAAACTGGAGGTTTGTTGTACTCTTATGTGGCAGAAGTTGCGGCTCAAGCACAAATTCTAACATTCATCTTCGGAACCTCTAATAAATCTGTCATCACACTTTCCTCTCTTTAAGGCAGGTAGAACATTCTTACTTTAAAGGGATGTTTTGAGGGAGGAACTTTTTAACTGCGGGAGAAATGGGAAAGATCACCAGCTATAGAACTGAAATTAACACTGAGGGACCAGGAGGAGGCTGGCTGGTTGGTTGGCAGGCAGACGGGCAGGTGGGTGGGCAGGAGGGCCCCCAAGCCAGGCACAGCAGTGGTGGTGGTGTGGTGCGAGTGTGAAGTGAACGACGTCTCCTTGCCTTACTCACAGCCTGTGTGGACAGCATATCATTGATGGAGTGGTCATACTGCTCGGCCAGGATGGCCAGCTTACGAGTCTGCTCATCCTTCAGCCGCTTCAGCACGGCCTTGTGGTCCGACTTGGGCGTGTTCTCCAGGAGGTGGTTGCGCAGGGCCTTATATTGGCGGGTTTGGATCTTACAGGTGTCCTGGAACTGACGCTTGATCTGAAGCTCTTTGGACTGGGGGAGAGAGAAGAGAGATGGAAGCAGCTCGGCTAAAGTGCTCCTATTCTTTCTAGAAGGGATCACAGCGAAAGGGGTGTCAAACATGAAACATTTGACATGATAATGCATTAAAAAATATACAATTTAAAGTGCAAACACCTGCTGAATTCTTGGATGACACCATCATGACAACATATAGTAAAGATATTTCCTTTATTGTGAAAATAGATGTTAAAAATTTCATTGATTTATGAAGACTCGTCCAATTAGATACTTTTGGCAGAAACTCAAAATGCACATTACCTTAAATTTTAAAGCCAAAACACCTTCTTATTATGAAAGGCTGCATCTTAGATTAACTTTATTTTTGAGAATTTTCTGCATTTTCTCTAAGCTTACTACATTTAAGTGGGTGTTTGACTTTACTTCTCATTAACTGAGAAACACAAATCAGCAATTTGTAGCATTTGAATAAAAAAATAAACAGGATTGTTTCCTTCCCAGAGGAGTTGCACTGTAACATTACGACTCCTTTCAGCTGAAAATTTTTATAGGTGCTGCAGTATACCAGCAGCTAGACAAATCATACCATACGCAGCCCACTCAAAAGTCTGTGAAACATTCAGTTTATTTTATTTTTAGTCTTCTGCGAAAAAGATTAAAACGTGACGGGCCGTGTCACGTTGCCCCCTGACTTACTGGGGCAAAGTTAAATGGCTGTGTGAGATTACTGTGCACTGATGCGAGGGTGTCATGGCAAAGCATGCAACTTTATACAAATGCAGTAATTACACTTTCTAATTAAGAAAGAATAACTATTAAGGATGCAAATAAATACTGAAATGTCTAACCAAAAATCTTAACTTTATTAGGCCACCACCCAGTGTAAGGTTTTTGCCACAGCTGTGCTAAATTAACAGTAAAAATTTGTTTGAATGTTATGCTTGATTCAGTTCTGCCGGCACCAATTTGGGTATAAAAACGTGAATTCACTCATTTTTAGCTTTAACATGTTTTTGACAGATTTCTAAAACATGTGCTTTCTTCTTTCTATGACAGGTGGTCTAATAAGTTTGTAAAGCACTACATATGTGAATAAGAATAAGCCTTTTGGGACAGTTTGGGTCAAGACCCATTAGGTGACCAGTGTGTTTAAGTTTCAGTAAAATCTGACCTAAACTCCAGGAGGCGCAGGGATTCTTGTGAATGAGCTCATCGGTCCTCTGGCTGGGTGAGCTAAAAGGCTGTTTAAACTGAATGCTTTACACGATTTACCATCATACTCACAAGCCTAGATTCATAAACCTTCAGCATAGTAAAAAGATGCTTGAAAAAATATTGCACTTCTCAATTTAAAAGGTTTAGGGTGTCCTTGACAGAGATGTTGCACCCTTTAATTTTTTTAAGGCAAGAGTGTACTTTATTATAAATATTTGGAAGTTACAAATTATAATTAGGAACAGCTAAAACTTTTTTTTTTTTTTAGAGGCACTGGCCTCTGATGACCTAATGAATGTTTAAAACAGAAAAAGCTACAGTAATAGAGCCTAATAATACTGTTTGTGGTGGCTTATAAAATGGGGGCAGGAGGGGACAACAGATGACAACAGAAATGTGTGATGATACAGGAGGAATGAACATAAAGGTAAAAGGACTCTGTACAATAAGGCAGAAAGCAAGCAAATGGTAATGGTAATAATGGAAACAGAAAAAAAATCATAAAAACAAACAAGACAATGATTTCAACACAAAAGAATTTATTTTTGTGTATGACAAAATGTTTCTCTATGCCTGTGAGCACACAGCTGTACAGTATGCCAACACATACAGCTAAAAAGAGAATAAAAGGACGACAAAATGTCTGCCCAACACAATGCAGCACTGGTCTTATAAATACTGCATTAATTAAATATATTTATATTTAAAAAAAAAAAACTCAAGGTGATATAACTCTGTGGAAAACACTCAGTGTCACAACAAAACAGAATGCAGACATGTAAACATACACAGAGGAACAAGTTACATTCAAATAAAACATTGACTGAAACTTCTCTTTTAAAGTTGGATCTCACAAATGCAGAAAAACAAATAAAAATGCTGCCCTAACTTTTTCCTTTCCTTTGGGTGAAATTACAGTTAAGACTGAGCTTTTCTACTCAGTAATGTCCCTCCACGTAAACAGCTCAAATGTGACAAACAAAGCTCTTTATTCCTGCATAAACTGCATTTTACTCACTTGCTCTGGCTTCATTTAGACGAACTCAGAACATTTTGGTGTTTAGCAGAGACACAAACAGCACTGTTCACTGAAGCAGAGCTGAAATGATTACCCGACCGGTCAGAAAGTTACTTTTCTCATCGTTTCAGTCCTTTTTTTTCTTTTTTTCCTCAAGCAAAAATACTGGAGGAAAAAAATAAATCCAAACATTTTGGTTTCAGCTTCTCACAGAGGACTGAACATATTTGGGTTCGCTGAAGGTATCAGCGTGGGTGAAGTGGAGTTTCGATGGGCATATTTTTAAAGCTTCACAGGCTAAAAATAAATTGAACCTAAATCGAAGCGATCTTTTCATAGATATCTGTATTTCTTTAACAGCTTTCCAGACAGTGCAAAACAAAATATTGATCTAATCAGACATCTGCCTCCTGTTCGTATGATAGCGAGCTGCTCAGCCTCAACTTTCACATTCAGTAGTTTCAATCTATTTTCTATAACTGTCTCCAAAGACTGTCTATATGGCTTCATATTAAAGAAGTTGCATTGAAATATTAAATAGTTTATTATACTTTCACTGCTCAATAGCACATCCTGATTCTTTATCTTTCCACTTTAGATTTAAGATATATATCGCTTCAAAACAAACTTCTAAAAGTAGGCACTTCTTATTTGATTACTAGGAGAGAAATGTTTACATGGTAAATCATAACAAGATTACTGCATAAAGTGCAATAAAATATAATAAAGCATATACAACTAGAATCTAAACAGATGACTTATTCACTAGCTGCATGTGTTAATAATAGTAATATGTATATCCATGCTTTAATCATGAAAAATTGAAATAAGCATTTATGGCAGGTGAAATTATTTTGTTCGCCTGCGTATGCTTTTTGTTCCAGCTACATGGCCCCATACTTCATCATTTAAGACCAAAAGAATAATAATAATAATAATAATTCCTGTCTGCTCTCACAAAGGTCCGAGATGTTTCCACTCAGCAGTTTATTGCACTTTTCTGTCAGCTGAGTGCTAGTGTTCACGCTGATATTAGTAAAATTATTGATAATCTCTCTTTTTCACAGTACTTTGTGCTTTGGGGAGTTATATTACAGTTATGGAACGACGTAACACTGTAATATTTGTTCGAAGCACTGAGACAACAGTGGACCCTGTGAAGTAAGACAACCATGAAGAAGAACAAAAGATTGCACAAAAAATGGTCTCAAAATTAACCAGCAAAATATTCGTCTTACAAATTAAGAGCAAAATAATTAAAGAAACTTTTAAGGAACTTTTACGAAAAGCAAAAATAATAAAATTGTAAAACTTCACTGGGTTTGGTTCAGCAACTGCGGGTCCAACAGATTGTTCAAGTTGATAAAGTCGACTGATTCAATATTATGGCTTGTTATGCTTCTAGAGCCAAAATCACTTTCAGTCAACACACACACACACACACACACCTCTGTCTGTGTGTGTATTAAATACAGCTCATCTTTAACAAATGTGACCAGTCTAGGTAATGAGAGAAAATGTGCACCCAAACCAAAAACATACAGAGCACAATCATGATCGTGATCTAACACCGACATGTTTCCCACATTTTTCTTCTATACGTCCCACTCTTGCTATCTCCACGGCCGAATTTTCCCCCTGACAAACCGTCCTGATGAAGTTCGCCTCAGCCCACACTCCCACCTTGTCTCCTCGCGAAACATCCTCTCCCGCTCTTCCTTCCTCTTTCTCTCCCTCTCTCTCCTCCTCCTCTCCCTCTGTCTCCTCTCTCTGACCTCCCGGGGCAGCAGGAGTGGTAACCTGCTCGGGATTTCCTTCTTCAAGATGCCCAAGGTTTGCAGTTTTATCCGGAACCTGAGCGGCAGCTTTTTAAGGACCTGTCTGGCTAATTTTAGCACTACAGAGTTAGCTAGATCTGCCAAGACGCCGAGGGGACGTCTGCCAAAGCGCCTCACCCACAGCAGGACCTTGGCTACAGGAGAGCTGTTGCTGCATCGAGCCTGATACTCTAAGGGCAAGCTCTTCAGTGGAACTGGGATTCTGGACTGGCGCACACCCCAGTTGCGGCCTGCTTTAGGAAACATCTCATAAAGGTTACGGCTCAGCCATACCGCCCAAAACCGACTGACACATGGCAAACAGGGGTCGAGGCAGTCTGAAGAGGACACGCATGCAGAGGCGGTTGAATTTACGGGGTGCGTGTTGGAAGAAATCACGGGCTGGTCTGACAATCAGGACCACAACCAAATAGAGGGAAAGGAAGATGGAGGGAGAGGTGAGGAAGGAGGCTGAGATGAAAATAACGGGGATGTAATAAATCCCCAAGCTGAGGGAGAGTCCTAAACTGAAGAGGCCACTGGCCCAGAGGCTGAGAGTCAGGTAGGTGGAGAGGGACAGAGAACAGCAGGAACGAAGGAAGAGGTATGAGAAGAAGAGCGCCAAGAAGGCAAGCTCAGCAGAGAGGAGAACGGATGCCACTGAGGGCAGGGGTGGAGAGCGACGGAGAGAGAGGAGGAAGATAGAGAGCAGCAGCAAAGTGAGGTTGGAGGGCTGAGCAGCAGCAGAGAGGGAGAGGAGGAGGCAGATGGCGTGTGAGAAGAGTGAAGGGAAAGAAGTCTGGGCAGGAGGTGTGGGAGGGGGTGAGACGGGTATGGGTTCCAGCTCCTCCGGGGTGTCATGGAAGTAAAACTCTGACAGCTCATCAATGTCTCGCTCACGCGGCTGTCTCTTTTCTGGGGACGAAGACAAGATGAGCTCTGATGGACAACCATCAGCTACACCCCTGCCCTCTTCTTTGTCTTCATTGGTCTCTGTGTGTGCAGATTTACTATGATCCTCTTCATACTCCCACTGCACACCTTCTACTTCCCCTCACCTCTGTCTCCTCTTCACCAACTTTCCAATTAACTAGATCTTCTCTGCAATTAGCTTCCTTTGGTTTACTTCCCTTCTCATCTACCTCGTCCTTCCCCTCAGCCACAGAGACCCTCACACCATCCACCTCATCTACTCCGCCGCTAAAAACTTCATCATCATCCTCAACTACTACTCCGTCAAGCTCATCCTCAACATCATACATCTCCGTCGCCACCATCTCACTCTCCTTTTCTTCCTCTAGCTCCACCACCCCTGTCTCACTGTCCCAGCTGCCGCTCGGCCCCTGTGTTGACTCGCTCTTTCCCTCCTCAGGAGACCCCTGGCTCTGGGTGCTGTCACTCACTTTGAGGCTCTTGGGCTGTTGGCGGACCTCCATGGCGTGTTTCTGACGTAGCTCTTGCTCACGCCTCTTGTTATACTCCATCTGGTTGGTGAGTTCCGTCTGGTGCTGCGTGCGGATCAGCTCGGCCCGCGTACGCTGCACCAAACTCAGCTGGCGGAACTCCAGCTCCTGGGTGGATTCATGGTGACGCAGCAGCATGGCACACTCCAAATCCTTCAGAGTCTGCTTTTTGTTCAGATCCTGGAAAAGAAAAAAAAAAGATGCAGAAGGTCACTTGCAATCCTGTGAGGACAAGAATCCTTCTGATGCAGATGAATTCTCCCAATGACCACCACAAGACTATCTTTCCAGACTACAAGCTACATTCATGGTAAAAGAAAACACACCCCATTTCAGTTCTAAGGTTTTACATTTCAAAAGAACAACAAAAACCATGTGGTCCTTAGCATGTGCTAAAATTTAAATACAACCTCTAATTCAAGGATACGAGGATTATATAATAACAATAATATAAAAAAGTGTATATATATATATATATATATATATATATATATATATATATATATCATCACACACACACACACACACACACACACAAATATGAATATATATAAAACATATAAAATAAACAGTTTAACGTGGATTAAAGGTAGTGACAAGTGGTGCCACAGCAGTGACCTGTGAATGACGACAACAACATATTGCAACGTGTAATGTAACAAAAATACTGTCAGCTGCCAGTGCTATCCCACAGTCGCCTGGCAGTAGAATCTTTAGGTGGCACAAATCGCCTGGAAGCCCAAGTTCTAGAACACATAATTACAGGTTTCAGTAGATCTTAATGGGGTGCATATGAGCCTCAGTGACCTTATTCACCATATCGATTCAAAAGCAAATGGTTAAGTAAGAAGCAGGAATAAGAAAATCACAATAAATATAAATCAATAAGAATACTGTCACTTTCTGTGACTGGCATTATTATGGTAAGAACTAACTCGTCAGATTTTTAGTAGATGCATCTATGCCATCAATTTGAAAATCCTAGGTTACATCGAGTTATGGTGTTCACAAGATTTTCATAAACCTTGATCTCTGACCTTTATCTTGAAGTCAAGGTTGCCGAGATTTAAACTTGAGAGTTTTAGTAGATGCACTTATGCCATCAATTTAAAATCCTAGGTGACATCGTTATCAAGTTATAGCGTTCACAAAGTTGAAAATTGGCAGTAAAACTAAATAAAAAACCCAGGACAGTGTGTGAAAAACTAAGAATGCCCCAACATTCAGTAGCTTGTAAAAAACCTTATAACCGTTCAAGATTGATGGGCAGCAACATTTGCTTCTTTAAGGTCACTGCTGCCATCTTTCCCCCTTGGCATTGTGTTAACACACCTGAATGCTCCAGACCAGCAAACTGTCAAAGCATTTTATAGGTGTTCACACTTGCTGATGGCTGCTACTTTCCTCCTTAATTCCCATGGAAGCAGTAAGGATGTGCTTAGTTTTTATTTTTATTTTTAAACACAGTTTCTGTATTCTGGCTTAGTTTTTATTAAATAATGCTATGTGTTTCCAGGTGATTCTTCACAGGTGGTTCTAAGAAACCATTTGTTGTGTTAGTTTAAGGAAAATTTTCTACACATGATGGTTTCTACATGAAGACTGCACTTCTAATCTAAGGCATATTTACATATTGAATAAACCTGAATTTCTAAGTGTACCCAATTAAAATGCCACTAGAGTGTGCAAAGCTGTAATCAAAGCAAAAAGTGCCTATTTTGAAGAATCTAAAATCTAAAACATATTTTGGTTTAACACTTTTAAGTTTAATATATGATTCCTTATGTGTTCCTTCATAGTCTGGATGACTTCAGTATTAATTTACAATCTAAGAGGGAAAAAACAAAAAACCCTGAATAGGAAGGTGTGTCCAAACTTCTGACTGGTACTGTATTTCAGCTAATATTAAAAGCAGTACCTCTCTGAGCAGATCCTGCTCCAGGTTGTGGCGTCCTAGCAGCATCTTCCTCTTGTACTGGCGACACTGCACCTCATAATACTGCCTCTGCCTCCGCAGCAGCCCTGCCTCTTCCTCAGCCTGCCGCTGCTGCATACACTCCTTCTGATGCACCAACCACTCCTGCTTCTCCCGCTTTGGTGTTGACTGGTTTTCATTCAGTTCCTTGAGAGGAATAATAAGAGTTTTAGCTCAGCTGGTGGTTTGTGCAGAGTTATAATAATTTTCTGGTTCTGTTGAAATTCACTGGAGGGGGAATCGTGGAAAACTTTGTTTGCCAATCATAAGTTGTGAATTCTCTCTCTGCTGATATTTGTATGAACATCAGCAGCGACTGGTAGGCAGATGAATGGTAACAATGTGACAGAACTCAGAAGGACCTCTTTGAGCTGCTCCTTGCGCTGGCGATACTGTCGTTTCTGGGAATCCAGCAGGCCGGTCAATTCCTTCTTTGCTGCGCCAGTATGTGCTGCTGGAACTTCTTCTCCTCAGCCACGACTGCCTTTCCCTAGATTAACAAAAAAATTGTAATTAAAAAATTGTAAAAAAAAAAAAGTAATATTAGGGATGAATATTTTGTCAATATTGACACTTATCAATGCTCTTATTGATGCTACTCTCTGTATGCTGGTGTAAAATGAGGACCAATCAGTAGTTAGGGCTACTTATTGGATACATATTGGAAAGATCATCAACTTCATATTACCAAAACCAAATGAATTATTATGGCCACTGTTTTTTTAATATTTATCACATCTTGTTTCACTTTCCCATCTTTTATTTCTCTGTTTGTTCTCCTTTGACCACCACTAGCTCACCTCTTTCTCCAGGATGGCCTGGTGCTTCTTGGTGAGTTTTTCTCCTTCCACTGAGAAGCTGTTCCTCAGATTCTCCAGCTCTTTGTCAAGTCTCAGCTGATGTTCGTCCATCTCGGCCTTCAGTTTATTCTCCAGGCCCATCAGCTGCTTCTGGTGCTGCCGCCGCATTCGCTTATATCTGTGAAGAGACACAAGGGCCAAAGTTACCTAGAAGGTAATCATCAGCAGACACAGGCACTATTTGACTATTTATTTCCAACAAGGTTTTCACTGAAGCTCTTCTTTGTTTTCTTTAAAAATGTGAAAAATTTCAGGGTATCTTTTGTTTTTTATTTGAAGTTTTATAAAGTTAAAAAGCGAATCCAAATATGCCTGACAAGCTGTTGTTTTCTCTTTCTTTTAAAGCAATACATGGGTCATGCACGGGGGGTGATTCGCAACTGTGACCTCACCCGGACATCTGCTCTCTGAGGGCTGAGCCCTGCTCATGTTCCTGGATCTGACGAGTGACCAGTGAGGCGGTCCTGATGGTGGCAAAATGGTCTCGGCCACGTCGACGTCTGCCCCCTCCACCTCCCCCGCCGCCACCAGCAGATGAAGCTTCTCGTTGAGAGTCGAGCTCTGGTTGATAGGGATCGTCATAGATGTTGTCGTGGCTCTACATGGTGGAGAAAATCAGAGCAAATATGATGGCTAAAAATATGAATTTTTATCTGACTCCTCTTAACTAAGTGTCATCCTAGCACTTTATATAAATTACACTAATTATTGCAAACACAAAAACCCCTGGAGGCAGCTCTCTTGGCATTGTGTACGCAAGTCTGCTACCAGGCATTTGTTTTGTATGTGCAACACTGACAATCTGCTGTGCATCTGGTGCTGCTTTTGCCTTCCTATTCCTGTAGGTGGGGCCAAATCGCATATGTAAAACTGATCTGACAACAACAAAACAGCTTGTACTTTGGCTTATCCAGATTAAAAAAAGAAAAGAAAAAAGAAAAGAAAATATTCAACGATAAGAATAAAAGTTTGATCTAGTTTGCCATCATACAAATCCTGGGGGACAGCGTGGGGGGACAACACAAAGGAAATGGTCTTGGGTGGACTTAAACCCAGACCCCTGCAGTACCCTTCAGCATATGGGTCACCTGCTCACCCAGGTGAGCTATAGCAGTGCCCAAGGGGCTAGACCCTTAAACAACACATCCACCCACAGAGGTGTTAACATTTGCACTGACCAGGGGCTTGTGGAGGACGGAGCTGTTAGAGGTGACTGTGTGCTCTCCCTCCTGCATCATGGCCATCTCCCCGCTGTCATCTGAGCCGTCTGCCAGACTGTTGACCGAGCTACTCTGGGAGCTGGCGCTGATTGACATAGAAGGCAGAGAGTGGGAGCTCTCCATGCTGTTGACTGTGCCAGTGCGCAGCATATACTGCTCCACATCCTGGGGAAAGGGGGGGGGGTTGTTAAAATAATGACAAGTGTCTGAAAAAGAAAGATTTAAGATGGTGACTGGGATTTTTTTTTATTGTTTTTTGGCTTAGTGGGAGTGCCACTGTACATAAAAAAAAAAAAAGAAAGAAGAAAGATACTGCACAGACATACCAACAAACAGGTCTCACTGCTGGAAGACCACATTCACAATTCTTTTATTTCCTTTTGTTTGAATAGCCATCAAAAATTTAAATAGATAAAAAGGTCTTTGTATGAGGACAAAGGATTCTTATTTACCTTATGTCCTTGTATTTAGAGTAACCAGTGCCTTTATTTACCTCAACCACAGACAAGAATGGGCCTTTGAAGCAGGTTTTCAGTAGAGGCAGACCGTTGTGTTCATGAATATAATTGTTCGTATTTCAGTATCTGTTTTGATACCCTCCCATTTTCCCTGTCAAAGTTACTGTTGTGCTGGGACAACTGTTCTCACGAGCTTATATTTTTTAAAAAAAAGGAAAAAAAAGAACATATCAACACTATTTTCACTATTTCTATGGTTTAAATAATTAGCAACTTTTTAAGACCCACTGTTGCAATGCAAATATAAAACTTCCTGTAACAGTTTTAAATTAACAAAAACAAAAAGCTATCACCTTTGCACTTGACAGAAGCCCTGTATTTCTTAATCAGGCTATTATGTATTTCTAGACATACCACATAAAACAGGAGACATTAACACACTGACAGTGATGGAAACAACACTTTAGATGACAAATCCAGAGAACTAATTTATTTTAAAAACAGCGTGATGTGACAGTGTGGCTGCTATTACCTACAGCTTATGTGTGCCATCATGGCAATATGTGCTTCTGGAGACACACACAGTAGCAGGAAGTACAACAAAGACTTTCTACATGATGCCAAGCTTTTGAGTGGTAGTTTAAATACAATCACCTTTTCTAATTAAATAGGGGAGTATGCCTAATAGAAGACTGCTTTAAAAGTGTGCCTGCTGACATTTGCAGTTGAGGTAAATAAAGGGGCCAGATGCAAATTGAGAAAATATTGCAAAATGTCCAAAGATGGCTGTGGTCTAAGGACTCATTTATGTTGTAGCTGGTGTGACCCCATCATGAGAAGGTTTCCAATTTTATTGAGGAATTTATTAAATGAAAGTGGTAGAAATGTGCCTTATGCTTAACTGGCAAATGCCAAAAAAAAAAAGTCAGGACAGGCACTTGAATGTTTAAAATGAACAATCAAAGATTCGTGGTTGGTGATTGTTGTACATATATGCTTCAGCTTTCTTAAGGTCTTTTTACATCGAAAGGAGCATGTGCTGCCACTAGGTTGAGTCAGCAGCCCAAAATTTGGGTTGTCACTGTGTTCTGTCTCCACTACATCATAATCTTTTTGGCCATCCATTGTCTTTATGTGTATTATGGCCACCCACTCCCTATCACTCTGCATCTCTATTGGTCGTGAAAATGTACATGACACCGTGGCAAGCTTGAGTGCTCCCCAACCGGTGAGCTTGTGTCATGAGCTCTTCACTTGATGCAACCCATAGAAAAAAAGTGCTTCAGAGCGAAGTCATTACCGCCATTGACCCTTTAGCCTCTGTCTCCTCTGTCCCCTTCTTACCTCTTCCTCATCACCTCCTTCTGGTGCAGGACCATTGTGCGCCTCATGAAAGAGGATTTTCTTCATCTTCCGGTACTGAAGGTTGTCCAGCTCACGAACAGCATCCTTGGTGCGTGCAATCAGGTCCATCACAACTGTCATGGGACGCTCTCTGCATAGGAAGTGGTGCTGGATGGATGGAAGGTTGAAAGAAGGGGTGAAATGGACAGACAGGGCGAAAAACTTCAGTCTGACAGGATTCTGAAAATGTGAGCGCAAAGTCTCTGTATATCAGGATTAACTAACATGAAACCTACATGGGAGCTGGGGTGCCAGTTTTGGATGGCTCAGATGTTGATGCTCACTATTCTTCTTTATACAGGAATTCTGCTTATCAGCCACAAAGAGCAGTTTAACAGAACTTAAAGTCACAGCGTAGGATTTTTTGTTTTGTGCGTTTATACTTTTAACACAGTAGAAATGAGAAGCTCTTCATATTATCTGCATCATGTCTAAATATGTGACTCTTAACTTTGAGCGGTCTGCAGTTGTCTCAGCATTTTTAATGATTTAACTACTGAGGAGACAGTGACGTTGCTCACTTCTATAGAAGCACTGTCTAAGTTCTAGGAAGTTTCAGAGACTGTATAGTTGACTGTGATAGAGCAAAGACTGATGGTCATGATTACAGAAGTAGCTAACTTTAAAGAAAATAGTCTATATAAAGAAAAAAAATAAAAATACACACGTGGCCATCAATGCTGGCACAAAATTACATATCAAGTAAAATATTTGTCTTCCATAAACTGTCCTTGATGATTGATTGCACACTGAACCTAAATGTTTTCCTTCAAGCATAAAAATTTGCTTTGAAATCAAACCTCTAACAAAGTTATGTTTTTCTCCAAAAGCAACATGCTGACCTGCTTGTTATGCAGGTGTATGCTGGAGAGACAGAAGCTACTAAAAAGAGAAGAAAAAAATAATCCCATTACGTTTTGAGTGATAAATTAAAAATAACATTTTCTCTGGCTACAATTTCTTCTGTCTCAATCTTCCTTTTTTTGTCAGTTAAAAATTAATCTTCAACCACTTGATAATCACAAGCCCGCTTGTACCTTGAGCAGCACATCAGAGGTAGGTCTGTCCTGGGCGAGCTTCTGCAAACAGGAGTCCACAAAATTGCGGAAATAATCCGACCTGAAAATTATAAAAATGTCACTATGAAATATATCATTTATGCAATCCATAATATGTTATTAGATTTATATAATAATCTAAATTATATTATGATCAATTAAAGCAGCTTGTAAGATTTGTTTAGCTGCATTAAAAATGGCCTATTCTGGCCGAGTGTCCCATAGGAAATGCTGAAGGGTTTGTTCAGTGTGACCCGAGGTGATTAAACTAATGTCACAATTTAAACAATGTCACAATTATTTCACTGATCTGCACAAACATGGCACTAAACTCAACTAAGTGTGACTACTTAATTTCTAAAATGTCAGTACCTTCACCGCGGCTTTGCCGTGCATGGTCACTAAAAATAAAAATCAATGCACAATCCTTCCCATCTTCAAAAATCCTTCATAACATAAGAAGCCATTTTATAAAACTTGTTTTTAAAAAAAATAAATAAATAAAACTAAAGACACAGGCTGCTTAGGATCTTTGATTGTCTCTCACCAGTGATTAGACTGCAACACAGGGCTCTCATTCTGGGCGATGTGGTACAAGGCACTCATAGCATTCATGTTGAACAGAGGAGGCTTCCTTTCCGCTGGAGAGTCACAAAGCACGACATAGCGTGACAGAGAGAGGCAGATGAAGAACAAGAAAAAAAAGAGAGAAAGAAGAGTAAATGGCTGGATGCTTTCAGCTTTTTGAACACAAAAAGACACACTTGTGGGGGATTTAATGGCCGTCTCTTACCCAGCTCTATGCAGGTAATGCCAAGTGACCACACATCTACCTTCCCGTCATACTGACCCTCATCCATGGCTAAAATCACCTCAGGGGCCATCCTGCATGGAGAAAACAACAACACATCAACAGTAATTCAGCCATTTCCAGCTCTCTTCCTTTGATCCAGCAAAAGCAGAGAACACCACCTGGGGGCTCACTGTCTTTTCCAGCATCTACACCAGATAAACAAGCAGCATGAGGGTTATGCTCATGCAGAGTAACAACAAACATTTATGGCTTCTGAATGGTAAGTCACTTGGTGGTTTAAGCCCCCTTAAATACACTTTGAAATACAGAGATCCAGTGCCAAAATAACTTTTTATAATAACTTTAAAAAAATGACAGCTCACCCTGCAGAGCAACATTTCTCAAGTTTGAACTGCACTCTGCATGCTTTGAATGAATCTGAATGTGACTTTCAGGTGGCGATACCTTGCTTCACAAGTGTGAGAATAAATGTGTTTGGTTAGCTTAAGCTTAATGCAACTTAAAGTGAGTGACTTGCGTGACACTTACTTTAGGCACCAGAGCTACAGTAGTTATTATTGAATATTTAAAGCGATAGGAGGCAAGGATATGTATCTGATTTTATAACTGACGCACAGTACCAAAAGCACTGCACTTGTGCAAACAGCTCATTCAGGAGTGCTGTTGCTGCTCACTCCCCTCTACACTCACGCTACGTTTCCATTGTCGAGGTGCCAGTGCTCGTGCCAGTGCTGGTGTCAGTTTCAATGAACCGGCGAAACGTTCAAGAACGAGCCTGCGTTTCCACCGCGCTTTGTGAACTGATCCTTTATGTATAAGTGTGGGCGGGTGCTCGTCTGGACACGGAAGCCAAGGGGCACAAACGTGGGAGAACACACTCCCCTTTCTTGTGCTATGAACACATTTTATGGTCCAAGCAAAACTACTGCAGCATCTGTGTGCAGCACAGAGGTATACACAGACAGCGATTATGAGCAAGACAACAAGTATGTACTTTGCGTCCTTTGATCTGTGATATGAACTGATACAAAGCAGCAAGTTCAGCCTTAGGGCCCAATCTAATTCACAGCCATGAAAAATCGCATCGCATTTCGCATGTAATACACACCATGCGGTGAAATAGCGGTAGAAAACTTTACATTGAGATGGCAGAGTCACGCCCTTCTGCCGATTTCGTCACGCATTCTTGGTTTGAGACCAGCTAGCTTGTGGGGTGTGAGTTAAAGCCGTTTTTCGGCCGAGCACTGAGTGTGTTCTTGGTGGAAAAACCGCTGAACGGTTCAAATATTGGCACCGGCACCCGATTGGTGAAAAAAGGGCCTCAGTGACCAAAGCAGACACTGCAGAGAAGTAGTGCTAATAGTGCAAAACGCTGCTGGGTTTTGTGGCCTGGTGCTTTTGTTATTGAAAAGGAAAAAAAATATATCACTAAAATGTAGTCACAAAGTCTCTGAATTGACAAAAACAAGGCTAACTGAAGTACAGTGATCACTGCTGTGAGTGAGAGGGATGTCAGGGGCTGATAATACTTCCCCACTTCCCCATTGATGCATTAAATTAATATCATTCTGAGACTTGTTAATAAATCTGCCAGTCCAAAGTTTCACATTGCCTTGTGACATGTAACTGACCCTTGCAACACAAATGTGTCTTGGCACGCACGGGCACATGCACTCAAGTTCTTGCCAGTACTTGTGTGTGGATTGGCTACACTGATCCATCATCATCAGATATTTCTGACTCTTGGATTGATTTTTAAATCAGAGCATAATGTGACCACATTTGCAAACACACTCATTTATCTCGTCTCCTTAAACTTTTCGCCACCGGGCATTCATTTGTGGAAAAACTCCACCGTGTCTAGAGAGGGGACAGTGAAGAGCACAGGAGAGCCAGGTGAGATGGTTTATACAGAAAAAATATGGGAAAGACACATGGGCAAATCGGTGACAGGCTGGGACTCAAACCTGTGCTGCCCACACAGCAAAGTGACATATCTGTGGTCGCCTGCTCCACCACTAAGCTACCCGGGCGCCCAGGATATCCTCTTTCTTTGACATCATCCAGAGCCAGGAGCAGAAAGAGCATATAGCACTCTGAAGCCTGGGATAACTTATACATACACTGACCTCAGTATTTGAACTTTAACCATGAGAATCCACAATTTAAACAGTACAGACTGAAAAGCATCACAGGTATGCTTTAAGAATATCAGCAGGGACCGTTTCTTTTATTATCAGGCAAAACTGATGAGTACTGACAAGGTTTGAGCTTGGTTAAATCACAATTTAAAACTTTGAGGTTTTACCAGTAAGGTGTTCCCACGAAGGAGTTGGCTGGAGCGACAATAGAGGCTGAGCCAAAGTCTCCTAGTTTGACCTGACCGGGCTCTGTCAACAAGATGTTTCCGGCCTTCACATCCCTGAGAGAAATGATCAGATAGGAGAAAATGACAGGTCAGGAAAAACATGATGGAGACAAAACACTTTGAGAGAAAATGCATTGTTGGAGGCTGTGGAGCAGCATGATGCACAGTGTGAGAGCACAAGCACTGTTGCATAAGCTTATCTCAGGCAGCACAGTTTGTGCTTTCTCCCCTGTATTTGTTTAGTCTCTTGTCAGAAGTGTGGGGGAGGAAAGCAGAACAGATCCAGATAAGTGAGAAATGAATAAGGGTTACCTGTGAATCATGTTGTGAGAGTGAAGATACACCAATCCCTGCAATGCACCATGGGTTATGGCAGCTATTTCCACTTCCTGGAGGGGTTTCTTGTGGACTGAGTGAAGAGAGAGATTTGAGGATATTAGGAATTGTATATAAATATATAACTACGTAAGCTATATATAACAAATAAATAACTAACTTATTAGTGTTTTGTAATTACTGATATGTATTGATTACCTTCTAAGAGGTCAGAAGCTGAACCCAAACAGTACTCCATCACCAGCTAGGAGAGAGACAGGGGGAGTGTTAAACTGTAAACCAAGAGCACACTTGGTGTTAAATACTTTGTTATGCTTGACCTGATTGGAAAGAGCTTTTTGTACTAGAGGCTTCAGTCTATTTATCAAAGAGGTAACGCTGCTGTGAAACTAAGGTGCAGCCCAAGAAAGTGTTCTCATGTCCACCTCAAAATTGCGGTCTGAGAGCCAAAGTACGCATCAGATGTGAAAGCCAACCATCCTGCATAATGTGTAATTATTTACATGTCTAATACATACTAGTCCATCTTAAAAAAAATAATTGAATAGCATAAAAAAGCGGATTCATTTCCCAAATTAATTCAAAAAGGTAAACTTTCATATATTCTATGTTCATTCACAAATGCCACTTTTCCATTAGTACCTTAATAGCTCAACTCAGCTTCTAGGGTTTTCCATTAGGTGCTAGTACCTGGACCAGGTACTTTTTTAGTGCCTACTCAGCCATGGTTCCAAGTACGTCAAGTCGATCAGAAAATGTGACGTCAACAGAATGCATGCCACTGATTGGCCAGGCAGTGATGTCACTAGATGAGTCATGAAAGCGACTCTTTCACGAGAATCAAACCAGCCGTTTTTGAAACCCATCAACACAGACGCTTGGTGACCGATGACAGACATCACTGGATTTTTGGGCCGAGGCAGCACTAGTTTATTTTCCACTTAATGGAAAATAAACTAAACTGAGTCGAGCTGTGTAGGTACTATTAGAAAATAGGCGAAAGTGAGCCTTTTTAGTTTTAATTTTGATGATTATAATTCATACCTCATTAAAATCTGAAATCCAAAATCTCAAATAGAATATTTTTATACCTAGTTTTTTTTTTTGGTTTTTTTTAAACACGTAAGCGCCTTTATTATGAATTACTGCATTAATGCAGCATGGCGTAGAGATGCTCATCTTGTGGATCTGCTGACATGTGACTGAAGCTCAGGTTGCTTTGATAGCACCTTTCATCTTGTCTGTGTGTTTGGGTTCAGTGGTTAGTGTTTCTCATCTTCCTCTTGACAATACAACATAGATGCTCTGTGGGGTTCAGGTCAGGTGAGCTGGCTGGCCAATCGGGCCTAGTAGTTGTGGCACTGTGGGCAGGGGCTAAATCCTGCTGGAAAAGGAGATTGGCATCTCCATAAACTCTGTCAGCAGATGGAAGCATGAAATGCTCTAAATCTCCTGGTAGGTGGCTATGTTGACTTTGGACTTGACAACACAGTGGACAAACCAACACTAACACCAGCAGATGCTATGGCACCCCAAATCCTCGCAGACTGCAAAAACTTCACACTGGATTTCAAACACCTTGGATTCTGTGCATCTCCACTCTTCCTCCAGACTATAGGACCTTGATTTGCATATTAAATACAAATCTTACCTTCATCTGAAAAGAGGACCACTGATCAACAGTCCAGTTTGTTTCCACCTTAGCCTAGGTAAGATGCTTCTGACATTCTCTCTGGTTCAGGAGTGTATTGATATTAGGAGCGCAACACTTGTAGCTACTTTCCTGAAGACATACCAACGCTAACGCTTTGAATTGATTTTCTTGACAATCCCCTCAAAGCTGCAGTCATTACTGTTGCTTGTGCAACTTTCTACTAATATGCTTTGATACAGCACTCTGCAAACAGCCAGCCTTTTCAGCAGTGACAGTCTGTAAATTACTCTCCTTGTGAAGGGTGTCAGAGATCATCATCTGGACAACTGTCCAGTCAGACAGTCTTCTCCATGATTGTCTCAGACCAACTAGATTGAGAGATGCACTTAATTTGTACTGTTTTAATAATAAATTTAATTAAAACACTGTAATATTGCAGTATGTGCCTTTAGGCATAATCATAAAATCTTAAACCAAAAAAGGCTTGAAATACTTAACTTGTCTGAGATGTTTTGTTATAAACACACACAATATGTCTGATAATTGCACTTATGTTATTTTTAGGATTTCTTTTTTGCCACACCAGGTTTCTCCCGGGACTGAGAACCCTTTGAGGATATCTGGAACAAAAACTGCATTTTGGCTGGAGGTACCAGAGACTATATTTAATTCTTACAGTCACAGTGAAACAAACAGACTCTGTGGCAACTGCAACTTGCATCAAGTTGCACGGAAAAAAAAGGGAAGTATTAGAAAGTGGTTTCAATATTAGAACAAATGGCCAAAGTTTTATGTTTTTATTCACATTGAAACAAAGGAGGGTTTGATGTTGTCTTCCTAACCAAGAGAGAGAATGTGAAAGCAGGAGCATTGAGGGGAAGCAATTAAAGGGTGTGTCAAAAACTATTGACTGGTACTGTACATTTAAAAATAACAAAGAAAACAATATGAATATATACTAAATACTATTCCCTTAAAAGTAAATACTGCCCAGTGAGCAAGCTGTCACGCCAGAGGTTTGCGCTCTCTGAGTGCTTCTTGTTTGTTAATTTGTGGTACTGGAGACAAAGTTAACACCTTTAATATCCCAAGCAGCACATTTTGCACATATAAAGCCATGCACTGATGACAATACATCTGCAGTTTTCTTTATGTACTGCCCTATTTAAGATCAAGGTAAACGGCTTTTGCACACACTCACCCAGGCTGTGTGTTCTCTCAGGTAGCAGCCACGATACTCCACAGTGTTGGGGTGGCGTAATTTCTGGAGGAACTTCACTTCCTTGATGATATCCTGCCATTTCTGGAACATGAACAGAGCCTTGAGCACTGAGAAGCAAATTTCTTCTATACGTGAGATATTAAATCTCCATAGATCAGACATTAGAGAGTTGTCAGGTCCTACCTCATTGGACTGTTTGCCACTATAGGACATTTTCTTGATGGCCACCACCTCATTTGTGCGGATGTCGTGGGCCTAATGGGGAAAATTAAGGGACAACATACAGTAAATTTCTTGAAGCTGTGGATGATGTTTAAACCAGCTTTCTCAGTGTTTCTTTAAATAGCACAGACACCCTCGCCTTGTGCCCCCCCCCCCATTGGATACAACAAAGAAATAGCCATTAGATAAAACAAGGATTTCTGCAGAGCTTTGTTCCCTTTTCTCCTCTGCCCTCCTATCATCCCTTCATCCATGACTGGCTCTTTTTCACCCTTCATTAAACAAGAACTTTCATCCTCCACTGAAAAGTTGTTCTTCATCCCTGACTCGCACCATGCTTTTTCTTTTTCCTTCCCTGACCTGCCACCTTTCATCATCAGTCGACAGGTTTATCCAGCTTGTGCTCTTAATGGAAGTAGCACCATCTGCCAGCTATTCTTCTTTGCTGCGCTTAGCTTTTCTTAGCACCAATCACTCCAACTCCAGCAAGTTTTACAAAAATTACATTTCAACAAAGTGGAGAACTTTTCTTTTTTTTTTTTAAATTATGCTATGAAAATGTTACTTGTAACAGCAATCTGATCAGCGTTTGAACTGCCTATCAGGGTTTTTGTCCAATCCAATTTAAATGTATTTATAAAGCACATTTGAAACAACGAGGTTGATCAAAGTGCTGGACATTTCTCTCTTATAACAGGCCTATGTGCATGAGCAAGACTGGTCTGCACGTAGTTAAGGTGATGAGTCTGTGTTACCTTACTTAGTAAGTAAATTTCCTGTCATTTACTGTCATTTCTTATGAGGGGAAATAAAGGTGGGCACCAAAATGGTTTGTATGCAGGAAAAACTGAGCCTACACTGTTTCTGGTGCCAAAATACTGACTAACTCAACATTAAGTCAGTAAAATAATTAAGACAATGCTGAGACAAAAACATACATACGAAGGTAACAATTTTCATTTCATCTGTAGTGCTTTCTTTATATAAATTTAGTTTCATATACAGCATTATGATCACCAAGCTAACTGCTCAGGGAATGTATTCCTACATTTCTGACAAGTAGAAAACAGTAACAAAAAAATCTAAAGCAGAGCACTTTCTAGAGCTTGCCAGTAGTTTGAGTCATTGTAAGATTGAAAAATAAAATGTTTTCCAAATATATATATAATTTTTTTTTTTTTTTTACAGATGCCTTCAGCTAAATGGTAAAACCATATACCCACTACTAAATCCAGGTTAACCATAACCATGCACCAACAGCTCATACAGCACAAATGTTTTAAATCATCCACATCAACAGGCCAGCTGAGAGAGATCAAACACACAATTCATAACTATAAACACCACAAGTACCTGCATTCATATTAAGTAACAGACCATCACATTTATGCCCACACTGAGGGGAAAAAAGAACACTTAAGGGCTCTTGTGTGCAATCTCTCTGTGACTATCACATGTCTAGTATAGACCCAAACCCTGAGAAAAGTAACTTACAAAGTACACTGCCCCAAAGCTCCCATGGCCGATCTCCCTCAAGGTCTGTGAAGAACTTCTCAGGGTCCTCCCTTGAGAACAGTTCAGCCACCTCCGGGTCCTTCAGGCTCCCGGCCCGCACACTCGACGGCATGGCCAGCGCCTGGCGAGCATGGAGCAAACACACTGGGTGAGCATCTGTTATTTGGAAATGATACTAACATTTGTGCTGAAAGCACGAGTTGCCTCGGAAACGCGGTCTAGTCTGTCACATGAAGTCGACACACTTAGATCTCTGTGGAGGAAATTGTTGACAGTGATGTCACTTATGCCATTTTTTTTTTTTTTTAAATACTATTCTCAGCCAAAGATGAAAAGGGAAAGGTATAAATAACAACAGTCAGAGTACAAAGCACAAATTTGGGCTTACACCCATATCAGACATTTCTCTCTTTTAGGAGGAAATACTCATACTAAAATCACAGAGTTTCTCTTACATTTTATCAACAATTAACAGTATTATCACAGAATTACTTTTTTTTTCTTCTTCTCCTACAGATATTGTCATGTATTGCAGAAAACTATCTTGCAATATATGTATGAGGATTGCAGAATTGCTGCATTAAGATTAAGGATGTTTCTGGCAACTAATTTTACGAATACTTCAGGTGTTAAACTGTTTCTGAAATGTGTCTCTTACAATGTTAGATAAGCCTGCTGAGTGTGGCTAACATTAGCAGTGCTAGCACAAGCAGCCTTCTCTCCTTGTGGGGTAACATCCGCATGCCTGTACAGAATGTGCTTATGCATTGCTACAGTGGAGTGGTTAAATGCCAATTTACTCTGACACAACTTACATACATCCTTTTTCTCTAGATCAGAATACTGCAGAGCTGCACTGGCTAGCAGGGCTGACATCCACACTTCTCGTTTACAACTTCCCATCACACAGAGAAATTGAGCTGTCTGCCAAAACTGCAGTCCTGGCTACTAATGGGTGGCTGTGTAACATCTTAGATCCAACAGTTAACTAGCATTAAATAATATACTGTAACCAGCTAGTTTTTCTGCTGCTGACCAGTGAGAGCATGTTTAAACATCTAGTCAACTATCTGTGCACATCCCTATATGTAATTTGTCATCACAGTGCCATATGCTGAGTTCCTCTGATTTTACATGACTATGTAGTCCTGTGAAAAACTAAATACACATATACAGCTTAAATAGGAATTAAGAGGATAAGTAGTAGCCACCAATCAAATGCACTTAATTAATCATCACCAAGTTTGAGCTCCTTTACAAAAGCAGAAGTTTTGACAGTTTGCTGGTCTGGAGCTTTCAGGTGTGTTAACACAATGCCACAATCTTCCCAGGAGTGAACAAACAAACAAACAAACAAAAAAAACCAAGTGGTCTACAGAACTCTACAGGCCTCAGCATGTTATAGCTCATAACAGTACAATTAGAAATAGTCTGAACAAGTTTGGCTTGTTTGGAGAAAACCGCTACTCTCTAAAAACAACATAGCAACACTGCTTAGGTTTGCAAAGCTGCATTTGAAGAAACCACAACACTTCTGGAACAATGTCCTTTGGACAGAAGAGACCAAAGTGGAGATGACTGACCATAATGTATAGTGCCATGTTTAAAGAAAACCAACCACCCGTTTTCAGCACAAACACCTCATACCAACTTGTCAAGCACGGAGGTGGAGGGGTGATGATTTGGGCTTCTTTTTTTTTTTTTTTTGCAATTACAGGACCTGGGCACCAAAATATTCCAGAGTCAAATGTGAGGCCATCTGTTCAACAGTTAAAGCTTGGCTGAAATTAGGTCATGCAAAAGGACAGTGAAACCAAGCACAACAGCAAATCACTAACAGAATGGCTAAAGTCATACAAAAAAAAAAACATTACTTCAAGTTATTGCTACTAAAGGTGGTTCTATAAGCTACTGAATGATGGGAGGGGATGATACATGGGGTGGGGAATTATGACTGATATAGATAAAAAATATCAATGTGTCCATCAGCTTCAAATAACAAATCCATCATGTTTCTATGTTTAGAGATGAACAGGGCTGACCACACTGTATAATTTTTTTTTTTTTTAACATTTAACACTGCAACATGTGGCTTTATAATGTAGTGGTTTACACATCTGCCTAACAAGCAAAGGATCCCACTTTGATCCCAGAAGGAGACGCAAATCAATTAAGAGTTAACAGGAAGGGGATCCGACATTAAAAACTCTGCCAAATAAAATATGTGGAGCTACCCACTGTGGAGGCCCCTTGTACATAATGGGGCAGCTAGAAGTACCTTTCTGCTTAATTAGCACTGCTATATGATATAATTTTGTAACCGCCATATTTTCACCAGACAGAGTATATACAGCTTTAGCTTCTGCAGAGGAAACAAACACCATTTTTCAGAGCACATAATCCATTTTAGAGATCCAAATTGATCTTAAAATGGCAGATGCAGCATCGTTTTCCTTCAAACTATTCTTTCTGTAATGTTTCTTTAATCTCCCAGAATCATGAAAGTGTGATTTAAAAAATCCAAAGCATTTCATATTATTTTCTGCATTCTCAATGCTAAACAAAAGATTCTTCTCATACAATGACGCTGACAAGTCAGTCACTGGTCCTTCAGCAGCAAGCACACAAAACCACACAGCTACCGCTGTGAGATAAAAGGTGCACTTGTGTTACAAGCCAAAGAATAACACACAGCCAGGTTAGGCTGAATGCCCAGGTGGGCTAAGATGGCTTTTTTTCTTTGAAGCACTAAAATGTTAAGATAGTGACTCACACTTTGCTTGATTTGCAATTGTACACACTTGCATTTCAATGCTGATCAGCCGAACAGAAATACATGAATTAAAGTTGAGATCATGGTACAGGATCAGGTACTAAACCACCATGGAATTTGAGGGTTACATTTTGGAGAATCAAGCCTGGATGATTTTCCATGCAGCTCTCATACATAAAGACAAGTTGTTGAGAAACATCAGACAACAGCAGGCTAAATTCAACAAGATAAAAACTGCCAACCAGTTTAGCAGACCCATGCTTTGCTTCCTGTGTGGGAACAGCGTGACTACAAGATTTACTTGTTTTAAGTGAAAGAACCTGTAACCCCTACTCTGAAAAGCTTTCATGAGCAAACATTATAATATAGCCAAATGGGTGTTCAATACAGGAATGCTGAAGACCCGATCTAAATATGTGGCAGATTACTCACCAGTTTTTAATCATGTCCTACTCGGTAAGCTGATATAAGACTAGAAAACCTTGAAATAATGGAGATTACTCGTGGTGTCTGTTTCTGTCTAAAATCTAGCAAGAACCATCAGATATATTCTGTGCTACAGAAGTTCAAAGCCAACACATTCTTATACTGAACCTGGTATTTTTGAATAGTGGTTGCTTTTTACATAAACAGTGAAAAATAAATTATTTCACTGGTTCAGTCTTCCTTTTACACAAGTGGAAAACATCTGAAAAACCAAACACTCACATAGGTCCAATTTGTACATGGTGAATATTTTGTGCAGCTGAAGTGCAGATAAAAACTTCTCATTTGTGTGATGCACCCTGTGTCACAGTTGTCAGCCTCCTACAGGTTAGGTCATCACTGGTCTTAAAGACTTTATCAAGGGGCGATGGCATCTTTTTGAAATTTTACGTTATCAATAACTGATCAAGCTCCAGTTTTTCCATCCACCTTAAAATGAATATACCAACATTAATTTGGCCATTTTTCTTCTGACAAACGGGAAGCATTTGGTTCCCTTTAAAAATGGGAAGTTCTTTGAAGATTGTAACTAAGCCAAAAGGCAGCTTGTAACCTTTTTTTAAAAAATTCTTTTAAGAAACCATCAATGTCAGAGGCGAAAGCAGAAGCGTCAATTGCATGGTTTCATCCATAATCCAAAACATACACTCAGTTTTACAGAGAGAATCATAGACATATTGTTAAAAACGTCTTGGCTGTGTTTGACTGGTCAGGCAGACGAGTAATTTTCCATATATGTGCTTGCCATCTGCATCAGCTGAGCGAGCTAGACGGCTTTTGCACTTGGCTGCTCAATTAGGCTACCCTTGCTGCTGCTCACTAAAGAAATGCACAACATGTATTTAACAGCAGCTTGAAAACAACTCAGGGTGTTCAAGGTGCAGGCCAACAACAAGCTTCCACGTCAATGTCAACCTCCCCAAGATCTGAAAATCAGGCTGCTAATAATGCCTGCCAGTGTCTTTCCCGCAAAAGGGGTGGGATGCGGACTCAGCTTTCCGTGTTAAATGATTTATAACACGTCTTACCGTGGCTTTTGGGATCCACTGTAGCTAGCTCTGGAGCTAGCTAACTGGCCTGGCTGGAAAATATATTCACTCCTCTTTCCTCGGCGCTGGTGTCTATTCAACACGAACAAACCGCATTCTGCCTGTCGATGCTTTTACTTAAACCCCTCTCCATCCTGATGCTCCCAGTCAATTGGACAGCTAGCACGCCTGTGCGACTTGACATGAGTCAAGTGGCAGTCAGTTTAAGTGACAGCTAGCTAGACTGTCTCCTGCCAGCTAACCTAGCAGCAGCGGCGCCGTCTTCCAGAGAAAATCAGCGGCTAGCTCTGGCTGCTAACTAAATAACGCAACGCCAAGAGCTGCCGGGGGCGCTTTCAGTGGAAGGCTGGTTCATTCAAATGGACAGCTCCGCTCCACTCAGCACTTTGCACTGTCATTACGGTAATGCTGCCGGCGGATTTAATCAACAGTTCGTGTTATCCCCATTTTGCTCGACTCTCAACCGTTTTTGTTCAGGACTTCATGATGGCGGAGTGGGGCGGGAGCCGAGCGGAAAACGGAAGTAGTCTTCTTCGACGCTTTGGAAACGAGCGCGTGAGCTGTAAACAGTATCCCCACGTGGCCGAGTAGGTTCACAAAAACAAAAAGGAAGGATTAGCGCCACAATATTCATCGGGGTTCATAGTTTACTAATATAGAAACTTGTTTCCACCCCCACCCAAAATCAGAATTTTGGGTTAAATATCTTAAAGGTTTTGTTAAAAAGCTCAAAATTTCTCAGAAGTTTGAGTCAGTAAATTGAAATTTTGAGATACCTAACTCAAAATTCTGGATTACCTTTACATGGCATAAACAAACAAACAAACAAAAGATATCAGTAGCTTGTTTCCACCACTCAAAAGCAAACACTTTTTGCCATCCATAAGTCAAAATTTCAGGTCAGAGATTTCAGAATTTTAGGTGTCTCGAAAATTTTGGTTAGAGGTCTCAAAATTTTGAGTTAGTTAAATAAAAAAATCTCATTAAAATGAAACTAAACTGTTTTAATTAAGCCTAATTAAAAACAAGAGATGTCTTCAAGACTGGAAGTAAATTACTTCAAAGTGGTTGTAACAACTGTGCTGAACAGATGAAATTTTCCCTGATAAATAACCCCATCAGTGCATCTTCTTTCACTTACCCAAGTCACAGTTGCAGGTGGGCTGGAGCCTATCCCAGCTGCCAAAGGATGAAAGGTGGGCTACAACAGTCTATCACAGTGCTAAACACCCCCTGAATCTTAGCTTTTTTGTTAACCCTGTAACATTAAGTGTATTTCCCATCACACAGACCTTATGGCTCCTGTGCCAGTCAAATGTGTTCATTAGGTCTGATAATAAACTACTTTTAACATTCATTTTAGAGACACTACAAACAGCATGAGAAAACATCTTTGGTACATGTGTTTTTATATTGTTTTTATGTTAATATATTGTTGGCCTACATTATGTCAAGCAACATATGTGGGGCAGCCTCATTAATAGATTGACATCACCGGTGGATTGCCTGTTCTCTGTTAAATAAATAAATAAATAAAATAAATGAGACAGGATTTGATCCAGATAATAATTAAACTCTCTTAATAATTACATCACATGTAGTGATGTAATTATTGAAAGGTTAGCTCAGTGCATATTAATAAAGTTGTTTATTCATTCCTTATAACAGTGGCCAGCGTTTGGGATGACAGATCATTATGCAAGCTTTACGGAGAAATTCCGATGCTATAGCGTGATGAGATTGCGTGACATTTCCAAAACTACTATGTAATCCTTACTGAGAATTAAAGATGCTATATAGTGATGCTGTTGCATAATGTAACAGAAGGACAAACACATCTAGCCATGACTTACCAGCAACATTCAGCTGTTGTTTAAAATCAAGGCGAGTACTTCAACTGTCATGTGCCAGCTATTTGCTGCCATTGTGTGGGGGTAGATCTTACTCTGTGGCTATTAACTGAGATTTTTTTTTCCAAATCTCTTTTCATTTTGTTGTTTTGGTTGTTTTCCTTCATTCAACCTGATTTAATTTCAGATGATGTCTGCACGCATCAACACGTCATCGCAATCATACATATGGCTTGTTTGGCATGGCATTTGCTCTCTTAATCTACTCAGTATAATCTGTGTTGTGCATTTTTAGATGATGCAGCACACACACACACACACACACACACACACACACACACACACACACACACAAAGCACACAAAAGAAACATTTTTCCCCTGAACCTTTGTGCATTACCATTCTCAGAGGCTGATAAGCCTGAGACGCACTGAAAAAGAACTTTCTTATTACAGGACAACAGAGCTGAGGGGTCGCACTTTATAACTGTGGCATTAAAATCATCTTAGTCCTATTATTAATCGAATAATATAACATTTCATTTCATCAACCTCCAGCTCCTATCACTGTGAAGTTTCTCTTATTTGCAAATTCAAACCTATAGCCTATTAATTTGTCTCCACTCAGCCTTTCCTCCCCCCTTATCATTTTTTTTAATTCAAACTCTCTTCACCCATATACCTCCTGCCCTCCCCTCCACAGACATCTTTTTGCAGCCACGGACATAGGCTTGCATAACTCCTCAGCTGGCCCACTACTGCAGCAAAAAAAAGATAATAAATCATTATTGGTTCCTGTTGCATTGCCCAGCAGATTATGCTTCTTATGCAAACAGATTTTTGATGAATTTACATAACAGGAAGCATGCAAAGGGAAAACGGTCAGGAGAAGAGGACACGCACACCAAAGAGACCCAGTGTTTTAGTGCTTCAGCTGAACTGGGTATCAGACTAAACATTTACATCATTTTTGTTGAACACTCACCCCAAGCTGTAAAGGGAAAGAAAAGAGAACCTGAGAAAAACATCATATTTGTCCCACAATTTAAAACATTTAGAACATTCCTGTTCACAGCTTGCTTACAGTGAAAAAGGGACATTTTCAATCATTTCTTGATATTTATATTGTGAAAAAAAACTCAGTGCATTGTTATTTATTGGTATGAGACATTTATGGTTATACAGGTTGTCTATAGTGTTAAGGTTTTCTGTTATTCTGTTAAACACTATCTGTTGTTTATCTACAGCAGAGCAATTGCAAATAAATGCATGCAATAATACCCCAAATTTGTCTTGCTATCAAAAAAAATGACATTTTCCTTTATGGTTGATCTAGAAGGAAAAAGAAAGGCAATACCTTTGTGTCACTATTAAACCTACAGAAACGCTAACAAGAGTGTTAATAATGTGCTAAATACATTTTAAGCCTATCATTTGTAAAAAAAAAAAAAAAAAACCCAAAACAAACAAAACCCAGTGGCCTCAGTGGCCAGGGGTAGGTCTTTATGAATACAACGCGATGTTTATTTTGTAAATTATGATCCTCATTAGAGTGAATAAGGAGGCTGAAGCAGGGTATGCTTTAGGGCAGAACAAGAGATAAACAGAATTCTTCAACCAAAAAACAAAACAAAACAAAGAAGTGTTCATTAGGTTTGCAATTCAAGTCTGACTTTTATTTTATTTCTTTTTTTCTGATGACATTGTTATACCTATTTGGACCCTGGAGTAATTTATGTCATAATTTTGTTTAAAAAAATGCCAAAGATATGAAGGAGCAGAAAAGCAGTTCATTATAAACAAACAAAACAAAAGCATATCTCTGAATCTGGTACAGTGTCTCCATAGTGAAATGGTTTACACAGTTGCCTAACAAGTAAAAGATTTGCGGTTTGATCCTCTGAGAAGCGTCAAATCCCTTTCGGGTTGCGTCAAATCCAACATGTGGAGCTACCTGCTGCGGCGACAACTTGTGAATAAGGAAGCAGCTGAAAGTAGCTTTACTTCATCTCTGAATATCGGATGAGATTTGGTAAAATTATAGCAGCATCAGGGAGTTTCAATATAGTAGTAAAAGAACTAAAAGAGAAATCTCAAAGAGGTCTAAATGTGATTAAGAGGTGCATTTTCTTATTTTCAAATTCAGTCTGCTTTCAGATATTTAAAAGTGTCATTGAGTGCTGTGCGGCATGTGACGTCTTTACCTGCTGGGACAAACACCAACACCCATAGATACATTTTTACAGAGACACAGAAACACAGAAATAGTCAGATACCCAGCTACTCACACAACCCCCCTCTTTCAAATCCTTAAACCCAAGAGCTGAGCCCAAAAAAGGATGCTGTGTGTCAATTAGTGCTAAACTAACTGCCATCGCTGAGACACACTCTGGCCTCTCACACAAGAACAATGTAGTCCAAATAGCGATGAACACAGTTTAAGGAAACGTATGCAAAACACTGGGAGGAAGAAACTAAAAGCCAAAATAGGGGAGAATAATTTTTTTGCCCTTAGAAATAGATGAATTGGCAGCATATCTATTAGCAAGTACAGAGTCAGTGAACACAAACTGGCAAAAAAGGAACATAAAATAAAAAGCTATTTTAAACCTTTGTATTGAGTATTAACCTCAAACACAGTCATAAATCCCTTTTTTTCCCCTCAAATGTAACAAACACTTATGCAGATTATCACACAGTGGGATAATAGCTGTAATCGGCCTGTGACTCTTTAATTCTTCAAAAATCTGCTCCACTCTAATGTCTTTGAAAATAATCGGGGCTAAAACAGCCGAGAGAGGAGCCAAATGACCATCTACTCTTTTACTGTGTCCCTGCCTATACTGAAAAAACAAACACATTATTACAAAAATATTAAACATGCACACAAATATGTCTTTGTAGCTTCTCAGCCATGATAGCCTCAAGAGCTTGATAAAAGGCAACTGGACTTTTTGAAGACGTTTCACCTCTCATCCTGTTCTAAAACCAAAAGGTGGAGAGTGCCAGGTATTTAAACCCTATTGGGGGTTGTCCCCTGTGGAGGTGGTTGTTGGTCCGGTACACTCTTTTGAGGGTATCGTTGTTTACATTTTGGACAGATGTTTTGAAAGAGGAGTAAAAGAGGCCATCCATGTCCACTGTGAATGACCATCATTAAACAGAGGTGTTGTCTTACAGCACCAGCTGTCAGCCACCTATAATGCAGTCCTGAGCTCCCTTCCCAGGCGCCTCAGCCCCCACACACACCTTACTTCAGGTCACTTTCAGATGTCAGTTTTTCCAAAGAGATGTTTGCAGTTTTGTTGCATAATGTTTCCCTAAAAAATGATATTAAGAAAAATTAAAACTAAACTCCTGTTAAGTAACACATAAATTGTGTAGGGAATTTTAACCAGTGTTAGAAGATTCTGTAATAGGCATAAATTAAAACGCATTACTACTGTAGATCATTTTTGGTGATGTAGTTGTTGACACAGTGGTTAGAGATGATTGCAACAAGTCAACAAAAAAATGGCAAAAAGCAAATCATTTAATAAAATAAAGCAAGCAAAACAAACCAACAAATAAACAATAAAATAAAATGTAGCTACAAAAAAAAATTGAACCAAAAACTTATTGAGGTTAAAATAGAGGTTGATAAAGAGAAAATATAGTACTTCTCAGCCAATTTGTTAATCCATTTATAATTCTATACAGAAAAAACTATTCTGATTAAAAAATAGTTGGTTCCAAATGCAGATATGTAATTTTTCCCTGTTTTTATAACACTACCATTTTTTAAATTAGAAAGTAGATGTCACTTCAGTTTCACAAAGAGTATTTAAACTATTTTCTGACAAAAAAAATCAGTTAATATTTATTAAAGTAACTGTTAAATAAATAGATAATATATATTAAATGGCAACAAAAGTAGGTGTTAGCTGTAGACCTAGTTCTTTTATAATGTATTTAAAACACCTACTCATAATGGTAGACTTGTGTTGCATCTGTTGTATAAAACATAAGTGAATGGGAGGGGGTACTGTAATTACTTCACTGTAAAGAAAAGAACCTGTAAGCTAACTTCATCATATCATATCTTCACTCAGCTGTGGGTTCAGATAGCGGAAACATTTGTGATGTCACCACTCTGCAGGAAACCAGGGCTTCATCTCTTTCATCCATGATCCTGCTATCCTCCGGTCACACCGCTGACTCCTCCCCACAACTCTGGATGGAGACACACACACATTCACACACACCCTCATACAATTTCCAAGCATCCTGGCAGTCTGGGCACAGAGGATTGCGGCACGCTGAGAGGCACAAGCTGTTGTGATTGATCACAGATAGCGCTTAGACTGAGGAACAGACGGAAGGCAGGGTGCTTTTGACACTGCACAGGTCAGCTGCAGATTCTCAGCTCCAGAGAGCTTGTGTATGATGCGTTTGGCTGACAAACAGAAACCATCTGAGGAAGGTAATATTTCTTCACCACTTAACTATTTAGATAGTAACAACACTCAGTAAATTTTTAAGGAAATTATCTAAATAATATTTTTGATTCTTCAGATAACTGCACGGTTTAAAGTACAGCAAAAGTTTATTGGACTAATTAGTATGTTAGTAGATTTTTTTCAGCAGCAGTGTCTTGCAGTGGCAAAACCCCACCAAGTTCTATATCATGTGTCAAAAATATCAGTAGTTTCCTGACATTTCATAAAAACACATCTGTATTTCCTCTTGCAGAAATGAGCTTGGGGGCGGCGTGCATTTTCTTGCGGGGAGGGAAAAACATTGTAAGTACTGCGCTGATATTTTCAAACTGCTTTGAAAGACTTATTGGATCCTAACATGCCTTTCACCTCTGTAGAAAAATCTGTATAATGAAGTCTAAAAATTTATATTCACATTTTTTTATTGTGTGGAGAATGAGTCATTATCTAGTTTTCTTTTTCCTGTATGTTCATATTGTGACAGCTCTTGTACTCATAAGTAGTTATAAAGCACAGTATTTGTTCATAATGTTTATATTACACTGAACTTAAGGAATTATTCTTTCTTTGTGCAGACGAGAGAACTGGCTGATGATGAGATTGATGGTAATTAGTTATCTTTTCAATTTTTATTGATTAACTCATTGTTTTGATCTATACATGACTTGGAGGTTTTTACACTTTGTGCATTTCATAAAATCACTTTTTTTTTCTTTTTTTTTTACTTTTTACTTTACACCTCTACAGAGCTGCGCGATGCATTCAACGAGTTCGATAAAGACAAGGATGGGCTGATCAGCTGTAAGGATCTGGGCAACCTGATGAGGACAATGGGTTATATGCCCACTGAGATGGAGCTGATTGAGCTGAGCCAAAATATCAACATGAACCGTGAGTACTTCCTAAAATAATAGGGTTTAAAAGTTGAATTTGTTGAAGAACTACACAGTTAGTGGCTGATTTCATTATTTTAATCTAGACTTGATGAAACGCAGAAAAGCCCACAGACGTGTCAATCTTTTTTCCCTCCAGTCGGCGGCAGAGTCGACTTTGACGACTTTGTGGATTTAATGGCCCCAAAACTCCTGGCTGAGACGTCTGGAATGATCGGTATGAAGGAGCTGAAAGATGCCTTTAAAGAGGTGAGAGGGAAGCGCTTTTTCTGAAACTTTAGAGCCATCGGCTCACTTCAGTGCCAAATGAAGATGTTTTGTCATAAGGCCGTGAATAAAAGTTGCTCTCTATTGTTTCTTGCTTCTCTGGTTAGTTTGACATGGACGGAGATGGAGAGATCACAACGGACGAGCTGCGATCAGCCATGATAAAGCTGATGGGAGAGCACATGAGCCGGAGAGAAATCGATGCTATAGTGAAAGAGGCTGATGACAATGGGGATGGCACGGTAGATTTTGAAGGTACAAACTGTCTTTCACCAACGTCAGTAAGAGTAAAAGGGCAGTAAAGTGAAGTAACTGATCCACGTCTTATTCTCGTTTGCAGAATTTGTCAGAATGATGTCCCATCAATGACCGCCAAGGACAATGCCAGTCAGAAACATTTATCGGAACCTCTACAGACATGCACTAACATCGACGCTGTTCTTTTCTGAAACTTGAAAATACAACAATAACACACACAAAAAATGGGAAAATTAGCTCGAAACAAGCAATATCCAGCTGATCTCAGAATGGATTTTATAGCTATGCAAAGAATGACAATTTGTAATGATTTTTTAAATGTAAGAGCGCTAAAAAAAGAGAGCTTTGTTGTTTTGTTTGATAATGTATACTATATACACTGGAAGCCTATTTTGAATTGTCTTATTGACTTGGAATTGTTTGTACATTTTTATTGTTTTTGAATTGCATTCATTCTCATTTAAACAAAGTTACAATACAAAGTAGGATATAAAGTTAAGCTACTGCTATACTTACACAGAATTAACCTGAGCTTGCTGTATTAAGTAATCTGTAACTAACTTCCAACAAGTGAAGTGGTATCGGGGGTCCGCCTTCTTTGGCAAAGCACAAAATAAAACATCTGTCTGTACATCTGTAAAGGATTCCGGAGTATTTGTAGAACATGAACGTTCTGACCTGAAAGAAACCCATGGACACTTCATTAACACTATATTAATATATCTGACATGTCAAGTCACTGATTAAAATGTAGAACATGAAACTTCTTGCATGATAACATGCTAATAATATGCAATGACTTAATGTAAGAAAGAAGAGATTTGGACCTGAGAAACCTCACGGATGCTGCTCTACTCTGGATAAATGGAGGATTGAGTAAATGCTTTAGAAGGACACTAAGAGATTGTGCCACCAAAAACAGGCACTGATTCTTCTAAAGTATCAAAATTAGGATATTGTGACCCACACATAAGAGATTTAAAGGTACTAAGTGCAAAAAAAAAAAAAAAAAAAAAAGCGGGGCAGGGGGGGTTCATGTCCTGGAACATGTCCTTTTAGAGAGACAGTCTGAGCCATTATTTAAGGTTAATACTCTCTCTAAGTTGTGAACTTCATGGAAATATGGACACAAACATAGAGAAGAGCTTAAAGGTATTAATGAGTATTATAACAGAAACTGTGTGAAATTTGAGGCACGTGAAGACTTCCTTGTTTTGTTTAGTTTTTTTAACCTATGGACTGAATTTTTCTTGTGGTTTATCCTCAGTAATTGTGTCATATTTGATCCAAAGCCAGCACAGCTGAGATTAAATATTGGGGCTGAATTCAGGGGCTGTGGTATGGGACACACTGTACTCTCACATTCAGGGAACTCCAGCCAAGCAGATGTTACCGCACGACAAACTGGGCACAGCCTCAAACAGACAGACAGATGCTGTGTGAGAGCTTATGGTACCAATGACCAGAAGTGAAGTGATTCTCTCTGTGAACCTAATTACTAAACACACATCTGTGAATGGTACTTCACAGATTGGATACGGGTTGTGAGAGCTCTGCCAGTATGCGTAACGGATAAGTAACAAACTATATGGTCTTTTATTATTATTTTTATTATGATTTTTAAGGGGATGCTCTTTTGTGTGGATGGGGACTCAGAGAGGCATTGAGATAAAAAGTTATTTAGGAAAGATCTCACCACTATTAATGGCACACTAATGTAAGTGAGCGCGTTTGAAGAGAGGGCTACGTTTAACCTTGGAGATGTAGTGCCAAGTGAGGCTGATGAGCCCAGAGGAAGAATCCGATGATGTAACGCTCACTGGCCGCCCTTTGCCCTGATCCTTTCTGATCCCTCTAACATCCAGCATCAACCTTTATTGCATTAATCCTCAACAATCTCTCTCTTGGTTGCTCCCAGACTCAATTCTGTTGGAGCCTGTAAACCCAGTGACTTCTTCTCAGCCAGATCCATTAAAAAAAAACTTGCCATTTTGACTCATTGTACTGATAGCCTCTTCCCCGGGCAGATTTCATTTGGTTAATCTTTCTGAGAAGAGCTGGGTATCTGCTACTGGACCACCTTTCCTGTGAGAGTAAATACAACTTATCAAAGTCACCCAGTCTTTGCTTGCTCACATTAATCTGTGAATTTGTTTTGTAACATTGTTTACAAACAATATTACATAACACCAGTAGTATAAACAACGTAAAGCTTCTTGTTTAAAAACACTAAGTCGGACCATGATGACTTGTGCAATGCCATTTTTCTTAACTGGCTGTGTGGGATGCTCAGGTGCTTTTATTATTTACAGTATTCCCACTACTATAAATACTTTTGCTATTATGTTGTCATTTGTATCACCTTAACAGAAAACAAAAGCTTAGTGGGACAGGAGAAGTGGGTGGATTAAGGAATTATGTGTGTCTCAGTCTTACTGACGTGAGCCCTGTAATACAGAGCTCAGTTAGCTGCTTCAGCCTCATTGAATTAACTTAAACTTTTAGGCTTCTATTTGCAAAATTTCCACAAGTCGTGGTCATGTAAAGTACATACTGTGGTTAACCAGTGAGCCACCTTTTTTCCCCCTCGGGTAACCTATGGATCTTTCAATATCTGTGGCACCATGTCTCAAATGTTTTCTTACTCACTGATGGCCAGTGTCATATTCTTTATGCTGTAGGGTTCTGGGACAGTACAGCTGATTGACTCAATACAGTCTTAAGGAAATCACCTTCTGTCCTGGCAGTGCTGAGGTAACTTATCAGCATAATGGACACTGCCTCTTATTGTCCATCAGAGTCAAGCCAGAGCACGTTGAGGTGTAGGCTAATAAGACTCCTTTGTTACCAGTGTCCAACAAGCTGCACAACAATTAAACAAATTACAGAAGAGGTGTACACAGAAGAATGCAAATAAAAGTTGATACATGTATTTAAAAAATCAACACACCTGAATGCAAACACAAATATCAAACAGAAGACATTAAAACACAGGAGTAAAAGAAGAAGAAGTAAACAAAGAAAGCCTTTATTTGTCATTATACAGGATGTACAACGAGACTGGAAAGCCACCCCTGTTTCAGTGCAAAACTGTAGAAAAGTCCACACATAAATATATAAAATAAAATATATTTAAAAAATTTAATAAATAAACAGCTAAATATATACATATAAACATGATGTACACTGGGCAAGTATTAGTGAATGAATATTGCACAGTATAGGAGTGATAGATGTTGCGCCGTTCATGAGTAGAGGATATTGCTCAGTATGAAAAGTTTCATTAGTCTACATTAGTGCTTTTTAGGAAATCAGCAGAGAGAAAGATGTACTAGTCTCATGTTTAATAATTCGGCAAAGTAAGTGTGTAATTTCAAAGTAAATGTTGTATTTTTCTGGGACCCACGACCTCGTGATTAAAGGATTGCTCATATAAAGCTACAGCACTGGAATTTGAAAGGAGCCTAAAATAGTTAATTAAAAAGACCCCTCCGCTCTCTCGCGGACGGAAGCCGGAAGGGCACATCCTGTGAGTTCTGTAGTAAGTACAGCCACTGCCGCTTCACTAGCAATGTATTTAGCTAAAACCCATAGTGTTATTAGTTTTCATCCGTGAAAGGCAAGCGACAGTAAGTCGAGTCATGCACATATTTATAAACTGACGCTGTGCCATTAAAGGACGGTTTAGTGTTTAGCTAATGGCAGGTAGCTAACGCTGCTGTTAGCTGCATTCTCGGCAGCAGTTAGTACTGTCACAGTTGGTTTGCGCCTCAGAAATGTACGAAAACACAGTTTGGAAACACTATAAGAACCCCATCTGTGTGCATTTGTTGCTAACTGCTCTGGCTGGTGTTTGACTTTGATTGGAGTCCTTAAGTGAGGTAGAAACAAGATCTACGTGTGTACTCTGCTGTGTATATATTTCACATGAAAGTGTGCTAGTATTGATAAGCTAAGAAGAGAGGTGATGATCAGGGAGCAGCAGTATGGTTTCATGCCGAGAAAGAGCACTGCAGGTGAGATGTTTGCTTTGAGAATGCAGAGGTATGCTCTGGAGAGAAGGGGAATGAAAGTCAGTAGGAGCAAGACAGAATACGTGTGTGAATGAGAGCTAGAAATGTGAAGATGCATAGAGTAGAGTGAAGGTAGAGAAATTTAAATACCTGGGGTCAACCATCCAAAGCAATGGACAATGCACAAGAAAGGTGAAGAAGAGAGTGCCGGCAGGATGGAGCAAGTGGAGATGAGTGTCGGGTGATTTGTGACAGAAGGATAGCAGCAAGAGTGAAAGGTTTACAGGATGGTAGTGAGACCTGCTATGATGTATGGTTTGGAGACCATGACACTGACAAAAAGACAGGAGGCAGAGCTGGAGTTGGGAGAGTTTAAGGTGTTAAGATTTTCATTGAATGGACAGAATTAGAAATGAGTACGTCAGAGGGACAGCTCAGGTTGAGCGGTGTGGAGACAAAGTTCGAGGGGCAAGGCTGAGATGGTTTTGGACATGTGCAGAGGAGGGATAGTGGATATATTGGGCAAAGGATGTTGAAGGTGGAGGTGCCAGGTAGGAGGAAAAGAGGAAGACCTCAGTAGATTCATGGATGTAGTGAAATGTGACATGCAGATGGTTGGTGTGACAGAGGATGCAGAAAGGGATAGATGGAGGCAGATAATCTGCTGTGGTGACCCCCTAAAGAGAGCAGCCAAAAGAAGACGACAACGCAACAGTTTTTAGTTTCAGTCCTATAGAAAACCAGCCTGCAATGTGTGAATATTTAGCATTTATGATTGTTTGATTATTAACCAATTATCAGAATTTTTGGCTTTTTAGTTTCTGATTACATGATTAAGCAGTGAATCCTTTCAGTAATAATTGCACTTCTGTGGAATAATAGACTCATGAGTGATGGCCTCTTGACTACTTATGTTATGCTGCACATTCAGCTACAGTTTGTATTTCTTTTTGTCCACACAGATCTCCCCTGATGTTGACTGGATGTAGAAATCTCTCCTGGACATTTTTCTTGCTCACCAGTGGAAGACTTTCGACTAGACGGAGTTTTAACTCACACGCTGCTGTCTCTGCACTTCAACCCCTTTCATCTGTCCTTCGATCTCCCCCTTCATCAACTCACAGTCATCACTTCCTGACTAGCAGACAAATCTCAGTGCACATTACTGCGTCTGTTAATTTCTCTTCAGCTCATTCAGATCATTCCTTTGCCCTGATGGAGTTAAAGGAAGTTCTGCAGGTTTTGGAGCAGCTTGCTCCACTGTCACTTGCTGAGTCGTGGGATAATGTTGGCTTGCTGGTTGAGCCGAGCAAACCTCGGCCCATTAAGACCATTTTGCTAACCAATGACCTCACAGATGCCGTCATGGAGGAAGCAGTTGCCGTGGGCTGCGACCTCATAATTTCGTATCACCCGCCTTTGTTTCGGCCAATCAAGCGTCTGGTACAGAAAGACTGGAAGCAGCGACTGGCCATCCGGGCTGTGGAGGCCGGGATAGCAGTCTTTTCCCCTCACACTTCGTGGGATTGTGTGAAAGGAGGAGTGAACGACTGGCTGGTCGGGGGACTTGGTAAGAGGTCTTTTCTGAATGGAAAATGTGACACACACACTTAAGTAATGAACATGACACTGAGCCCCAGACTTTTGTTTTATTCCCACCACTTTTTTCCATCGCTGGTGTCTGTCTTTGACCCTCAGGCAGCGGTCAGGTGTCGGTGTTGGGTCAGGCACTCGGTGGCACCTCCCACAGTCACAAACTGGAATTCATGGTCAAAAGTGCAGAGGAGCTACACATTATAATGGAGGAACTGAAGGCCTGTGATGGTGGAACGATCCTACAGCATTCAGGCAGCAGGTTGGGTTCAGACAGCGTGGATTAGCAACAAGCTTCAGTTTTAAGGACCATTTTGGCTGTTTTGTCATGTATGTGTTACATTTGCTTATTTTCTCCCAAACACACTTTCCTGTAGTGTGCATTTACATTAAAGTCAGCTTGAAATCACCTGCAGACACTTGAAAACGTCACAGATAATCCAAAGCTGCTTTTGGACTAAAACAGTTCTGGGGATTACCTGGGGTTAACGTATCCAATGGGACGGTACCCTGGGAACGACATATTTGCCTGAAAAAATTCCGGGGGAAAGCCACCCCACAGGGGATCATCTGCCTCCATTTCACATTTTTGTAGCTGTTTTCTCAAAAAGTATTATCTATAAAACTTCAATTCATTTTTTAGTGCAAATATCTGGTACTATGGCACTATTAATATGGACTTTCAGGAGTGTAGCTCATGCTAACGCAAAATTATGGATGCTTGATGTCCTTAAAATAATTGGATGTCTGATTTCTGACAGCATATTTGAAGGCATGTAGAAACCACAATTTTGCAGGTAGAAGACTGAAATTTTATTTACAGGCACATAATATCATTTTAAAACTGTCCAAATCAGTTGTGAATGTTTTTTTTTCTTCAAGGCTCACTTTAATAGCTGTTGTTTACATGTTTGTAATGTTTTATCAGTGTCACCTATTTTGTTTGTTTTAATGATGGTTGCTGACAGTGCATTTATATGTTTGACCAATCAGTGTACACACACATCTGATGTACACCTACATTACTCAAAGTTCCTATTATGCTGGGAAAGTAGCCACTCTGTAGTAGGAAAAGACAGAAAAAAACAAGTTGTGAGTCCTCAGTTGTTGCATTGCAGAAAACAGAAAAATGGGGTACTACCTTCAGTAGTTACTAGAACTATGGAAAAGTCTCAGTTTTCTAGATTCATGTGTCAGTTTTTACAACAATTAGTTTTGACAGTAATGTAGTGGATATAAATCACCCACTTGGATGTTTTAATTAAGAATCCAATTAATAATAATAATAGAAATTCATCAAATTATGCTTTATTATGTTTTTTGTTTCTTTGTACTGGCAAATGACAGTTAATGTCTCCTCATGATAGACCGGACAGCAGTGGCATCCATGCCAGCATTACATGTTGTGACTCAGCACTGACCCCGAGTGTCCAGGCTCTGTTAGGACACAGCGCTCCCAGCCAGTCTCTCAGCATCGTAAAGTTAGAGCAGGTATGGGCTGTTACAAGATTCTCCAGAACAATACAGTTATTTTAGATAAGAAGTCAAAAAAACGGTGCTCCCTAAAAAGGAACTGGTAAATGGTGAATAATATTAGCATGATATATTTTGTTTTGTTCATAGTAACCTTTCATCTTTTACTCACTGCAGCCCCCTCTTCTGGGCCACGGCCAAGGGCGACTCAGCGTTTTGGACCAGCCAGTGACTGTGGGAACAGCTGTGCAGAAAATGAAGTCCCACTTGGGTTTGAGTCACCTCCGTTTGGCTCTGGGATCGGGGCAGACCCTGGGTGAGAGAAGAGTGGACACACACACACCCATAAAGTGGACGATATCTGAATATTTAACAAGTTATAGTTATGGTTGTTAGTCAGATTAACTGTCCAGGGAACTGTAAATTAACAGTGGAGATTAAGAAATGAGCAGTGACGCTTAAGAAACCACCTATAATTAGAGTGCACTCTAGTTCAGCATGTCTTTGTACAAACAAACCACTATGTTAAAACACGATGACCATAAGTACAAATACACAGCTTATTTACAGCCCCTTTTCCAAAAAAAAAAAAATAGTCACATATAAAGTGTGAGGTAGTAACTCAGTTTTAAACTGAACTTTGTTGCATATTTTGTTTAATGAATTAAACTAAATATTGAAAAAATTAACATAAGTGCCTACTAGACATATTGAAAATCTCATTCAGACAGCTGTAAATGGTACTATAATAAAGACAAAAGGCAGTTTCCTGTCGTATTACATACAAAACTGGCTAAATATCTTTGGTTTCAACCTGTCGTGTCACTGCTCTGACTTCTTTCAGAGTCCTCTGTGTGCACTGTGGCTGTATGTGCTGGGTCAGGAGCCTCAGTACTAAATGGAGTCAAGGCAGACCTCTACGTCACAGGTAAACCAAACATCTAAGGTTATTAGTTATTGGGGTGGCTGTAAAGGAGGTAGAGCAGGAAATCTACCAATCAGAAGGTTGGTGGTTCGATCCCTGGCTGCTCAAGTCTGCCTGCCAAAGTATCCTTGGGCAAGAGATTGAACCCTGCATTGCTCCTGATGCATTCATTGGACTGTTGCTGTGTGTGTGTGTGTGTGTGTGTGTGTGTGTGTGTGTGTGTGTGTGTGTGTGTGTGTGTGTGTGTATGTGTGTATGTGTGTGAATGCTAGATAGAAAGCAGTTAGACAAGAGCTCATGGCTGTGTGTGTGAATGGGTGAATGAGACATGCTGTATAAAGTGTTTTGAGTGCTCATGCAGAGTAGAAAAGTGCTATATAAAACCAATCCATATATCGTTTTGTTTAAATATCACTGGAACATCTTTATATTGCGATACCTGCAGATGGAATTATACCCTTTTTTTTCAGGAGAGATGTCCCACCATGAAGTGGTGGATGCCGTGGCGAAAGGAACCAGCGTGATCCTCAGCGACCACAGCAACAGCGAGCGAGGTTACCTGGCTGTGTTCAGGGAGCGACTCGCTGTGCGTCTTCCCAATAGTGTAACAGTGGTCCAATCGAAGGCTGACCGAGACCCCCTGGAGGTCGTCTGACTAATTTGAAGTTGCAAAAATTGGCGTGTATGATAACTTTTCACCATTTTAATTACGTGATCCAAACAGATATGTGTGGCATGTTGACAAAAATACCAATTTTTGCTTGCAGGCTCTTATGTAAGGCTATATATCTGGCTGTAAAATGGTAGCATAGTATTTATAAAAAAGAAAAAACAAGTGGTGCCTGATATCTTGATGTAAAGTGCTTTATTGATATACATTGTAGCATTTATCATGTCTCTCTGGAGAAGGGTCTTTGGTTGATCAAAGTTGTGTATTGGTGTGTGTGTGTGATAAGACGAAATATCATCAGCTGAGAGATGCAGCGAGAGCCCAAGATAAAGCATGTAATCTGTCATCTTAATGCATGCAGCTCTTATATGCAGGGGATCTATTTACGGATGACACAGTGTTTTAATCCAGATGATGTGACCTTTGCTTCCATGCAGAGAGGAATTTCAGCATCCGCATTTTCCCTACAGTGAATAGTTCTGCTTCCTGCACATGAACAAAGTAATCCTCCTCAGATTAAAATGATTGCTCTTCCTGTATAAACGTGATGTAGGAAACTGGATTCCACCTGCTCCACAGGAAATGGTCAAACACAAGCACCAGTCTGAGTCGCCTATGAGGACTTAAAGTTGCAATGCAAAAACTTTTTAATGCATCTCATAAATTCTGAAAGATAAATGAAAGTGTTAAGTTACTTTTAACAAGCTGACCTTTTAACCTCAGTGGGGAAACAGGTGGAAATCAAACTATTTAGCACATACATGTCAAAGAGCAGGCCTTTGGTAGTGCTTAAGTGCATGTACTCCTGCCCCCGCTTTAGTGAAGGTTAAAAACAAAACTAGTAGCAATCCTCATTATTGACTTTTACAGAGTCTTACGCCTGCACCGCCTATGACACACCTGTTCTTTCATAAAAACATTAGGAGACATCACACACCTCGCTGCCCCCCCATCAGGATAGTGACTTTTCTCTCAGTGTGGTGTTCACACCTCCGCTTCCTTTCAGTCCTCAGTAGCTTTTATCCCTAACAACACACAAATGGAAAAGGAAAACAATCAGAACAACGCGTATACTTCACTCCTGTAAACTGACTCCAGCTGTCACTTTATAGTGCAAGCAGGTAGGTCTGAGGCCTGTCAGTTCTTGCAGGGTAAAAAGTTTCTTATGAGGACTTTCTGTGCTCTTTATCACATCAAGGAATTCAAGTTTAAACAAAAGCAGAATGAGTACTATATGTTGCATGCAAAGCAAAAACTGATATAAAATGATAGTGTATTTTTTACTTAAATACAAATTTTATTTACAGCTAGGTCCGTCTTTTGTTGGAGAAAGACTGTTTTTAGTCAAACATCTATCAAGATGTGATTGAAGTGCAGACTTTTAGCTTTAATTCAAGGGGTTTTATAAATTTTTATGCATTAACTTTAGGAATTGCAAACATTTTGTAACAGTGTCGTAAGTAATTGGACTAACATAATGTTAAATATAAAGATTATTTTTTAATACTCGGATGAAAGTCTTGCAGTCATCACCAAATGCTGTGTTTCCTCACTTGAGATGCTCTGACAGGCCTTTACTGCAGCCACCTTTGGTTGCTGCGTGTTTGTGGGTCTCTGCATTCAGTAACTGAAAAGCATGCTCAGGTGATTAACTTAGCCACTTAAGAATTTCACATTTCTTTCTTACGTTGATTTTACACTATTCTCTTCACTATTATCCCTTTGTGCAGTGATCACTGTCCAATCTGCAGTTTTGCTGCATTTGGCTTAATCTGAGCGGAGAGTATAGCCCTGTACACTTCAGAGGTCATCCTGCTATTTCTGTCAGCAGTCACATCATCAATAAACACTAGTGACCTTGTTCCACTGGCAGCCATGTATGCTAATACCATAACATATCCTCTATCACGTTCGACAGATAATTTGGTATGCTTTGGATAATGTTCTGTTTCTCACCTTCTTCATATTTTTCTCTTCCCATCATTCTAGTTCAAGTTAATCTTGGTTTTATCTGCCCAGAGAGTCCATTTTGGACCTGACCATATTCTCCATTTCATTGGAAAATAATATAAATTGTTAACCCTCAAATCTTTTGAAGATTAAAGAGTCTTCTTCCTAACAATCACTTATTCCATGTACCTTTAATCTTACTTACAAATGAGCGGAGTCATCCTGTGGTACTACTCAAACTTCAATCAGAAGACATCAGAACACTGAATCAATATGAAGGTCAAGTGTTTTGGGAAATACAGACGTAAGTACAAACTTACATATAAACTTCTAGACACTCACACTTGTTTAGTGGCCAAACTGCAGCCATTGGCCAAACTGTCTTCCTCCTCCACCTAAATTCAGGCTCTGACTCCCTGCTGAGAAGGCCTAACAGGCAGCCTGCTGGGAGGAAGAAACATGCCATTAAGTCATCAAAAACCCACAGGGGCCCAACCACTAAACCCCTTTAATGTATCAGAGGATTTGCATTTCTAAGAGTTGTTCATTAGAGAAAATTAGGAGCGTTAGAAAAAATATAAGCAGCTGCAGACAGAAATTATAACTATGTTTAATGGATTTATTATACCATGCTTTTCCTGGCGTGAAGCGTGGGCATATTAAATGTAAAAAGCAATTCCAAGGGATAATCAATAATAGTAAATAGGTAATATTTAAAATGTGCTTATTTTCTCCTTTATACACTGCTGTGTTTTCAGAGGAATGCTTCTTTTGTTTGTCAAGCCTCTTAAACCCAACTGATGAATAATTCAAGCATATAAAGCACCTAACCCAAGAGATGAACCAGTGTTGTGTCTATACATAACAGACAACTTAGCAAAGAACCAATTTTAAATTGTATCTTTAGGCACTTTGTTACTAGCAAACTGTCACAAGAAAAGAATTTGTTCTCATTTCTTTAGTTGAATCTATGAAAAACATCAAAGATAACTGTTTGGCAGACATAAAACAGTATTTCTGCACCAACAGGGTGATTCCCACAGAGCTATTTGCTGAAAACTTGGCATATCTCAGCCTGGTGTGCAGTGTAGAGAACAATAGAAGAAGTGGCAGGCCTAAAAAACTATCTACAGTAGATGAACAGTATCTGAAAGTCATGTCCTTAAGAAACAGGAAAATAATCCTGCAGAGGCCTGACACAGGACCTGAGAGATGCATCTGGCCCTTGAGTTGATCCATCTACTGAAGGGTGGCTACCAAGAAGCCACTCTTAAGGGAGGGAAGTGGGGGAGAAAAGGCTGAGGTATACCAAATTACACAAGAATTGGACTGAAAATCAGTGGCAACACGTCTGATGGAGTGATGAATCCCAATTAGAAAATTTATGTTCAAATTGTCAGTATGTACAGAGGAGGCCAGGAGAGAGGAACAGCAGTGAGTGTCTATAAGTATCTGAAAAACACAGTGGAGGCTCTGTCATGGTTTAGGTGCAGAAAACGCAGAAAAAGTACCATCAGATTTTGATCCACCAGATGGAAATCTGGGAAATCTGATCAGCAGCAACTTAATTTTTCAGCATGACAGTGATCCCAAACCAGCTTCCAATGCAGCACAAACATACCTGGATAGAAAAGCACACAGTGGAACACTATCAGTCATGGATTGGCTTCCCCAGGGCCCAGACCTTAACATTACTGATGCATTGTGGGAGAACCATTCCTGAAGACTTACTTAAAGAAATGACAAGAAAGCTGCCTAAGAGAGTTCAGGGTGTATTTAAGAATGAAGGTGATCATACCAAATAATCACCCTCAAGCTAGTTAGGATTGTCCATACTGTGTTTTTGCCTTATATACTGCATAGGTGCAGCAATTCATTAAAGCATATGTTTTAATGAATTGCTGCAGCTATTTCCAATTTTCCTAGCAAAATATTTAAAAAATGAAGGGTGGCTCAAGAATGGTGTGCAGCACTGTATTTTATGCATTAATTTGTGTCCTTCTTGGTGATTGTAATGTAGCATATTTTAACTTCAATATAGTTGGATAATTTACTGTTTTGTGTGTAAAATATTTAAGTTTGATGTATCTAGTGAGCTCTTTGAAGGGGAAGACTAAAGCCTGATGAAATGTAGTGGTAAAGAATAAAGGAAAGTAAATCATGGTGTTTTCAGATATTGAAGTAAACTCTGATTTCCTCCAATGTGACCAATGTTGTTTGTTTTTGTTGGGACAAAAGAGAGTTGAGGGTAAAGGGAGGAGAGACAGGGAGGCAAATGAAGAGCTATGTGAAAATGGGCCCATTTGGCCGTACGTGTGAAGTCCCACACACCTATTTAACAGAGCACGCCAGCACTGCGGGCTTTCACAGAAAAAGGACAGCAGAAAGTTGAGAGCACAGAGAGAAACAGAACTCGAGTGAACATTTTAAGACAAGATCTTCAGTTGCAACTCCTATTTTGTTTTAGATAACAGAGGAAAATCTGTACGAGGAACAGGGGAGACCACAAGGAGCTGAAGAAATGTTAATCTGCTGCAGGTGAAAAGGACGAGTAAAGGGACAAAGACAGACGAGGAGTATGCTGAGCATGGAGATGTTCCCTGGTTTGGCTCTGGGACCACAAAGGATTGGAGACTGCTTTTACAGAGGTGAGGGGGAGTAAATGCATGCATGCATGCAGGAATAAAGCGACAGAACATCCGTGAAAATTTGTAATTTTATACTTTTAAAGATCCTAATTTTTAATTTAGGAATTCAATATTTTCATAAATTAGAACCCAATTCATTTCTTGCTTTTTACCCTCTTAGACTATGAGAAATCATTGCTTCTGAAATAAAAGTTTATAAATGCCATTTAGAGAAGACAAGGGCCTGATGGGGCCTTTATGGCAGCAGCCGAACCAGAAATGCTACATTAAAAAAAAACAAAAAAAACCTCTTGGACTAAAAGCTGAAGTGAAAAGTTGAAGCAAGATATGTAAATGTACTGGCTTCAGATCAGGTGGAAAAGAGGTTTGCTGAGGTTAGTGAATGAACACTGAGTTTTAGTGGTTTGTATTTAATTTAAAGTTATACGTTTAAAATATGTCTCCATATTTGCTATATTTTAACCAGTTAATGTTTTTCTTTCTTTCTTGGATTTGTCCAGAGCGGGAGGCACCTGTGCACATACCGCTGTTCCCACCCGCATGTGAGGTAGCTGCCAAAGCTCTGCCGCGGAGGCTGGTGGCCCCTCCACCGAGTGCTCCCGTCTCCAACGAGTCTGCATCCGCAACCCAAAAAGATGAAGTCAAGATGGAGCTGGAGAACTCATCTTTATGGAAGCAGTTCAGCTCAGTGGGGACAGAGATGATCATCACAAAGAAGGGCAGGTGAGAGGATACTGTAGACCTGTGGAGTACACGCTGTATGAATGACCACTGACTACTTATTCTCTGAAACTCACCACTCGGTTTACATCTTCACTGCAGCTCTTTATATCCTGAGTTTACCTGCAACTATCCATCTCCCATTTTCTCATTTGTCTGCCACTTTATCTGCTTTTTACCTTCTGTATTTGCTTAATGTTCCCTACCATCCCATCATGCCTCCTCACTCATTTTTTAGTTCTTTTTAGGTCCCTAATCACCCCTTTTTTGTCTGTTCTGTGTGACAAACAAGCAACCAATAAGTTCAAGTAATAAGACAACAAACAAACACAACTGTGTGTTATTTTTTCTTTTTTTTTAGACGGATGTTTCCTGGTTTGAAGTTGAAGCTGTCAGGCCTCAATCCGTCTCTCCGTTACATCCTCCTCCTGGATATTGTTCCTGTGGACAACTCCCGTTATCGTTTCCAAGGTGGCGGGTGGCAAGCTGTTGGAGCTGCAGAGGCGAGGCTACCAGACCGGGTGTTCATCCACCCAGACTCTCCTGCCACGGGCGCCCACTGGCAGAGCCGCACCATCTCATTTCACTACGCCAAGCTCACCAACAACACCCTGGACACACAGGGACATGTACGTACTGCAGATTAACAGACCTAACATCGATACAGCACACAACCTTTACTGCTGTATGCTGAGTAAATCTTTTTCCTTTATTCAAAGATCATCCTACACTCTCTGCATCGATACCAGCCCCAGAGTTCATGTGATAGAAGCCCGGGATGTGTTGAGATGGGGTGGAGGACAGCACTCCTTTGTTTTCCCTGAGACCCAGTTCATCACTGTCACCGCCTATCAGAACAGCAAGGTGCTGTGATACTCCACATTCATTGTGAATTTAAGTGTTACCAAGCAGCAGCGCCACAGAGACAAACATTCCTCTGATATACAAAAGATTCACTGCAACATTCAGAAAATAATATCCAACAACTGAAGTTAAGAAAATATAAATGTGTTTGGTGTTTATTTTCAGATCACAGAGCTTAAGATCAACTCTAACCCCTTTGCTAAGGGCTTCCGAGAGGATGGCATGAACAGCAAAAGGTAATTCACAACACAAGCTGCAAATACATTCACAGACCACATTGCTGGCTTCGTTGTTGTAGAGAATCTAAACTGCTTTTTTCTCCATAGACAACGAGATGCAAGACAGAAACGCAAAATAGCCGTCTTGACAGAAACTTTAGATACAGGTAAGGGGGAAAACCAGATTTATGCCACTTTAAATAATCTCTTAAAGTAAAAAAATAAAATATATATATATATATATATATATATATATATATATATATATATATATATATATATATATATATATATATATATATATATATATATATATATATATATATATATGTATTTTTTTAATCATTAAACATTGACACTTGTTTCTATCAGTGAGCTGTGATCCATGTGACTCCACTGAGCTCCTGCCGCAGCCCCCAGCCTCTGGTGCAGACCTGCAGGCCCTCGCTCTCACCTCTCTGCCTGCACTGCCTGACCCCTCTTGTGAGTTCAGACCAGAGGAGACCTCCTATCAGGACACTCTTGTTCCAGAGCAGTCGCTGGACCTCAGCCAGGAGTTCATGGCATCCCAGATGTCTGACATCAGCATCACATTGGCCAATGGCATACGAGACCCAGCAGGAAGTGAGAAAGCAAATAGTATGACTGAAAGGTAGGAAATAGAGGAATGTCCTCGTGTGTGCATAATTTTTGGTAGGCATGCAGATTGAATTGAACATGATGTGTGTGCTAAGTAGTAATTAGCAGTAAATCGTAATGTTTCATATGTTCAGTCTAATTTCTTCATTGTTTAGTAATGCAATGTAGTAATGTCAAGACTCTACCGCTGAACAGGTGCAAAGATACCAGCCTTTCCATTGAGCTAAAACTTCTGGTTCAGTTGTGTAGAGATGTGTGATTATTTTGCTTTTTTCCCCAGAAATTTGAACACTGAATTTATTAAAGATCTTTTTTCCTTTCTCCTCCACAGATTAGACATAATGGCTGAGCCATGCTACAACTCCAGCTTCCCTGCAGCTCAAGCCAACTCCTCCTCTTTCCCATCAGCTCCTCTTCCTCAGTCAGCCTCCTCCTTCTCCTCCCTTCCGGCTACAGACTCCTCAGATCCAGCCGATCATCAGCCCTCCATCTCTCCTATCAACTATCCCTCCCTTCTCTCATCCTCCTCAACGCTGTCTACCACTTCCAACACTCCCTCGCTGCAGCAGACTTCCTTCACCTTCCCCACTCCACCTTCTTCCAGCTCCTCCTCCCCACAGTCCCTCCTTTCATCCTCTTCCTCCTCCACCACCTCAAACAACTACCACACAGTCCCAGAGACCATCAGCCCCCACGCTTCTGCTGATGCCTCTTTTCATGCCTCACCTTCCACATGCCAGTCAGGTCTACAGGACCAAGTATCTGTTCATTCTCTGCTCACCCAACCCAGACAGCAGCTACAGGCTGAATCTATCACCACTGAAAGTAATTCAACCAGTGATCAAAGTTCAGGAGCATTTCTGTATCCAAATATTGTGCCAACAAATCTCAGTCCTGCTCTGAGTACTGCTCAGCCTCTACCCAGTCAAAACCACCACCACCAGCTCTGTCTTGCTCCCTACCTATGCATGGTTCTTCCACATATTTTGCTCCTCCATCCGCTCCTCCACAAAGGCAACATCTGCCATTTTCCAATATGTCTCCCAGCCCTGGCCACCCTGCCCTGCACCTCCCAAATCTGAGCCACCAAGCCCAAGCTCCCTCCCTTGCTGCTGCTGCCTTCCCTCCCTCCTCTTTCGCTTATCCACCATCCACCCTTCCTCATCCTTTTCAGCCCTCCTCTTGCTTGGCTGTCGCCTCTTCTTTCCAGCAGTCTGTCACCCCTGTTGCCCCACTGCCACCAACAGCACCCAATCCCTCTACGTCCTCTTCTACGTCCACATATCCTGCTGTTGAAATCAGTGCCATCCCTCCATTCAATCCTGCTCCACCTTATCATCCAGAAATGGTACGGCACCACCCATCTCTTCTCCCTCAGCTGGATCCATCAATTCACTCCTCCACCCCTACCACAGCCCTCTACCCTGCCTTTAAATCCTACCCTCTCCGGCTGTGTCAAGACCCTCACCCCTCCCTCTCGGTCCCATTCAGGCACCTGTACAGACAACAACATAGCCACTCCCTCCCACAGGGGTCCTACCTGGAAATGAGCACAAGAACAGTGTTTTGAAATATGGTAGCCCCATATGGACAAAATTTCTTGGTTTGATAGCGCTTTAGGGGAATTAGTAATGTGTAGAAATTGTACCGGTGTTGTGTGTTTGTGTGTCCATGTCTTCCCAGCAATTCAGCTGACAGATGAAATTGGTTCTTGTTTGTATATACTTGTTGAAGATTTTCTTTTCTATATTCATTCCAGTGTGAAAAATAAAATATTTTTTCCAAGCTTTTTGTGATTCAGTCCTTTTCAACTTAAATATTTTTGCTATATTTGTATCTAGCTCCAGGGACTCACCAGACATCCAGCTAAGAATGTGGGGAGTTACTGCCAGGGTAAAGACTGGAAACTGGAAATATGATGTTAAAAGTAATCCACCAATTACCAATAATGATTAGAAAGCTCCAGCCATAGACTGTATGGGATACTCTCACAGATTTTGCTCCACTTCGGTCTAGTCCGTCCAAAGGACTTTGTTCCAAAAGTCTTACGCTTTGTTGAGATACAGCTGTGCCAGCCTAAACTGTGCTGCCATGTTCTTTTTAGAGAGAGGCTTTTTTCAAGCAAGCCACCCTTGTTCTGTCTTTTTCTGATTGTACTTTCATGAACTTAAACATTTAACGTGCTAACTGAGGTCTGCAGAGTCCAAGACACAGCTCTTGGGATTTTTTTAGAGTTTCTCTGAGCGTTGTACAGTCTGACCTCAGAGTGAATTTGCTGGGATGTCCACTCCTGGGAAGATGGCCTTTAAAGCCTTCCCAGACTGATGGGCACCAACAATCACATCTGTTAACACTCACCTGAATGCTCCAGACCAGCAAACTTCCAGATCTTCTGATTTTATAGATGTCCTCAGACTTGCTGACGATAAGTTACAGGACTGCACAGAGTCGAGCGAAAGCTTTCTCTTTCACACGACTGTACCTCAAAATTACCAGGAAAAAAATAGGAAACATCTGACTTTCTACATGGGGTATGTCAAACATGCGGCCATGGGCCAGGACTGAGTGTCTAAGAGGGTCTACCCCAGGCTCACTCAGTGAATGCTGCAAATCTTTTTCGTTAAAGGATGGTTTATGATAGATGATTTATTGTTTATTACAGGTTAAAGTTTTCAGAATTTACTTCTTCACACTAAAGGAAAGCAAGTAATTTATGTTTGATTATTTTGTTATCATTTGTTATTTTTTGTGAACAGTTATTAGTACTTTTATGCCTGGTAGAGCAAAGATTTAAGGGGATTAACAGGATTTTTAGTTCAACAAGTCAGAGATACATGACAAGGATGTCAACAGGCAGCAGTTAATCATTTCCTCTCCCAGCTGCTTTTCTTGGCTTTTGAGGAACAGATGTTTAAGCTCGACCCTTCTCTGGATATAACTCGGTTTTCTACAAAGTTGTTCTTAAACGCAACATCACATAGATCACAAACTATACAACACTTTGAATTTGATCCACATTAATGAGACTATTGAATGCACACACAGTTACTGACTAGAATTATACTCTCCAGAAAAAATGTTTTGTTTTGTTTTTTTTAAAAAGGGCTTGATTCAACATGACAAACAATTTTGTTTACTTGAGGTTTTCAGGTCCATTTGGTTGATTTCAAACCTTCAAACCACAAGAAGAGCTCTGATTCTAAGGGTCAACCTGATATTTACTCAAATTTCCAAGCTGTCATTCATTAACCAGCAAGTGAGCCAAATATGATAAATTCTACGAGCCCACACTTTGACTGTCAAAGCTTTAGCTTTTCATCGTTTAGCTCTTCTGGGTGCCAGTGTTAGGGTGGAAGGTAAGGTGTTTGCTTATAGAATTCTATTACTGTCATGGGTAATAACAGAAATCTACTGCATGCTGGCTCTGATGCAACATAATTGCGACTGATACGTCTTGCGGTGAGGCGGTTAACTGTAAAGAAACATATTTTTCTTGTTTTAACAGTCAACAACTCTTCCTGAGCTGATCACTTAGATTCTGACGATCCTCTCTGATGCCCTGTGTTTTATTTAACTCGCAGCTGCTTTTGAGAAGAAACTAAAGGCGAGAAAGTTTTACCTGCAAGCTGAATCAGCAACATACAAACACATGTTCTACACTTCTCATGGGAGTATGCTGCGCTCCTATTTACGTCCCTCTCTCCCTCACCTCTTGCCGCTGAGGCTCTTGAGTTCTGCGGCCTCCAGGACGGTAGCAGTGAAAGAGCCAGAACTTCTTCCAGACACTCTGGCCTTTGAGGAGCCCCGAGCCTTCAAAGTGAAGAGTTTGGGTGAGCTGCTCCGTGCTCTGGGGGTTTTTCGTCTCTGCTCCTTCCCAGTGTTGGTTAACCACTGTGGAAAGGTGAGATATACAAACTGGCATCTAGCCTTCAGTCCATTAGTCCTTTTCACTTCCTCTGGTCCACTTTGGTCTTCTCTTCTGTTTTCAGCTGATGTCAGTAGCACGCACACTCCTGGGGAAAAGGGGGTTTTCCTTACTGCTGCGTCCCACTGTGTATGCCCAGTTTGTGGCTGGAGAGAACGAGGCTGAGATCTCTCAGTCCATGCAGAAGATGAGCTTGCAGGGACTGAGACCCATGCTGGCTGTACCTATTGAGGAGGACCTTGGAGAGAGCACCGGGTAGGACTGCATTTAAGAAGTCATACAAAGGTTGCTTTTAAAGAGTTATTACTCACTCTTAGGTTTACTTGGAATTTATGCAGCTGCCAAGCAGAGGTTTGCCATCATTATACTGTAGATCAGTGTTTGTGAACATTCAGGGTTTTTGGGACACTAACAGACTGATTTTATTGATTTGAATAAAATAAATAGAGACAAAATAAGATATAAACTTGGCTGTGCAGAAGTTCTATAAGATTAGCTCTAGTGATGAAAACAAAGCCTTGGACCTGCTTTTCCAGGGTTCTGCTCTCTGCTGGAGGAACTACATTGTGCATTGTGTTTCATTATTAGCTCTGCTGAAGTGAAATAGTGCAGAATAGCATGTTCAGGCAGTGTGTCCTAATGGATTTGGTCAAAAGGAATGCAACACAAAACAGCACCTTGATGGTCTGATAATTTGTGCATTAGATTATTCCCACATGGTGCTGTTTTTCCTGTGTGGTAGCCAGGCCTGGTCACAGCTTGATAAATCAAAAACAATGTTAAAATTGTGGATTTAAATGAGAAGTTTCTCTTCTCAACAGGCTTGAGAAGGTTATTTTTTTTGTGGCCTGTCTGAGATCTGCAGTATGTGTCACAGCTCACCTCCTGCATGCCTCTAAAGGACAGAAGTTAAAGGACCTCACACTCAGCTCCACTGTGTCAGACTTGTTCAACCCCCGACACATCTGTGCACAGCTGTTACACTTAGGTGCGAAGTCCACTCCATTCTCATGTTATGGTTTATCACCTGCAGGGAGAAAAGATACAACGACAACATGGTCGCCATGCTGGAATGTGTGCGAATGTCCCACAGCAACGCTTGGAGCAACGATCCGATGATGCAGCTGAAGATCACAGCGCTGCTCAGCCCGGAGCTGTGTGTAAGGCTTCACATCAGAGTCAATAATAAATATGTTTAGAAAAGATGTTACAAGGGAACTTTTACTATTTTTGGGTGGGTAGGTGAAGGCATTTCTGAGCATCCTGGTCATACAAGTTGTAGGGCATTGACATCAGAGTGTTATATGTGAGAAAAAAGATAAGGACACACATTTCAGTGTTTGGTGTGTCCACAGCTGTTCCAAGTTGTTCTTGAATGTGCAAACCTGTCTGCCTTACCTCTCTTTTGATTCAGTTCTGACACTGTGTATTTCCTGAAAATATACTGCTTGTATCAAAGGCAAAACTCACAACCCTCATCGCGCAACAGCCACATGATCTGAATCTCCTTGTCAGAGCAATGGATGGAGAGGTAAGTCCACAATTCAACAAATGACCCAGTTTGTCAGATGTCTTCCTTCAATTCCTATGATCTAAATACATTTACATTTATGTCTTTAGAATTCTGATGAGAACAATTTGGATGCTAAAGAAGCTTTTCCTAAAATTGCCTCTTTCAGATAATCAGCTTCCCTGGTTTGGATGAAAAGGAGGCTGCCCACTTCCGATGTAGCCTGCAGAGACTCAACAGGATAGCAGAGGTGCCGATGCAAAGGGCACATTTGGATTGCATGGGTGCATCTTAAACAGTGAAATACTGGGATTAAAGGAGACCTATTATGCTTGCACACTTTTATTCTGGGACTCAACAAGACTATTCACAGTAAACAACAACAAAAGGATAAATAGCAACAACCAAAGACACTGTGAATCATGCAAATACTGGCATATAAAGAGTCTGAAACATGTAATGTTAGCCTCTGTCTTTTAAAGGCCCTCTGCCTAGAGGTCCAGTTTCTTTTGATTGGCTGCCCTCTCCTGGCTTCCACAACCAGAACCTAGTCCTTGTTGTTGTAACCTTCAACGCCTCAGTCAGGGCCAGAACTGGTGGCTCTGACTGTGTCTGAGATGACCACATGAGGAAACCATACCAAAGAGATGTCAGTTAGGCACAAGCGTTGAACAAAATAGTTGGGAATTACACTGGGAATTACTTTAGCAACACCGACTTCCTTACTTTAAAAAAAAGCGCAACTGTAATAGAATATTTATGAGAAACCTGTGAAAATCATAATATGTCTTAGACAAAGCTGTTTTAATAAGTGTAGATGCAACTGTTCAGTAAATACTGATTTTTTTCGTAGGCAAGCGCAAGCAAAGTCAGAATCCTGGTTGATGCAGAGTACACCTACATGAATCCCGCCCTTTCTCTTGTCACCAGTGGCATTGATGAAGAAATTTAACAAAGATGGTGCCTGGATCTGGAACACATATCAGTGTTACCTGAAGGCAATGATCTCTATTTCTCTTATCATTTTATCTTTAAAGTGTCTTCATCAAACACTTTATCATATTTGCACTGAATACTGCATTAATGATAATCATTTTCTTAATGGGAGACGTCATCAGAGACTTCTCTTGCTGTCTGTGGTTATCAGGACTCCAGGTCGCTCCTCTTAGACGCACTCTGTCTATCCAAGAATGAGGGCTTCTGTTTGGGTGTCAAGCTGGTGAGAGGTGCCTACATGGACAAAGAACGAAAACTGGCATTGAAAGAGGTCTGCTTGGACCCCATACATCAGAGCTGGGAGGACACCAATGACAGGTAGGTTAGGATGCACAACCCACCAAGTACTGCATCCAGACAGCGGCAAAACACAAACATTCTGCTTCCGATTTGACCTTCCTGAAATCAATCATTTTTGATCCTGACATGACTCTGTGCCACATTTCACATGTCTACTTGGACAGTTATAATGGCTGCCTTGATGTGCTGATGGAAGTCATATCCCAAGGTAACCTGAAGCGGTAATACAGGATAGTGGCCACTCACAATGAGGAGTCGGTGAGACGAGCTGCAAGACGGTGAGAAGCCACGAGCCTGGGGTGGTGCATGTGTAACACCAAATGTGGTTTAAGCAGCGCGAGTGGACGTAGCGGGTGAGGGAAAAGCCGGAAATTCACACACACCAGAGTGGCGTGTGTGTAGGGTGACCAGATCCCAACAAACTAAATGTGGCAAACACTGTGTTTGCGTGAGAAAACTGGACACAACAACAATTCTGAGAGGTAGTCTGAAATATTTCTCTCTTAACCATGAGATCATGAGGCGCTTCAAAATTGAGTCAGTCTGATGATCATGTACCCATCACCCATCAAACCCAAATCACAAACTGTTGTCGATCAAATTGCATTGTGGGTAATGCAGATGTGGGGCTTAGAGCAATGTGTGGAATTTATTAAAAAGAATTTACAATTTTTAAAATCTATCTATATATTATCACAACGTTTGTATAGGAGAGAAAGGCTTAATTATTTCTCAAGCCCTCAAAATGTATTTATGACCTTTAAAGGCTGGGAACCACTGCCATTTAATATATAACTATTGTGCACAGGATGAAAGAGCTGGGGATAGACAAAACTGGAGGTTCAGTGTGTTTCGGCCAGCTGCTGGGCATGTGTGATCACGTCTCCCTTACACTGGGTGAGCTGATTTTCTCGAAGTCTTGTTAAATCGCAGCTTGGCATTACACATGCATTAACTGTTGTAGCATCATAACTACTCTCTGTAGATCAGCAGGTCTAGCCATCCAATCTCACGCCACTGAAACTGATAAATTATGTTAATGACCATGCATTTACCTTCTAATCTAATCTACCTTCTAATCCAATCATTAGGCAGAGCTGCACTGAAAGAAAACATTGCATAAGTGTGTTGATCTCTCCTCTCCCCTCCAGCTAAGGAGGGTTACATTGTGTACAAGTCAGTGCCCTACGGCTCAGTGGATGGCACGCTTCCCTATCTGGTGCGCCGGGCTCAGGAGAACCGCACAGTGTTGCAGGGAATCCGCAAAGAGAGGGACCTACTGAGGAAAGAGCTCAACCGGAGACTCCGACTGAGTTTAAGGGGAGGCAGCTAACAGGCCAGCAACACTAAACTCTACTGCTGAACACATGGGAACTTTTATATCAAGGTTTGAAACCAGAAGGTGGTGTGGAAAAAAAATCTTTGTGGAGAGCACCGCTGAACAGAAGAATGTGAAATGTGTGTACACGTTCATGTATCTTGAGAGTGCAATATCCAAAAAGCCCCTGAAAACTACTATTGAGCCTGCTAATTAGGAACACAAGGTACATTAATTATACAACTCTTAATTCTAATGTACTGATCATCTTTAAACTGTGTGGGTGAACTGAATAAAGATTTGATCATGACAGAACACTGTGCATTTGATGGACAGACTATTAATAAAATGCATTTTAATACAACTATGAAATGCTTATTTTCATCTTTGGTAATCCACATTCTTGTTTTAAAGAGAGGGAAACCTGATGCTCTGAATTGCCTTTAGCCTACACATGAGTATTTATAAAACTAGACTGAACCAATAGATTCAAACATCTCTACAGACTAAGCTTTATTTTATTTTTTTTTGCAAGATTTCCTTGGCAAACTTTCTTCTGAAAATCTATTTTACTAAACAGGTTTCAACTGTTGGTCAGGATGTCAGTCAAGTTGCACTGAATCATCAACTAACTAGTAATAGAATATGTCAGCGGTGGTGACAAAGTGACTTCTGGTTAGCATTTACCCTGGCTGATCTGACCTACTTACCTTGTGACCAGGTTAAAGAGTGATTTGAGTGGGGGGAAATGACTCACTTCGAAGCCATAATTTCTACTCAAGCACATTTGCTGCTCTTTCCTGTCACTTTGCAACATCTTGAAATGCCTATACATACTTACTTTGGCAATAATTTTTAGGTACCATCTAAATCTAACTGAAATCTTAATTTCAGTGGTAAATGGGATTGCATAGTATGAAAAGCTATTAGTGCCAAATACAGTGGTGATATTTGCCACCATCTACTTTCCATACACAACCAATAAAAAAAAATCTATTACTCGCACAGTATTGCCATCCTACTTTCACATTACAAAATCCATATTTAAGCAATAAATTATGTAAAAACCAAAGCCAGATGTAGTGGATATAAATTAATATTCATATGTAAATTTCTTTCAATTGTAAGTTTCAATACACACTCCATTTTCAAAATATTAGAACTTTCTGGCAATTATTCTGTGCTTCAGGTTTTACAGTTTAAAAAGAATTAATTTTCCTTATATGTTCTCTTTTGCCGTCACATTTTTTCCTGGAGCCTATCCCAGCTGTCATAGGTCGAGAGGCTAACCCTGTACAGATCGCCAGCCTATCACAGGGCCAACAACCATTCACACTCACACCTATGGTCAATTTAGTGTGACAAATTAACCTAACCTCAGTAAACTCTTTGGACTGCGGCAGGAAATCAGAGCACCTGGAGGAAACCCAAGCAGACACCGGGAAAACATGCAAACTCCACACAGAGAGGCCCGGGCCAAGGTGGAATCAAACCCAGACCTGACTTATACGTAGGCTGCAAAAAACCATCTTATGGATCTGAAAGCAAGTTACCTGAGACTTGAGCAAGATTGTTTATAATTATTTATTTGATAATTGTAGGTCAATAACACTCAACACTTCTATCGCCTGACTGGACTTCCACAAGCCAGCCGCACTGCAATGCCTGTTAGAAATAATAGAACTCCATATTTATTCCAATGAGATGGCAGACTTGGAATATCACACTGTGCAGTTGCTGAGACAAAGCAACTCCAGCCGACACGGAAACAGCTGCAAAACAGTTTTATTGAGGAGGAACAGTCAAAAGCTGAGCACAAAAAACACAGGTTGATCTTGTCATGGAATGAAGACTAGCTCTGCTGGAAAAACTGAAATCCACAAGCTTCAAGCTCAGTAGTTTCCTTGATTTTGATTCCTGTAACCGCCTCTCTGGTAGCCCGACTGCTTCTGCTGGTAAGAGGATTTCTGATCTGTGATGGTACAAAGAAGAAAACATTATTATCTTGTCAATGTACAAACAGATTCATTAGATTAGAAGTCAAAAAGAAATCCATTTACACTTAAGTACTTTAAATGTTTCAAGGCAACTGCAATTTTATGAATTTAAAAATACGCTCTGCTGCCAAAAGCATAAAATGACCCATATCCAACTTAACAGTTAAGTGCAACATATTAAATAGGAAATAACCTAAGTCCAGTTTAACATACCTCTCTGGTAGGATTGCTTTTGTTGGTAGCCACCTTTCTGATCTGTAATACAAATAAAAGCCAGTTACGATCGTTTCAAATAGCAAGATTCAGCCTGTGATAATAAAATGAGTCCAAGAGATTGTCCTGAAAACTTAACAAGTTCCAGAATTAAGAGTCAAAGCATCGTGGTGATTCAGAAACAGGGCGGCATACAGCGTCATCTATGCTCACCTCTGTTGAAGTATCCTCCATAGACGCCCTGTTTGAGGTCGAAGACGCGCTCGTTGTTCTCCACCAAGCTGCCCAGTTTCTCCGCCAGCTGCAGAGCCATGTTCTGCAGAGATGTTGGCTCTGTGCGGTGCATCACCACCGTCTGCGTGGGCTGGTCGAGTGACGCCTGTTGGGAAGAGTAAAAAGAAACAAACACATTAACAGCCTATAAAAAGTAATTACAAAATTTAAAACACATGCACACAAACACACAAAAGCCCCTCATGGGACTTTCACTGCATCTATACTTTCACTCCAATGGAAGAGACAGAGTCTTACCATCAGCTCCTCGTTGATGATCATCTTGCTGATTATGCTGTGGACTGTGGGCATCTCCAGCTCAAACATCTCAGACAGTGTTTCCATGCTGAAGGACAGACAAGTGTTATAGCAACACTTTTTCTACAATGAATTCTCATGTTCAGATAAAATTAAGGTTTAGCAGGACAGTGTGAGATCATTTCTGGTCTATGTGGAAACAACCTGAAGCTGTAGTCACACTGACTGCATCTGTGCTCACCTGATAGAGTCATATACACTGCTGTAGGTGAACAGATAAGTTCTCAGTGACTCTTCTTGTATTTTCCTAAACACAAAAAACAACAACAAAAAAAAGGGACAATGTCTACAGTAAGTAACAGGAATGATCACATTGGTAAATGTACCGAGCGATGAATAAGAGCAACATATACTAACCTCACGAGCATCTCGCGTACTCTCTGCGTCTCAGGGAACAGGTCCCACACCTTACTGTTCATCTTCTCATTGATGATGAATGAGTAGGCAGGTACGCCAGTCTCCCATCTTCATGGCTTTGCTGGCTGCCACCACGTGCTCCCTCATGCTCTCTGGGGGTCCTGGAGGACAAACGAGAGAGCTGCGGTTACCCTCTGATTTCTCTGTGGATTAAACATCACACTGCTAAAAGCGCTCATGTGATGCATTTTCGTACCTAGCAGTGGCTGTCTCTCTCCGACCCTGAGCTGGTGATGGAACTGCTTGCTGATCATTCTGCGGCGAGCATCAAACTCATGGGCGGCCATGTAGGGTATTTCCAGCAGCATGGCGGACACCAGGTACACACACTCCAGCAGCTCCAGGTTAATGTGCATGTGAAATGGCACCTTTTAGGGAGGATAAATGTGAGCACGGAGCAAATCCAGGTTACAACAAAAGAAACCAACATCTTAGTTAGACTTGTTTAGGTTAACTGCTCAGACAGTACTTACCTGTCTTCTCTTTTCAATCTTCTCCTGCTCTGCATTCCTCTCCTGCATGTTCCTCATGAGCAAACCTTGACCCAGCAACTCCTTGGCACGGCCAGAGGACTGAATGTCCAATAGGGCATTGTGGGCATCTTTAATCATGCCCTGCCTAAACGCGCAAATGCCAAGTTGAACCATAGTTCTGTTGTACAGGATCTGGTGGGGGACAGTAAAAAAAAAACAAACAAACAGGCGATTAGTATATATAAATAAAAGTTTCAATATTATGATGTCATGTGAACACGTTCTGTGTGTGACTACCTGTACAGGTGGGTCAGCGTGTTGGATGTTGTCCTGCAGGTGGCTCATCAGCATCAGGTCACGTGCCTGGTACCAGCGTGAATGCAGAGCATGGTGATATATGTGGCAGAGGATAGCGCAGGTACGGATACGGTCGGTGCGATCCTTGGCGTAGATGAACTTGCAGAGCCGGTCCATGATCACGGCGCTGTCCTCCCCCTCGCTCTCCTCCTGGTCCTGCTCAGACTGCACAGCAGAAAGGAACAGTTCAGCACACAACACCTTTCTAATGAACCCACACAGATAGCTGTTTAACTTATGACAGGACAAATTAAAATTGCATACAGGCACACCTTATACCCTGATAATTTTTCTTCTTTGGGGAACAGAACTTTTATTTAACACCATCATCATCATAATGTTGCAGATGTCTTTAAGTCTCTCTCTCTCCACAGGCTGTATCGTTCCTTTGCTTTTCTCACCTTGGTCTCTCCCTGCAGGCCCAGGCTGCGCCTGTGAGCTTTGTAGTCAAACTTATAGTAGGTGTGCATAATTCTGCGTAGGTAGACACGGCAAATTTCTTCTGTGGACCCTTTGTTCTCCAAGTAGGTGAGCAGGCGGTCAATGATACCACACACCCTGCCCTCATCTTTGAGATTGTCAACATATTCTAAAGAAAACATGAAAAGGAAAGAATAAGCAAAAACAGAACCACCCTCATATGCACAACATAATACAGCAACACTATTCTGGGCTTTGTATCAACATTGAGATTTCTCTTTTGTTTTTTTTGCAAAACACTAAACCCTCATTTATAATTGTGACATATTCATCCTCATAATTGTTACTATCAGCCAACAACCGTCTGCTTTTGGCATCACTCACCTTGGGAGTGGGGATCAGTGTTCTGCATGATCTTTGTAAATTCTTCATCCATCCTCTCTACCAGCGTTAGGACGCATCCACGTACCCTGAAAGGCTGATAAATGCAAACAAAGAAATTAATAGTGACCACACAAAACGGCTGATACAAATACACATATTCAATCCATATCAGCAGCACTACAACAGCTACGCGAGTGTCTTATTAGTCTAAACATCATTTTCTTTCAACTTTCTTAAAACCCACAGACTCATAAAGATGGACAGATTTTATAGATTATACAGATATTATTCAGAGCTGATCATGAATCCACCACGTGGAGTATTTGGGGTTACTGCAATCACCTGATCAGAGACGCCCAGATTCTCGCTGTCCTCTGCGATGTTCTCCCCGATAAAGATGTTGCTGTGCTCAAAGAGAATGTCCAGCAGCTCATCTATACAATCCAGGCACTTCTTCCACATATCAGGCTAAAAAGGAGAAAACCCAGAAGGCCACCACTCAACTATTTTTCAAACCAAAATGTTAAAACAGTAAAAAGAAAAAATTCTGTTGACTCCAAAGATATTGTATCCAATGTGACAGAACAGTATGTCAAAGCAGTTTGTTTGTACTATAAAGCTTTGTAGATATTCTAAGAATTAAAGCAGTGTTACTCACTTTCATGAAGGCTGCCAGGTTGGGGTTGTAGTCATACAAGGAGGCAATAATGTTGAACTTGATCTTGACCAGGATACCTTGGCCCAGATTATTCTCAGCAGCAATGGCTGCCAGAGCATGAAGCAGCTCAATCTGAGCAGCCCTGTTAGTGGGAGGAAAAAAGTAAGGATTTGAACATTATTTTAAGTGTGAAGTGTAAAGCCAATTTTAAAAATCACTTTCAAATCAGTTCTTGCCATTTACAATACTTTAAAGGAAAAAATTACAGCTATGGGAGAGTAAACAAGAGGCTTCACTGAGTCATTAATCAGGTATTAAGTATTTTTATATGCAATTCATTTACTGGCCCTAATTACACAACACGCCTTACTGAAATAGATTAGCTATCAATAGTAATGTCCAATTTTCCATTAAATTTTTTTAGCCTTTTTTTTAGTTTTAGTGACTAATGCAGTCACACCTGTCTGTTCCTTTTTTGCCTCGTGCTTGCAGGATCTCATTCAGCTTCTTCACCACCACCGCTGTGTTGATCTCAGTGCCCTTAGCAAACATCTTGGGCTTCTCCTGAAAGATTGTCATTGAAAGAAAGGAAAAACAAACAAAAAACAACATGATTTATTGAAATGACATGAGGGTAATCCTTTAAGGCAAATTCTTCTTTAGTAGCTCCTTGACTTTGTTAAATTACCCAGACAAATGCGTGTGCTGGTTTAGCTTGATATTCACTACTGTAAATGACTATCTCCACTGAAACAAGCAAAAAAGCTAAAATAAGACACACCAGTGAATCTATTATTCTATCAAGCCAGCATTGTGACAGTACCAAGTCTGAAAGTTTTTACATAATTCTGTTTACCTTGACCAGAGGTACGCCTCCCTTGACCTTCTCCCAGCCCCCCCCAGCCTCCTCGCCTCCTTCCTCCTCGGCCTCCTCCTCAATGCGCTCTCTCTTTTTAATCTTCTTCTTCTTCCCCTCCTTCTTAAGACTGGACTTTTCAGTCTCCTGGGTTCTAAGGATAGACACGGTATATAGTTGTAACACACTCACTTTACGTGACTATGAGGTCAAATCTGAATCAAAGTTTAAAGTATATTAAAAATTATTATAAAGTGTTCAGGACTCACATATGAATTTAATGTTTCTGGTTCCTAAAGCTAAAAACATAATAAAAGGAAGTCTCACTTCTTGAGGAAGACCACAGCCAAGGAAGAGGTCTTTCCCTCGCCATCGTCTGAACTTTCACTGTCACTACCTTCAGGGTCTGAACCCCAGTCTTCATCATCATCCTCCTCATCATCAGTAGAGGATGACTCATCCTATCAGGGAAAAGAAAAACAAACAAACGACATCTTAGCTCCGGTATCCTCTCAAGTAATCGTACAAATATTATCCCACCAGATCTCCTGCTCTTTGCTCTGTAGTTCATTTACATGGCTTCTTACCCCAGAACCCTTGGCAGTCTTGAGGAACTTGCTGGCTTCTGAAGGCGCCTCAGGCTTTTTCTTTAAGAAAGACTTGGCTGACACTCCATCGCCTGCCTCTCCTTCACTTTCAGAAGACGCGCCTTGTGGAATAAAAATTAAGACGAATATCAGAGATGACGCTTGCTTCTTTCCCCTCAGTATAAACACTATCACATCTTAATCTCATGTTCACATGTAATCTTGTGACTGATTAAACTGAGCTCAACACAGAATGAAATAATGTTGTGTTGCAAAAAAGAAAAAACAAAAAAAATTCTAAGCCTCACCATTAAGAACTTTATGGTTAATTTATGGCTACAGTTTATTCTCAATATCATCAGAATAAATTTTTACCTAACAAACTTAAAAAAAGATTCTCCAATTTTTTTTTTTTTTGCAAACCAAAGATTCTGTGTAGTATCACCGTAGGTCTATTATATCAAGGAGTTGGTCTACATTAAAACCCTCTAAATACAGCATTTAAGTTCAAAAGCCCACTTTCACTGGCTCTTTCACTCCCTATATTTCTTTTGGGAAAAAAAAAAACACTAAGATGTGAAGTTTCTGTAGTGATGCTGACAAACAGAAGACATGCCCTACATATAAACACACTTCATCTACGTACCTACTATGATTTATGCTTTCTAGTTTTTATCACTGATGCATAAGACATGCATAAACAACAAACTTACCAGAATCCTCTGGCTCCTTCTCCTCCTCTTCATCTGCAGACTCATGTGGATTCTAGCAAGTAGAGAAAGAGAGAGGACAATTTGATAACTGCTGTTTATCCAGGCTGCTCTACAGCAGAAATTCTCAATTCTAATATTTACACAGGGAAGCTGCCCAGTACAGCCACAGCCTGCTGACCACTGAACAACTCTGATGGACTCTAAGCAATGCACAGTTTACCATCCACGCAGATTCATGTAATACATTAAAATGGCCTCCCACCACTTGCTTTAATCTAGGTGTGCAACAACAGGAAAATTCTCTTGTCTACATGGCAGCATACGTCATTGTTTTTGAATTTATACACAGGAAGGAAGGGAAAAAAAAGACTACATACAAATTCTCAGAGATATGAAAACAAGAAAATGGGATAGGTCTATACTGACAGGGTACTGGTGATGACATAAGTACTGTTGGTACTATAAAATTAAGATTTAGTTTTGATTTTACCTCCTTGTATGCAGCTATTTCTGCCTCAAAGTCTCTGTTGTACTTGCGGATCTTCTGACGCAGTGTACTCAGGGCTTTTGCATTGTTTTTGTTCATTTTCTTCTTTCCTTCTTTATCCTCCCAAAGCTATAAAGAAAATAATGTTAATTTTATTTTAGGGAAAAAAGTTAAAACAAAACATTTTTTTTTTTTAAATTGTGCTTTAAGGCTGGGCTACTAACCTGGTTTAAATAGTCCTCCAAGTCAGCCAGAAGGCGAATATAGAAAGGAGGAATTCCCTCTTTATCCACTATATTCTTGCTTTTAAGGAAGGCTCGACACAACTGCTCAAACTCCTCCAGACATTTGGACATGTCACGAATCTTCATAGCGTTGCGGATAGTCTTTATGAGGTTTGTCAACTCCTCAAACCTAAGAATCAAATATAAATACAGTAAAAAGATGGGAAAAGACAGACTTTTCGAACAGTCTTTAAAAGTACCACACTAACCTTTTATCTTTGGCACTGCGCACCACTCTTTTCGTGTCTTCCTCGTCATCACTAAGAAGCAGCGACCTGTGAAAACAATGTGCACGTGTGACACCTTTACACTCAGAACAGCGTGTGTTGAGCTGATGATGAAATTTATTCTGAGTTGCACTGACTGCTTGAAAGTGGTTCCGGGTGCTTTGGGGGTGATCTCATCGGCGGACGAGGACTCCTCTGACTCACTGTCAGACCCGGTGGCAAAGAATCGAGACATTGCTGAAGGATGCTGCCAATCTGTAAAAAAAAATATAAAGTGTGGAGTCACATTAAAGAGATTACACCAGATCTGCTCTACATTCTTTATTTAATATCTGTACTGGTAATGTATAGCTGATGTTGAACAAAACCTATTATGCTTCCTATTTGTTCCAGCTCAACGATAAGTACTGGTTATCTGTTTAAAAGAAAAAAAAGCAGCAGCTACTTTCAGCTCCTAATTCACAAAGGGTCAACACAGCTCCACATGCTTGATCTGTGAAGATTTTTTTGTTTTTAATATCCTTCCTGATCTCCTCCTGAACTCAAAATGGGGATCCTTCGCTTGTTAGGCAAGTATGTAAAACACTTTAATGTGGAGCCACTCTTTACTCAAATAAATATATAGTCCTGGTAATAAATGAAGAAAACAACTGTGTCTTCTGAGATCAGAATATATGTAAATATGCAGATCAGTGTATCCTGTATGAAACTGGGGCTAACTTAGTCATGTTCAGCTACAGATGAGTATGCAACTAAATCCATTCAATATGCTCACAAACACCAATAAACAGCGTGACTCTACTTTTCTCAATCAGTGCTGCTGAACAGAAACACACAGCAAAAAGGAAAAATGAATAACCTTAGCCGAATGAAATTGTGAGTACGGGTATTTAAAGGTGTTGCTACTGAGATGCGTTCACGGGCTTTAACAATATTAGAGCATTTAATTTCAGCGTTAAATATACAGTTACTGATGCAGCAATTAGCAATCAAGGAACCGGTTTTGTTGTCTTCGCTGCAGTTTGTAGCATATTTTTAGTGAGTGATGCACTTTCCAGACAAACGTTCACCGGCCTTTCTGAAGCTCCGGTGCGTCTGATAAAGGCAGCTAATGCTAATGTACAGGCTAAACAGATGGATTACGGAAAACAAAGACAATGGAAGCTAAGCTGCATTTGCAGTTATAAGTCTAGCGCAGAACTAATCCACAATATTAAAACAAACAGCAGCTAATTAGCTAGCAGGCTAACGCTGTTATATCAGATAAAGGAGCCAAACGTGGCGCGGGGTCGTTGCTAAGCTAATGCTCGGTCCACCCGGAGGAAGCACGGGGCCTCCTCTGTGTGCGCAGCCGTTAAATACACATCGCTAAAGCGCGAGCTCACACAGTTCCAACAAATACCGAGTGAAACTCACCTACGACCTGGTGAAAGTTATTCTGCGGTGTGTGCTTGAAGTTGTTATAAAATCCAGTTTTGCTGTAGGAGAAGCCACAGAAAAAGCGTGCGACACCCTTACCGGGCTCTTGCGTCAGGACAGGAAGTGTGCTGACAATCAACAAATATCTAGGATGGCCCTCAGCACGGGAAGCACTCCGCTTATAGCGCCACTCAGCGGCTGAATCCGTGTATTTGTTATGCTCGTGGGAGTTTGTAAATAAAAGGCAAAAATAATTAGTTATCAGATTATTTAATCTGGTTCTGAGGACAGAGATTATACCAACAAACTGGACATAGGAACAGTCAAGCCATTATATAAAGTTAAAGGTGTTAAAACTTTACTTTTATATAATGTATCAGAAAATTGTTTCCCTCCACAATTAATGAACGTTTGACTTATTTAACTGCAGTGGGCTTTCTGGGAGATGAACAAGCAGATTTTAGGGCAAGTTATTCAACAATATATTTTATTTTTGTTCTGCATAATGTAACTGACTTACAATGTATTGTAACAAAGTGGAAGCGATTGGGGAAAGACAGCAACTTGGCCATAAAGTGGTAGGCCATGTAAAATCACAGGGCAGGGTTAGCGGATGCTGAGCACATCGCCAACTTTCTGCAGAGTCATTCACTACAGACCTACAAATGTCTTTCAGATCAGCTGAAGAACAGTGTGCAGAGAGCCTCATGGAATGGGTTTCCATGGCCAAGCAGCTGCATCCAAGCATTACATCACCAAACACAATGCAAAGCATCAGTGGTGTAAAACACACTGCCACTGGACTCTAGAACAGTGGAGACGTGTTCTCTGGAGTGAAGAATCATGCTTCTCTGTCTGGCAATCTGATGGATGAGTCTGGGTTTGGGGTTGCCAGGAGAACAGTACTTGTCTGACTGCACTGCGTCGAGTTTGGTGGAGGGGGGATTATGGTGTGGGGTTGTTTTTCAGGAGCTGGCCTCAGCCCCTTAGTTCCAGTGAAAGGAACTCTTAATGCTTCAGCATACCAAGACATTTTGGATGATTTCATGCTCCCAACTTTGTGGGAACAGTTTGGGGGATGGCTCCTTCCTGTTCCAACTTGACTGCAGACCAGTGCACAAAGCAAGGTCCACAAAGACACGGATGAGCGAGTTTGGTGTGGAAAAACATGACTGGCCTGCACCCAACAGAACACCTTTGGGATGAATTAAAGCAGAGACTGTGAGCCAGACCTTCTCATCCAACATCAGTGTCTGACCTCACAAATGTGCTTCTGGAAGAAGGATTTAAAAATTCCCATAAACACTCCTAAAATGTGGAAAGTCTTCCCAGAAGAGTAGAAGCTGTTATAGCTGCAAAGAGTGGGCCGACATATTAAACTCTATGGATTAAGAACAGGAAGTCACTCAAGTTCATATGCATGTGAAGGCAGACAAGTAAATATTTCTGGCAATATAGTGTACTATAAAAGGCGACTGTACTACTTTTAACAAAAAGCTGTGGATTTAGTGAGAAGAAATTTATTATGATGTTGCAGATACAATGATACAACTGTAAAAACATACAGTTGCATTATGTAGTGTTCTGAACTGTCTTGAGTGATAATGACTCTTCTGTGCCATGGCACTGACAGACTCCACAACAGAGCTTCAGGTGCAGTAAAAAGATATTGCACTTAACTTCAAATTTAAAAATTCAAATTTAGAAATTCTGTATTATGAGTAGTGGAAGATCTTTTATCTGGGTGTAACATTTAATAACCATTTTTTAGGTCTTCTTACATCACATGAGCATTGCCGAATGGGCCAGGGGTCTAATGAGAATAAAACACTTCCTCAGATATTTCAGGATATGCATCCAATCAAGGCTATTTCATTAAGTATAAAACTTCATATTACAATGTTTCATATTTAAAATCAATTTCTAAATGTCCCCTAAACACCTCACATGTAGCCAGTTAGAAGCTGGTATTTTTAGCCATAACATAAGACCTGCTCATCCAAACAACTGCATATGCTCTCCCAGCAACGTGTTAGTTCAATCAAATGAAAGAGAGACACAGATTCTTTGATTTATTAGATAAACATTAAACAGTGTATACACACATACACAATTAAAATCTCATCCTCACTGCAAAATGGAAAAAAAAAAGTTTCTACTTCAGTGAGTAAAGTACTTTTTAACACGTAAATATTAACATTTAAACAGAACACAGATTTTAAATATTAACACCGGGCTTTGACTGGAACATCTTCTTGTTTAGTGTATTTTAGTAACTCTGGAAAGAAAGAGGGAGAGAAAAAAGCAAAACTGTATTAATAACCTGCAATTAAAAACTGATTTGTTATCTTGACAGAACTGCGCAGTTGCTAAGCCCAACAGGAAGTTATCACATGTAGTAATAATTAGGTAACAGGGATAAACTGCCCTCACATTAGTAAAAAACAAAACAAAACAAAAAAAACCACTCAAATTTCTATTATTTCAAACATTCAGCATGACTTCTGACTTCCAAATTTATACAAACTACAGACACATAACTACAGTAATGTCTGATACCTTCTTTCAATCTTTGGTTTTCTTCTGATTTCATTTTGAGTTGTTCTTCAAGCACAGCACATTTCATACAGCCTGCAAAACAATTAAAGAGGTCAAAGTCTGTAAAATAATCATTTAGCTTCCACCTTTATTTACCAAATATCACACACGGACTGCCTGCATTAAGGGTGACTATTCTGTTATACTGTCTTTGAGATTACATGGGAATGCAAGGCTCTGCAGCCTATGTTGATTATTTTCAGTCGTCTTAATAGCCGAATACAAGATCTGAATGAACACGTGGAAAGATGACCACAGCAGCTCTGCGTACCAAAAGTCCAGCAGAAATGACACCAAATCGGTCGCTGTAGCGTTCCCCTCAGCACTCCCAACTTACCGTGACCTTGGGGTTTGGGTAGGGGAGCTCTATTGCTGATTCCAGGCTGTTTCAGGGCCCTGGCTCTGCTGGCAGCGTTACATGATGTTGAACTTTCAGCAGTACATGCTGGCACTGCGGCCTCTGAAAGTATAAATGCACCACAGGCGCTCGCTCAAGGTTACTGTGCTTGCATCAAACAAACAGGAAATCTACACTGATTACATTATCTTTAATTTTGGTTTAGTTTTGGGTTTTTTTTGCAACTGTATATAACAGAACAGATACTCCTAACATACCTTCTCTTTGAGTTTTAGCAGGCACAGCTCTCTGACTGGGCTGCTTCAGGTTTTTGGCTTTGTTTGTAGCGTCGCAGGCAGACACTGGAGCTTCAATATTACTGGATGGCATGGAAGCATCTGAAAAAGGAAGAGGTAAAAGGGTAGGTTAAGTCCATTTAGTGAGCATAGAAGTTGCACGTGTTTTATGCAAATTCCAAACAATTAAACATCTTTAAAAAGCTGTAATATTAGGGCACGCCTTTGCAGCAACTTATTTACCCATTTTCTTCCTCTTTGCTACCGACAAAGTTTCACCTCTGGTTAGAGGGTGCTTCGTTGCTTGTGAAGTCCTGGCCACAGGCTTGGTTACTATGTGCATAAAGAGGGGAAACAGTTACGAGAAAATAAATGAACACGTCTGTCACAAAAATCAGCTAAATCCCTAGAGTAATTCCCTAATGCAGTGACTGTTACGCTTTAACGAAGAGTCAAGAGGTGCCGTCCATGAATAGAAATACAGCGTTACAACAAGGTGCAAAATACTAGTTACACTCAAGAACAGGAAGGCCAGATTAAAAGAGCTTACACAGTTATGAAAAAACAAAACAAAAACTCTTCAGACAGATGAATTGTGAAGTGTACAGGGCTGTACTCTGCTCAGATTCAGCCAAATGCTGTGAAACAGATAGGACAGCACTTCCCAGAGCAAATGGAGAATGACCCTAATTATATTTAAAAAACAACCCAACAGTTTCTGCAGCCGCTGATCCCCGGGCTATGACAACAGCTCAGCTGTTTTGAATGGGTGTAATTCCTAAACAGTTAATATACTTTTGTCAAACCCCTTGAATTAAAGCTGAAAGTCTGCACTTCAGACTTGATTTTAAAATCCCCTGTGGTGGGGCACAGAGGCAAAATTACAAAAAAAACCCCCAAAACATTAAAGGTTTACTGTTCAAATAATTAGGGAATAATTATAATTTTAAAGTGTAGGTACTTGAAAGGTGACCATACTGTATAGTTACATTTAAACTTTCCTTGACAGGAATATAAAAACAGGCACAGATACAGTCTGACCAATTTATGGGTACCTGCAGGTCCACAGAGCTTGTCAGCAGTTGAAGAAATTGCTGTACTGCTTCTTGCTGAAGGCAGCCTAAGACCTGATGTAGCTCTCTGGATGCCTGATGGGATACCGCTCAGCTGCGGTCTCTGCAAGCCACAGCTGGGCACCTTGGATCCTAGCATCAGCACAAAGGGAGGACCATGTAAACACACCAGAACCCCTCATTCAGAAGAGATACAGCACATATCTACAAGTAAGACTGAGGTTAAGAACTACACACTGCCTACCTGTTGTTGTGGGACGTAAATTGTAGAAGGATGTTACTCCTGTGGTCTTAAATACACAAGAACACAGGATGTTAATGACAGACTGTCATAATATGAGCATAATAATAAGATTCAACAAATGTAACTGCCATGGACAATTGTGTTCATGCGCTCAGACAATAATCAACATTTTGCACATAACATTAAAGTCCTACCCCATGGGGTGCATCACAAGCAGCAGCGGCAGTATTTCTTGAAGCTTCAGCCTGAGTTCTTTGCCTTTTCATGGGCAAGCTGGATGCCGCTGTATCCAACCTGGCTGGAATTGAGGAAAGTGGGTTTGATTTCATCAGCGGAGCTGCAGCTTTTGAAGGAGGGCAAAGGGATTTAACAGGAGGTTGTTTCAAGAATGTTTTACGATCACAGACGAGGTTCGACGGAGCATCTGATGGCATCTGATCAGCAGGCTTACTGGGATCATCTGTATACAGTTTCTTCTGCAATCCTGGGAGAATGCCTAGGTTTCGCTCAGTGTTAAAGTTCAATATTTTACAGTTAGTCATTGGCGTGGAAGTAATCAAGCAGTCTGCCTTTAAGTCTAGGGTGTCATCCAAATCGAATGTGTCTGCTTTGTTGTTCACCATGCCAGTGCTTTGACGGTTCAAAGAGTCAGAAAGACCACCCACCACAGGCACACCTGAATGGTCCTTAAGCTCACAGCTACCGGCTCCTGAAGTGTCATCATGGGTTTCAACCACTTTGGCATTATGGTCATTAGCATCTGCGATCACATTATGCTTTGATAGATTGGGGTCGACTTTGTCTGTAAGGTTATTGGTTAGATTACTGACTTTAGGTGTAATGGGCTTATCCGAAGACCTTGGCTGACTGTCACATGAGCTCATTTCTGTCAGAGTTACTGTGCTATTTGGCTTTGAAGCACTTTGGCTACTTTCACTTGGGGCTGTTTCTGACAGAGCTATTGTGTCGCTCTTCTTGGAAGATGGTTCAGAATCAAAAGTGTTGTTCTTGAGGTCAACCACTGCAGCAGCTGCTTCCCCTAAGACCGTGCTGCCGCTGGATTTTTGAAGAGAATGCTTTTCAAAAGTGGTGTTCTGCACATGACATGGACCACATTCCTTTACAGATGAGGGATTTTGACTTGCCTGATCTGGAGCCCCAGTTCCATCTTGGGAACAGTTAAATGGAGGAAGATCAAGTGTCTTATCCTCAGGGTAGGAAACTGAAGCCGTAGCATTTGAATCGGCGCATGCACTCAGATTGTCGGCTTGTACAATGTTAAATGTGCCATTTCCAGACTCCGCTGCTTTTGGGTTTGGTTGTGGCACACTGTTTTTCAAATTGGTGTCCTCATTGTTAACTTTCATTTTGTGAGAAGATTCCACAAGTTCTCTGCATGATTCTGAGGTGCTCTTCTTTGGACTATTAATACAGTCCATGTTAAATGTAGAGAACTGCACACCCTGAGCTGGTGTGTCACTGGAGGACGTTATGTCACGTGTAATATTAGCTGGTTGGCTGCCAAGTGTATCCTCCGCTGATGTTTGACTCTTCTCCATATTTTGACCATTGAGTTTGCTGGTCGACTTGGTTTCATGGCTGGTAACCAGCTCTTCATTGTTAGATTCTACCATATCAGAAGACGCGAAAGGTTTTTCACCCAGTTCTGAGGTGACCTTCTTTGGACTATTACTGCACTCCATGTTAAATGTAGAGAACTGCAAACCTTGAGCTGATGTGTCACTGGAGGATGTCATGTCACGTGTAATATTAGCTGGTTGGCTGCCAAGTGTATCCTCCGCTGATGTTTGACTCTTCTCCATATTTTGGCCACTGGGTTTGCTGGTCGACTTGGTTTCATGGCTGGTAACCAGCTCTTCACTGTTAGATTCCACCATATCAGAAGACACGAAAGGTTTTTCACATAGTTCTGAGGTGACTTTTGTTGGACTAGAGCTGCACTCAATATTAGAGTGTGCAGACATGTCACTAGAGGATATTATTTCATGAGTAATATTAGCAGGATTGTTCCCAAGTGTAGCCTCAGCAGATGTTTGACTCTTCTCCATATTATGTTCACTGGGCTCTGATGAAGACTTACTGTTTTCCAAAACACTCCCCACTGTAATATCCTGGGTTACTTCCAGAGAAGTTTTCGTTATGTTTTCCCTCACACACCTGTCAGATTGCATACTTGTACTTAATAATTTTTCACTTGAAATGATGCCTGAACTGCCAGGCTCTGCCACAATTTTTTCACTGAGCTCCGACAAATTCTTTAAATCAAGAGGTGGAAGATCCTGCGTTACATCCATGGAGATCTCCTGTTCTCCTGGTGATGACTGTGAATCATGTGTAACATCAAGGAGAGTAATTTCTGGCAAGAATTTGTCAAGTATCAGCCAGGGTACCAGAGCATGCTTGCTCTGAGAAGGATCAACCATCTTGGCATTCAGGTCCGTAACATCTATTGTTGCCACATGCTCTGAAAGTTCAGGAGGATGAACTTCAGAAATATTTTCTGGAAGGCACGTGCTTGCAGTAGTCGCAGGTGCACTGTCAGGAACAGGGGAATCATTTCTAGTCAGCTGTATCGTAGAATCACATGTGGAATCATACAGTGTCATTTCTGGCAAGCATTCATCACCCAGGAATGACACAGGACTATCCATACCACGGAATAATTGCCCAGAATAGCTACTGGGGACATTTGAGTTGGACTGTTGAACAGAACCTTCTGTTAATTTTTGATAATCTGCAGTGGCTGGACCAAAGGAGAAAAGAGGAGCTCTCAGACGACGATTATTTTCATGTGTCGAAGGCTCTGGAGATTTATTGCCAATATTTAAGTATTTTAAAATTGGTGTCAGAGCAGACTGGAAAGAGAGCCGTGACTTTTGCTTGCTGCTTGTTGGAGCAGGGGTTGAAAAGGTGCAACTGTTCGAGAGAGGCTTGTTTTCTTCATGGAGCCGCATGAGTTTAGAAGTCCCGGCTGGAACAGTGCCCCCGGGTGGAATATTTTCACAGGCCTCATCGGCATCTGGATTTTCCTGAATGTGTAAGCCTCGCATGGTTGTCTTGTTGGCCATGGTGACTGACTCTTCTTCCTTCAGAACAAATTTGAAACAGGACACAGCACTCAGAATCCTCCTTGCATATTATCAGCTGTCTCAGACTTCCTGTGCCTAAAATAACAAAACTTTACATTATTGGGTTATGTAGACAACTGGCTCCAAGATGAAAATGAGTCACTAATGAATTATGTTAGAGCTATTTTTTGAACACACATACTACATATTAAAATAACAAAAGTAAAATATAATTTACCACTGACAGTAATGGAATAACAGTTGCGGGTTGTTGCATGCTGGTGCTGAGTGACTAACGTTAGAAAACAATTTTACTTTAAACTAAAAATGGACGTAAGAAAGCACACACAGCAACATCGTAGCTTAGGGTCACTGATGGGGCTTGTAGCATAAACATCAGGGCAGCTGGAGAGGGAAACGTTGATCCCCGATTGTTTACTCTGCCAAATTTTCGTTAAATGGTTGTTTCATTCATTCATATATATATATATATATATATATATATATATATATATCACACACACACACGAAATATCAGATCAACCCTAACGAAGCTAAGCTAAGTTTACAGCACTTGTTAGTGGAATGAAAGCCGCCGTACTCACCTGTAAACACGCACTTCTTAGCGGATGTTTACAGATGTGGAAATACTTCAGTCTCAACGAGACTCGGGTCTGATGAAAGAATCCCTTTCCCACAAAATAAGTGTCACAATAACATCTAAAACTTCGTCCTGTATTCCAACGAAGCGCCTCTCTAGTTCAAATGACAGTTTCCTTCTCGCTCATTGGATGATTTACACCAATCACAGCGCAAGGATTCTTCTTCGTGTGTTTCATTGTGAAAATGGCATCCCTGCACAGACAATAGCAGATGATCCTCTATGGCGACCCCTAAAGGGAGTAGTTGGAAGAGAAAAAAAGAAGAAGCCAAGATTTCCAAATACTTCAGTGCGCTCAATTTTGCCTTTTAACTTGTGAAAACGTGTTCAAATTTATAAAATAAAATATTGTATGTTTAAGTAGAAAAAAACATAATAAACATATACGCCAGAGGACAAAGAATATCTAACTGACTGAAGACCTAGGAAAGATTTTGCAGACTGACACGTGTGACAGTGTGATCCACCATCATATTCATAACTTACCCTGAGTGAGGCATTTTTGAACAAATGTATTCCTCGATCACAGTTCAACAGGCTCCATGCCAAGGAGCACTGAAGTGCTTCAGCGGGCCCATTGTGCCCCAGCAACTTCCTGAGGTACTTGATGTTTTCTTAAACTGCTCATGCAAAGGGGAAATTGTGTTTCATTGTTTTTTTTAAACAGAGATTAAGGGCATTAACATTGTTTGCATATAAGAAAACACAATTTTTTTTCAGTTGATCTTTATTATACAAATTACACCAAAGACGTGAAGGACATTTTCTCAAAACATAAAAATAAAGCCATTTGTATATTACATTCAGATATTCACACACAGTCACTGATCTCCTCACTCCTTTGGGGTTTTCTTCAGTTTGGTCTTTAGCTCTGCCATAAGGGGATTTCCAAATCTGGGGAGACATGAGAAAATGAAGCAATAATAATTTTTAAAATGTCAGAATGCAAAACATCTCTTTTCTGATGATTTTTTTTTTTTTTTTGCCATTTTTACCCAGGATGTTTTGGTGGCATCCATTTAGGCTTCTTTGGTGTCTCATCCTGTTGGGAGCTTCGCTCCTCTCTTCTGGCTTTGTCTTGGGTTCCTGTCATTATTGCAGCATATTAATCATATGTATATCTATACACATCTTAACATGAGAGAAAACAGGTATTTAAACATTATTAATTGTACCTGTGACACTGTTTCCTGAGTATTTTCTTCTCTCACTGCCGGTTGTCTCTTTTTTTAAAACAGGAAGGCCAGCACCGAGTCCTGAAATTCAAAGCATGTGACATTATTTGCAAATTGTGAAAAATAAGTGGCTTTTAAAACTCAAGAGTTTGGATTTCTGTATATTGTGAGTGACTCACCAGGGAGTTTTATTCCAATACCCATGCCTCCTAAAGGCACACCTCCAGGGACTTTGACTGGCAAACGTGAAGACGGTGTGGGTGTGGGTGTGGGCTCCGCTGAGGGCATATGAAGCAGTGAGCGGGGATTTTTGGGTGGCCTAACACGAGGATTTTTAACAGCAATTCTTGACCTTTGCATGGCAAAATCCAGCCCAGGCGCATCCACCTGCAATGCCAAAAAACAGTCTGTTATGAATACTATTCGATTTTAATCATGATTTAATCCAATCTTTTAAACGTCATATAGAAACAATACCTCATTCTCATCCTCAGATTTTACTGTTGGTTCTTCGGCTACCTCAGCTTTGTTTAGCCCAGATAATGATGATTCAGCAAGATCCTCAGACTGTCCAGGCTGACAGTCCAGTGAGGACAAGTTCAATGTGTTCGTCTCACACTTGGCCCAGGATTCACCTTGTGAATCACTTTCAGCTCGTTCTGACTGAGTGGGTTTGAGTTCATCTGAAGAATCATGGCACTCCTCTTCAGCTTCTACCTTCTTGACTGCTTCTACAACATCCTCATACGCTTTCTGCGATCCACTTTCAGTCTCCACTCTTTCAACTCTTTCTTCACCTGCTTTTTCTTGAGAGTCTTCATCCAGATGTCTCCCTTCCAGCGATTGACCTCCTGTATCCGTGATCGATTCCTTCTCCGGCTCAGCTGATTCCTCCATCAGCACGTCCTGAATTTCAGACTGAGGTTGAGGCTGTGCAGCAACTCCAGGGATGTCTGCTGACATATTAGCCACCATGTCGTGGATCCAGTGAAGTGAGCCGGTGCTTATTGATTTCAGTGGCTGAGCCTCACTGCTCTGAGTGCCTGAATCACTGAGAGACTGGCCAAAGAATCCAGACTCCACAGTTGATGAAGACATTTCTGTGTCACTTACCACTTCAGATTCTCCAGAAATAGACTTTGCTAGCAACTCACCTCGCTCCTCATCTAATGTGTCTGTTTGGACATCCAATAATTTTTCTGACTCAGGTTCGTCTTGTTTAATGTCATCAGTGTCCTCTGACATCGCCGTCTCTATCCACAAATCAAGGATTTCTTCATCAATCACATCTTGATGTCCACTGTTTGAGCTGCTTTTTACCACTGATGACATCACAGGCAAATCTTTAAGTCTGGACTCATCAGCTGTTTCAGTTTCTGTTATCTGCGTCTCACTTATCTCACATGCTCTGTCTGGCGATTGATTTTTGATCTCCTGTGGCTCGGAGTCTCTGAGATAATTCAGATTCTGCATTCAAAGGACTCTCTTCTGCGATGAGCTCACCTGCAGTTTCTGTTACCCAGAGATGTAAATTTTCCATTTCTTTGTCTTCTTCCTCCTCCTCATCTCCTTGACCCCCTTCTTCTCTTTTGATTGCTTTATCTTGCATTTCCACAGTGCTATCATCATCAACTGATTTAGGCTCAGTCTCAGCTGAGTGCCTCACGAACCCAGTCTCACTCACGTCCTCTTGTAAACTTGACAGCCCGCTGATGCTTTCCAATAAATCTATGGCCTCTACCGATTCCTGAATGACAAATCTGACCACTTCTGTTGCTGCAACAGCTTCTTCGCAGTCGCCTCCTGTAGCGTTGGCTTCTTTTGCAAAGAATGATCCTTTAGTGCCATCATGCAGCCCTTCTGATCTCCTCTCAGTCTCATCTGCTAAACCAACATGTGCTTCAGTTACCTCTGTCTTCATTGAACCTGCCAGTAAATTTCCTTCTTCTTTGCCAAGTAAGTGTCCCAATTCTTGAAATACTCCTTCAACAAGTGTTTTCTCTGCTTCTCGTGCAAGGTCCAGCATTTCACTGTGCTCCTCCCCAACCAAATCAAAGCTAGTCTCAGTCTCTTCTTTGCTTTCTTGTTTCTCTTCCATGGACTCCTTCAGCAGCAAATAGTCAGCTCCGGTGCTGCAGCCAGTGTTTTGAAGGCTCTCCCGTTCTCTGCTCTCCACCTCTTCTGGTAATTGAGTTGCTGGGATTTCCTCACAATCTCCTGCTTCCAGGAACCTTTGTGTTGTATTTTCATCTACCCCCCAAAGCTCATTGTTATATTTGGAAACTCCCTCTTGAATTTCCTCACATGTTGGAGTATTTAGTTCCTGCAGCATGGCGAACTGGCCTTCACTTATTTCCAGGGGGATATTTTTAAATTCTTCGCTTGTTTCCTGCTCAGTCTCACCTTCAGGTTTTACTGTAACTGAGGCGCTTGAAGGTACAACTTCCTTGGAACATTTTTCAGTGTATATTTCTTTAGAGATATGCAACTCTTTTTCTAGATCTTGATCAACAAGTCTCTCATCCACTGAAATATCTGCTATTGTCACACCATGCTGTCCTGTTTTGGTTTGCATTGCTTGGACTCTCATGTCCTCTTTTTCTTTATCTGTGAATTCAGCTGTGTGCAACTGTTTTATGCTCTCCTGTGGAGCTTCTTTACTGCTGGCATCACATTCAGTTAAAACATTTTCACCCTCACTTCCTTCTGCTACTGTTCTGATGTTCTTGTCTTCTATTGTCTTGTTGGCTGCGGCCTCATCAATATTTTCTTTCTCAATAGCAACATGCTGCTCTGTCTCACCCTCCTTCTCTTTCTCACCTTCCTATTTTCACTTCTGGGAGCCATCACAGGATATTGTCCAGCAAGAACTGGCTTATCCACTGATGCATCTGGCAGTTCTCCAAAGAGGGCTTGATTTGTTATCTCATCAGACTTCTTTGAACTTTCAGAGGCCAGCTGTAATATAGCATCACAGATTTCTGCTTGCAAATCTTGTTCCTCTTCATGTTGCATTTGATCACCTTCTTCCTTTTCTTCCTTTTCTCTGATAGTTTCATACCTCTCTTGGATGATCATCCAGTGTCACTGCATCCTTCTTTTGTGCATCTGCATCTCCTTCATGTATGTGATCACCGTCTTCTGGACTTAAACTTGTAATTCTGCACACTTGTGCCTCAGTATTTTCTGCTCCCAAATCTTGTTCCTCTTCATGCTGCATCTGATCATCTTCTTCCTTTAATTGGGTTTGTTTGATCTTTTCACCCTTCCCTGGATGTTCATCCAGTGTCACTGCATCATTCTTCTGTAGCTCTGCCTCGCCTTCATCTCTGTGATCTTCCCCTTCTGGCCTTAAATTTGTAACTATGCCCACTTCTAATCTCAGTGGTTTCTGCTTCCAAATCTTGTTCCTCTTTTGCTGCATTTGATCATCTTCTTCTTTTTCTTTAGTTTCTCTGATAGTTTCATCGTCTCTTGGATGATCATCCAGAATCATTGCATCCTCCTGCTGTACCTCTGACTCTGTTTCGTTCATGTAATCATCTTCTGGACTTAAACTTGTAATTCTGCACACTTGTGCCTCAGTATCTTCTTCTTCCAAATCTTGTTCCTCTTCATGGTGTGTTTTATCATCTTCTTCATTTTCTCTGATAGTTTCATCCATCTCTTGGATGATCATCCAGTGTCACTGCATCCTTCTTTTGTGCATCTGCGTCTCCTTCATGTATGTGATCACCGTCTTCTGGACTCAAACTTGTACTACACTGTGCCTCAGTATTTTCTGCTTCCAATCTTGTTCCTCTTCATGTTGCATTTGTACTCTTCCTTTAGTTGGGTTTGTTTGATCTTTTCACCCTTCCCTGGATGTTCATCCAGTGTCACTGCATCATTCTTCTGTAGCTCTGCCTCGCCTTCATGTCTGTGATCCTCCTCCTTCTGGACTTAAATTTCCAACTATGCCCACTTTAATCTCAGTATTTTCTGCTTCCAAATCTTGTTCCTCTTTATGCTGCATTTGATCATCTTCTTCCTTTTCTTCCGTTTCTCTGATAGTTTTATCCTCTCTTGGATGCTCATCTGGTGTCACTGCATCCTTCTTTTGTGCCTCTGCATCTCCTTCGTGTCTGTGATCATCATCTTCTGGACTTAAATGTGTAATTCTGCACACTTGTGCCTCAGTATTTTCTGCTTGCAAATCTTGTTCCTCTTCATGTTGCATTTGATCATCTTCTTCCTTTAATGGGGTTTGTTCCATAATTTCACCCTTTCCTGGATGTTCATCCAGTGTCACTGCATCATTCTTCTGTAGCTCTGCCTCTCCTTCATGTATGTGATCCTCCTCTTCTGGCCTTAAATTTGTAATTATGCACACTTTTACCTCAGTATTTTCTGCTTCTTGTTCCTCTTTATTGTGTGCTTTATCATCTTCCTCTGCTGCCTCAGTGTGTTCTGCTTCCAGATCTGGTTCTTCTTTGTCGTGCATATGATCATTTTCTTCTTTTACTAGGGTTTCTGATGGATGATCATTGGATGACACTGATCTCACAGTCTCCTTCTCAGCACCAGTTTTGCCTTCAGGTCTCTCTTCACTTATTGCAACCTCTGTAAGATTTCGTGGCCCAGCATCCACACGTTCACATTCTTCCTTCTCAGGAGTTGCAAGCCCTGCATTTTCCACACCCATCATCTCTTCTTTGTCTTCTTTTGCTCTCAAATCATTAGAATTATCATTTTCTGTATGGCCGTGCTGTTCATCTCTCGTGCTTTCACCATCCTCTTTGCTCTCATTGCCTTTTCTTGGCTTGATGTTGTGCCGCATGCTTTCTTCATCAGACCCTAAGTCTGTGTTGCAAGGTTCCCATGAGACCACTGGCCGTGATGAGCTCAGCAGAGAGGATCTTGCAACAGGCTGCTCCTCATCGACACCCCCACTGCAAGTGTCACCATCTGTAGAGTCTGAGTGAGGGTGCTTAATGTCAGCTGCAGATTCCTGATTGGAGTTTGGGTCATTGTTGACAATGTCAGTGGGCTGTGGCCTGATGAATCTGCTTATAGCTTCAGTTACATAGCACTGAGAAAGAAAAAATAATAATAATTTAGAACACTTTCTTTTGCAGCATCAGCTTAATTCTACAAATTACAACAATTTCAATATATTTGTTTTAGTTCATTGATTTGTGATAGGGAAATTTAACTGAAGTATCAATCTTTTGTGTTAATCATATGCTATATATAATCATATATCTTTATAGTTAATCGCATGTTTAACCTTTTACAGTTAATCATACTACAGTATAACCATTTTTACAGTAATCCTTCAATACTAAGAAAGAAAACATGTAGTCTGCTTCTGACTAGTATATTGAGAAGACAGCAGTTGCTAGAAAGTATTTTTGTGGACATGTACACAAGAAAGAGGAAGTTGATTCGAAGTTGACAGACAAGCTACCAATTTGAGCACACATACACCAAGGCTTAAGGTCAATTTACTAAAAATAATGATAACATGTATGAAATGTTTTGATATATCTTACAGAGAAATGTGCTAACGGTCAGCATGTGTGGAAAGTAGCAGAAAGGAAACACTTCCCCTTATGCCCTGAAATGAATATGACATGTAAACTGCATGAAAGCTGATGAGCAGAAACACTCGAGGGGACTCCTCGCACCTCTCCTTGTAGATTGTGTTGTTACTGCTCTGGATTTGCAAATTCTAATAAAGCTGCATCTCATTTATGACCTTCTCTTGGTCATTAATCTTAGGAAATTCTCCTGACGATTTGTTTTCAGTCATTTCAGCCAGTTTGTATACTATACTATTTTTTTAGTCTTGAAAAAAAAAATGCAAAAGTTGCACTTAAAGAACATTAGTGCTACAGCGTTCAAGGGTATTTACACAATGGTGACTATCCAGCTTTGCAGCAACTTCAGGGAAGGTCGTTTCCTGCTTCAGCACCACAATGCTCCCATGCACAAGACACAAAGCCATGCACGCGAAGAACCTGACTGGCTTCCATAGAATCATCCGTCCATGGAATGATTCTATGAAGCTGGAGCCTATACCAGCTTCTATATAATCATGACTTCATTGATTATAAGTTACACTTCCACTCAAAGATTTTATGAACAAAGCATGGTAAATGTATTACATTGAGTGGACATGGAGAAACATTAGAATTTATTTGATCTTATACTTTCTTGATAAAAGCAACTTTAATATTTACTTTTGTTGAGCTGTTCCTTCTCCAACTTCCCCATATTTGTCTGTTTGGCTGCTAAGTGACACAGCGTGTTAACCAGTGAGTAGTCAGCACTGTTTGTTGACTAGCAGAACAATAATTTTTTTTTCTAGATTTATTTGTGGGCATTTTAGCCTTTATTGGATATGACAGTGCAGATAATATGGAGGGAAGAGGAAGAATGAGGGGGAATGACATGCAGACTCAAAGTCAGGCACCTGCAGAGAGGACTCCAGCCCTCAGAATATGGGTCACCTGCTCAATGGGTGGCTATAGCAGCGCCCCAGGTAGAATAAAATGAACCACATTTAAAACTTCTGAATCTGTCTATATTCAGTGAACATCACTGAATGCCACAATGGCAATTTAGTCCGGCTGCCAGGCTGCTAAACTGTGTTTCTGCGCCCCCCCCCTTTTTTTGTGAACCTAACAGCCACGACTGAAAACCAGGCTGACGTGAGCAGCGAAAGCATCTCAAAAGCAGCTGCGGAACCAAAACAAAGACTTGAAAAAAAAAAGTGTGGCAGATGTGAATGAGGGTAACTGGTTGATGTGGGTTAATCACTACAAGAAATGTGAAATGATTAAACATCCACTCCAGGCCAATCTAATTTTATTTACAAAAACAAACAAACAAACAAACAAAAACACCCCACAGAGTTCGACAAAGTGTTGTACAAAGCAGCCTAAGCACCACACAGTAAGATAATGAAACCATAAAAAGACAATAAGATAGATACAAGGTAAGAAAACACCACTCAGGGGAGTAAAAATTGGTTTTAAGATGTGTTTCAAAAACAGGCAACCACGGGGGTGGGGGGTGGGGGGCACCCTAACATGGGCAAGGTTTGGGGGCCGTTGCTGAAAAATTTTCAGTCGAGAAGCTTCAATCAGAGCAGTTTAGGTGAAGTGAGCTGGTCTGCAATAACAACAGGAATCTGAAATTAAAACCCCGTCAGTGAAATACAGCCACGGGTGCATCTGCGTCTCCTGTTTATCACACTTTCTGCTGTGTCATAACAGTCTCGAGCAATTCCCGTTCTCCGGGACACCTAAACGGAATCTCACCAATGCTGTAGCAGCAAGGAAAACACATGCTGTGCAGATCAATTTCCAGAAAAGAAATGCAGACATGGCTCGAACCACCTGCAGAATAATCAGTTCCAATATATATGCTGTAATCTATAATCATGCATTCTCTCAGTCAGCGTGCAGCAGTGCCGGCTAAATGTGCAAACTGAGCAAGAAATGTTGACAGCAATTATAAGAAGGCTGCACGCATGCCCTCCGGAGTTAAAATAGAGAAGTTGTTCCAACAGATGGAAAATTTGGCTTACAGGACAGGGGATCACTGTGACTGCGGTTTTTCTCTTAATTTGTACTCAGTTAGGCTTCTTATTTTCAGGATAACTTCGAGGAATGATTAATCAGGAAATAAATATTCTTGCAGCCAGATTCAAACAAACATTGAAAAGATTTCTCTGCCTACAGCGTGCTTGAATGCGGTCATGATATTGATTCACAGACATCCTCTCTCTCCCTCTCCGTCTCTCTCTCTGCCCCAGAAGGGAGGGGGTAGGCAGAGACGGACATTCATATATCGTAGGCGGACGTGTGGGAGTGAGAGAGAGGCCCATTGACACACAGGAAGAGAGCCATTACATCACGGACTTAAACTTTAAAACACGAATCATTCCTTTCGTTACAAGTTTGGATTAAAATGATGCGGCTTCTCACCCAGACTGCCCACAAACTCCTCTCCACCCGGGACAAACCATTTTCGGGGTCCATCTTCCTCCTCGGTCACTCTCTGACCAGCTGACTTGACGATCTCGCTATTTCAAAGTTTGTGTAAACCAAAGCACCGCGTCCACTTTGGGTCTTTCCAAACGGTCTTGGGAACCAGTCAACAGAAAATTGCATCCAAGCGCATCCAGGACTGAACGCATCAGCTGTTAGTGACCGTTCACTTCCCCCTACTCACATATGTCCGGGGTATGATAATGAGGAAGAGACCGATTAACACATTAACACAAGTCGACGTGTTGCACAGTTTGCGGATGTGAATAAGGACGGCCACAGAAATGTGGGTGAAACTTTGTGATGGAGACCGAGGCGCTGCTGTGAAACAGCGCAGAGGTGAGAGTGACGGGAAACACAGGAGCGACGCGACAGCTGACTAAATGATTGAGCCCACTGGATAAATAAGCACATCTTTATTGCTTGCATACATATATCAACGAACTTATTGGGCTTATTGACTGAATTAGAGACACCAAGAGACTCATAAACCACGACAATGCTATTTTTACAAGTAAGAAAGAAAAAGCAGATGCATGAGCAATAACACATTTCTGAGTTAGTTTCTTTATTACTCTTCTGCTTGTGCCTCCACCGGCCAATTGCTGACGAGTGCTGCTGCATATATGGGGAAATTATACAAAGCCTTTTATGGCCACAAAGTGAGCTGCTCAAAGTCTCATAAATAACTCCAGCTGACGTGACTTGAATCAGATGATAGCTGCATGTTTAAAAATGAAGGGGGAAAAAACAATCTGGGGGTGTGAAGGTGGAGCTACTTAAACCTCTGCAGCCAGTTTTTTTTCTGCTCTGGGCTGCATCAGGCGTTTCCAGTGTTTGTGACTTTCAAGTGATGCTACTGACTCATTAGATGTGACTCACCTTCGAGTTCCATTATTAAGCAGATGCCTCTCAGTGAATATGTTTCAAATATTTTTGCTGTTCTTATCAAATCAAATATCCATTCATTTATTCTCTTCCGCTCATCCTGTTCAGGGTTGCGGGGTCAAATCAAATATGATAAAGTCAAATGCAATTTTGAATAATTCTGGGTCTAATTTTAAGGGTCTGTTATCTTTAATGATATCATATAGCACACAAAATGCTATGCTCATGGTAGTTAAGCAGCCGTATATGTTTATTGGTCATATAAGTACATGAGACAGAAGTGGAAGTAATATGACTGAAGGCCAGTAGGTTGTTAAATTATTATTTTAACAACCAAAGAACTGAAACAGTGTTTTGCAACAACTGTGTGCTGTTGTCAACACGCATACAGCAGAAGTAGCTGCTCTATAAACTGAAAGGCAGAAGCTGCAAACTAAAGAACTAAGAAAACCTTATTTTCTCGGATCAACCACGCGGCACCTTCTCTTCACAGCACGGTGAAGTGATGCTCCTGTGGTCAGAGTGGAGAGGAAAAAAAAAAACCAAACAAAAACAGAAGTGCATTTTTAAAACAATATTTCTGATACGTCGGTTGACCCAAAACAGGTGTCTCCTGTGCACATAAGACTTACTGCAGTAACCTTTTCTAATAACTTATTATCATAATAGCATTCAAAGAATAAAGTATTTAGCTTTGATTTCCCAATGCAGATTAAAATGAATCCCCAAAAGATTATTATTTTAATATTATTTGTCAAAAAAAAGAACATTTATGAAAAGAAATGAAGTTTGAAGAAAATAAAAAACAAAAGGATGACAGAGTATAAGAATATAAATAAATGTATGATCACATCACAAACTGTTGGATATCCTAAAACATCACTACTAATTCATATTTCTTAAAGAGATAAATATTAGATACATTATAAGTGACATACAAAATAAGAAAACACTGGCGCAGGACTTCATGCAGTCGATGAATTCTCCACATTGGGCTCTGAAAGAGCAAAAGAACAAAACATGAGCAAACTTCCTGTCAGCTGATAGTTAGTCTCTTCCTGTGCAACAAAATAACAGCAATCCTTTACTCAATGAGCAATTTTTCTGGCCTTACTGAGGTTGCCTCAAGAGGAAGAGGAATAAAATGTTTGCAGTGCCTTACCTGTCCATGTTCGGTAAACGGGAAGCCTGAGAGCAGGGTGCGTGACCTCCACGCAGACTCTCAGACGCGCTCTCTCGTTTTCTTTGGGGACCCCAGTACAAGTTGACCTTGTTGATGTGCAGCGCTCTCGGGTCGTGCGTCCTTTCTCTTTCGCCATCCTCGTCCATGTGCGGCGTCGAGTCCTCGTCCCTGTGTATGTTGTGTTATTCTCCCCGTCCACGTTTTCGTCGATGTATTCTATTCCTTCGGTGTCGGGGTCTGTGACTGCGGCTTTTGTTTCTGCAAAGTCATGAAAAATAAAAAAAATGAAAGCGCCACCAATACTCTCACAGAGCTGTGCAGGATATGAGCTGATCTCCTGCAGCCATCCTAAAGCACTGAATCAAATGAGTAATCCACCTTCTTGAAAAAATTTAAGTGGCTATATGAATGCAATAGACACATCAACAAAAGAGATTTGCTTATATTTGACACTGTAATTCATCCAAGTTTTTTCTTTTTAAGAAAAATCTAGAAGAGAATATTCGGCCACTCTTAGACTAGTAGATCCACAGCATAAAACATGGATGTAGCTTTCTGGGTTGGAAAAATGAGCCTTAAACCTGATTTCTATCTGATGGCCACCAGATGGCAACATATCGTTGCAAAAAGGCTTACAGTCCTGTAGAAGTCTGTGGCAAAACGACTGTCTGACTTGACGTCTATAAACACTTTCCGGTATATATATATATATATATTTGACAGTTACTTATTGCATGTCCATTTGTTCTTCTCTTCAGAGGTTCGTTTGTCTGACTTGACAGGCTTGTGGACATCTCCAGAGCGCACACACTTTTCAGTTCTCTCTGCTGATCATCTCCCATCTCCTCCGTCTCACTGGACACCAGCGGCAAGAGAGTTGGTCCTCCTGCTGACCACAGTAATTTGGCCTTAGGGTGACCTCCCTTCAACAGTAGGGAGAACACGCCAATGCCTTCGCTGCTCCAACAGACCGAGACTGATGGAGGAATGGAAGGAGCGACTGAGGGAAAGGAATACAGACAGTTATTGTTGGAAAATCCAAGGCTTTAATCATGCAATTTAAAAAGCAGGTAAAAGTGCCTGCAGCCACTCATACCGATGTCAGCACTTTTCCAGTGTCTCTCAATAGGCTCCTGTAGGGAACAGTGCCCCACTCGGCAAATAATCCCTGCACTTTTGTGTTTTTTGTCCTGATGTGTTGCCCTTCTCTTCAGAGTGGCTGTCACCCTGTAGAGTCTGGGGTGAGTCTGTATGGGGCCCCATATCTCTCCTCCCTCTATCACCTCCTCCTCTCTGTCATCCTGCTCTCCCTCCCTAAATTTCAGCCAAGTCACTGAAATGTTCGGAGGGTAGAAATCTGTGATTTCACATCCCAGAGTTTGATCCTGGGTAATGGTGGAACTGGCAATTTCAGACACGCATGGCCTCCTGATGAATCCTGTTTGGGATAAAAAGGAACAATTAATCTGTGACTTTTCAGTTTTTAACCTTACTATGAAACATCCTGGTCAGACCGACAGTAAACCTTACAGATATTGGACTTCCTATCACCACCTGCTGCTGGAGACTCTTTCTGACTGTGCACAGAGTCAGAGTGGGTTCCCATCTTTCCACAGCCCTTAGCCTTAATACCGGCTCCCCACAAGGATGTGCTAAGCCCTCTACTGTACACATGATTGTTTCAGCACCCATCTGGACAATGCTGTCATTAAGTATGCCAACGACATCACTGTGGAGGCGCTTATCTCTGATTGTTGACTTCAGCAGGAGGAAGTCTGACCTGCAGCCCGTGTGCATCCACGGGGAGTTTTGGAATTTCTATTTCTGCACACTGATGTGCGACACTATTCCTATTTAATATTTTATCCCTCACCCTTACCTCTCGTCTCCCGGGTGATTGGCTGCTTCAGGGCGATGTGGTGAACACTGACCCACACTTTAGTGGCTCCCTTCTCCAGTTCAACACGGGGAAGTTTACACTGGCTGTAGGCTGAAAAGAATCCCTCAGAATTTGGCTTAGGTGAGGACGACGCCTGTGATGCCACGGGGCTGAGCTCACCGCCCTGGCAGAACCAGCGGAAAGTGATGATGTCTGGATGGAAATGTGATGCTTGGACTGTCAGGCTGATGACATCTGGGAGACGGAAATGTCATCAATGTGGGCTCTTGCAAAAAGGTTTATTTTAAATATAAAAAAATAACCTGCTTGAATTACCTGAATCCTTTTTGGTTTCTGCCAGTTGTATCTCGGACACCTCTGGAGGAGCTGAGTGACAAAACATTTAAGCAATTCTGTTGCAGAAATAATGAAAAATAAAGTGAATAATGAGAGAGAAATAAAGTTCTCTTACACAGAATAGTAAACTTCTCCGAAACCCTCTCCTCCACGATCTTGTCCTTGCCCACATAGGACACCTGACATTTAAACACAGCGCCCTTGTGGACAGAAATCTGGGGGATGAAGGTGAGCGAGGAGATCAGCTGCTGAGTGCCGGTTTTGGATGAGTGAAGTGGCCCCTGAGTGTGCAGTCTGTAGTAGCCCATTTCACCTCTGGAGGGCAGCAGAGGACTTTTCTCTGACACTGGGGAAGTGAGAGTTAGAGCCATAGGGTAGATGGATGGTGATTAGGGGGTTACAGAGGCAGTTAAAGTTAGCTTTGGAAGTTCCTGTGAGTGTAAGGTTGTAAATTGTTAGAATCAACATGTTAAAGAGAAAAAAAATAATAGGACGTTAAAGGGCAGTTGCAAGACAAATCAAATGTGTGTGACATCCTGATTTTAATTCAAATGCATTTTATTTCTCAAACAGCAAATTTCCATCCCTAAAAATAGCTTTAAAGTTTGATGCTTCTGTGCTTTAAATATGAGCAATTTAACTCCTTCACCCAAACAATACGTTGAACTGATGGGATAATACGCAGCAGCACAGAGTGAGACTTAAGAAAGCATACTATGTGGTAACCTACCAGCGAGTGAGGTGTCAAAGATAGGGGTGTCATTGAGGAACCATGCAGTCTGCACTTGGTCCACCCTCCTGCCTTCAATGCTCAGGGACACCCTGCCCTTTTGACCTACTATCACACGGGGAGGGAGGATGATCCCTGACACACTGAGGGACTTCTGTTTCTCTGAGTGGGGTCACACAGAGGTATGAAAAAGAAGTAGAGAAAAGTAAAGTTCAGGTGGCATTCAGTTTATTACATATGCATACAAATATGTCTCTAAATTTATTATCTGTAAATCTATACTCATGAGTAATGTGACCCTGAATGTCAGTGGAGCTCACAACAAAGATGATGGTTTCTTGGAAACTGCATGGGATCCAGTGACAAATGTGTGGGGTCACGAGATTAATCTGTTTCACAAACTTTTTCTGGCTTTTATTTGTAATATTTTATGTAAATATGTGTATTTTTTTTTTTTGGCCTCTCTAAAGGGAAGGGCAAATTTTGGAACAAACTTATTTCCTCCTCCTCAGTGATATGGGACAGAAATAGACTTTCCTTTATTTCTTCAACTGCTTTGATATCAAACATCTGCCTCTACCTTTGCTGCATGGCAGACTCTGACTCACCATCTCTTCTCCTCCAAGAAAAGCCGAAGCAAAGCAGGAAGACGAGCACTACAGAAATGCACATCATAGCCACGGCTGCTTTGGCCGAGTTATTCAACACTGGCGCCTCATCTAACAGGAAGCAGGGAGAGAAATGCATCAGATCATTCAAATTAGAACTGCTAAAAAAGAAAACAATTTGAGTAATGCTGCTTAGGCAGCCACTTTGTTTGTTTTTACTTTGAAAATTATGCCATTTTGCTATACATCATTATGATCTTGTAAACAGTCAACACAAGGTCATACCCTGAGGATCCAGTCTGTCCAGGTATGCTGAGCTACTGATGGGATTCACTAAACCGGGCTGGTTTACAGCACACTCCACCTTTCCGCGTTGCCCCCTCTGCTCAGGGCTCAAAGTATAATAGCGTCTGGTTCTGTAGGTCCCATGTGGGTTCTGCTTAGTGCCAGGCGTGCCAGGGAGTACCGTGCCATTTTGAAACCAGGACACAGACACTTCCTCGGGGTAGAAACTCTCCACGTCGCAGTAAATGAGTGAGAGGAACGTTTTTTGAGGTGGTCGGCAGAACGGAAAGTCTAACAGTGGAGGGATCTGAGCACAGGCAAATAAAAGTATTTTTTTTAAAAAGCTTCTGGCTTTGTGATGTGCTTAATCAGATAAAAGGATTCAAACAACAGAAACCACATTATCACAGGCTATAAAAATAGAAGTACTCTTACAAGTCATGAGTCACTGAGGCCACTACTATGGAAACAGTGTCTTTGTGTGACTCACGGGTGACATTGAGCTGGAAATCCAGCTCTTGATAGCTGCCATTGTGCAACACTGTGCAGCCAAAGGTCACGTTCTGGTCCTCACGGGAAGGGTAGAAGGTTAGGTTACCCACAGCCCTGTAGTACCCATCTGGGGTCAGTTCACCTTCAACCTGGTAGGGAGGTTGAATGACGTGTCCGGCTCTAGTCCACGAGAAAGAGACAGGAGGAGGGTAGAAACCGTCTGCATGGCATTTGAGCTGGGTGTTTGTTTCTAACACCACCCACTGCTGAGGAACTGAAAGAGTGGGAGAGGCTGAAGGGGGGCGAGAGGAAAAAAAAAAGAATTTAGCTGAGTTTTAGATTCAAACGAGTAATCATGAATGAAACTACAAGAACAGAACCAAGACACACCGAGGATACTAAATGTAATGTTACTGGAGTGCAGAATAGTGACATTGTAACTGATGGTGCATTCATAGACGCCCTGCAGGCCAAAACTGGCTTTCAGGATGACCAGTGAAAAGTCTCCATTGACAAAGTCAGCGGTATCCCAGCTGAAGCCCTCCTTTATTTGCGTTGATCCTTTTCCAAATGAGGCGATTGCAGAGCCATTTTTGACCCATCTGACGGTGAATCCAGACTGGACTGTATTGTCCTCTGTAGCAGAGAGCATCACATTGCAGGGGAGGGTTGCGTTTGTATCTGGACTGGCCTGAATGTCACTCGAAGACACTGAAAGCAGAAAAGAGGTGGAGAGAAAACTCATCACTGCCCCTTACTGCAACACAAGAGCACTTGCAAAATGAAATGCACCTTGTTGATGTGGTTATTTACTGGATCTGCAGTTCAACAAAAACATTATTTTACAAAATAAAGGGTGGCTAAAAAAATACACAATAAATGTTTCCAGTGTGCTTCTTAAAGAGGTGTCACGACTTGAGTTATTTGGTCATTTTTAACTCTTTTTAAACTCTTGTGCAACATTTGTGAAACTACTTCTTTAGAAAGAATATCACAATCATCCTCTTACATGTGAAAACGGTGTCGTCTAACTTTCCTGCCACACATTTCAATGTTTTCTTTAATGCAAAATTAAGCCAGGAGATGAACACATCAAAACTGACTCAAATTCTTTTTAATGTGTGTGATTTAATTACATAATAAATGCCATTAGAAAGCAACAAACCACAAAAGCAAATATCCAAGGCTGAGCAGTTTGTTGACTTCTTACATCAGTGTAAATATAAGGCCTTTAAAACGGGTCTGGCAATCCAGTCGGCTTAATTAGTAACTAGTACAATAAACACTTATTGGCAGGTATAACACAAAGCAAATAGAAAACTTTCTTCACTGTAAAGTGTTAGATGGGCTGATAAAAGCAAGTTAGCGGGGAAGCCAAAGAATGAAGGTCAAAAGCCACAAAAGCATTAACATACTGATGCACCAAAGAGGAAGAAGTTATATTCCAAGCCGTGCTTCAAACAGACACACACACTCATACTCACTGAAGTCACAGAGTCCAGATCATTTGGGCCAAATACAAACTGGGAAGAAATAAATGTTGTTGGATTGTTCAAAATAAATTTTTTTTGCTCTTTTTGCAGCTTTTTCTCTTCTACAACTTGGACCATAAACCTTGGGCAATAGTGCATGTGGGAATGTTTAGTCCTCAGGGTTCACATAGAGGACAGAAGTCCTCATCATTAAGCTTTACTGTCACTGTAGCAGCATATTTTCTAGGAATCGAACTGTGACGCCTTTCGTCTTGTAACGGCCTGTTAATACTGTGTCGTTTCACCTCATTAAAATGAATCAAACACCAAACTGCAGCAGCGCTGGTCACCCTGGCCCAGCAGAGCATTAAAAATCCCTGTCTCACTTTATGCATTGCCAGATAATTCTGTCTTGTTATACACAGTGGTTTAAAGAAGAAATCGAGAAGATTAAAGTCAGGTGATACTAAGAGTGACTGGATGTGCGCAACATGTACCAACTACACTTTTACTCCCATCCAGTAAACCACTGAAAGATTGACACAAAGTCCACCTGAGGCAGCCCGCTACCCTCTGCTCATTAGCCAGAGCGAAATCAGTGCAGCCTCCGTAACCAGCCTGTGAGTGCAGCGGCACAATACTCACCGTGCTTTTTGAGAGTCAGGAGGACAACACAGGCGAGGACTTTACACTGCATGGTCAGGCTCGTCTTGACACCGACTTCTTATCATCGGGTCCTTTGCCTGTTTTTATACAGAGCTACAAGGTGACAGTGGGCGGGATTGTCCTGCAAGTCGGGAAATAAGAAATATCGTCCCTGGGCCTCAGGAGCGAAAGGAGGCCCTTGATATGTGAATGTCCTCCAGAGCAACCGAGTCCCGAAGAGCAACGGGAGAGAGGGGAAAAAGGAGGGAGATGTGCAGGGACGCACAGAGTGGGGAAACTGGTCACTTAAAATTCAGACGGGCCTCAGGCCAAGGTTTCGGAGCTACTTTACATTGGTGCAGTGTTGTCATGAACAGAACGGAGTGAGTAATCCTACTGGGTTTATGTGGGCAAACACTGCAGGCGAGACTACAACTCTTTTCTGTCTGTGGAAGGGTTAGTGCGCTTTTGCATTTTGTAGAGCAAAAGCGTCTTTTTGCCCCTCTGTACACGCCCTCTGTGTCTTCAGTCAGCGCCGGCTATGATCCTCTGATAATATTTAACCAGAATAAGTGCGTTATGTTTGACGAGGGGCTATCTGTTGACCCCCCCCCCGACCAGTTATTAAATTGATTAGGAGTTTAAATCGTTTGACTTCGCATTTTAATTGGGCTTAACACGCACATCAGGGTTAATTTCTCTGAGGGTATCTGTGTCAGTCAGGTTTTTTTTGTGTGTGTTCTTTGCTTCAGGGAAAAACAAAAGTGAGACCTGAAAGTGTGATTAATGTGTCCCAGTTCCTTGTTTTTCTTGGACCCGTGTTCTGATCTGTGACTGCAGATTTTGTTTTCTCCTTTTCTTTGCTTGACAGCTTTGCCGCTTTCCTCTGGCTGAAAGATTGATTGAGGAGGAGGGACATGTGAGCTTTGGCCAGCTGACGTAGAAAACGTTTGAATTTGAAATATGAGGAAAATAACTACATGATTTAAATACAGGTAGCGATGGATAAAATGATAATAAAAAATGTTTTTATAAAGGCTCTTAAACTCATACAATGTGCACATGATCATTTATTAAAACAGAACACGTTCCCAAACAATTTTATATTGTTTTCAGTCCTATTACAAATCAGGAGAAAAATCACTTAAAGACTGTAAACCACAGAGAAAATGCCTGATGTGGAAAAACGTATAGAGTTGTACAGATGGGTGACCAGTGAGGGGATGTAGTGACTGTTTTGCTGTGTAGGGCATTGTTTGGTTCCACTTGGTCCTTTTTAGAAGAAGTGTGACTGCAGATTTCTTTAGCTTACCCAGTGATCATATATTTTTATACTAATGAGAGACAGCGCTTTCAGGATGGCGGTGTCCCCATCCACAGAGCATGAGGAGTCACTGAATGCTTTCATGAAAATAATGTGAATTATCTTCTTCTTCTTCTGAATCATAGCTCAACCCAACCAATCAGCTATGGGATATTTTGAATTGAAAATTTGCCTGGGTACTCTAACTTCCTCCCCAGTCCAAAAACATGCACAGGTTAGGCTAATTGATAATTCTAATGTGGGTGTGAATGTCTGTGTTTCTTTATTAGGCCTGCAACAGGTGTACCCTGCCTCTTGCCCCATGACAGCTGGGATAGGCTCCAACCCCCTGCTGTGACCCTGAAGTAGATAAGCAGAAGAAAAGGTCAATGCTTAAGTGGCTGCACTTTGTTGCCTACCTCCCTATTGACCCACTTTATTTATGCTTTTGCTTTAATTAGTCACCTATCTGTATATATATTACTGCTGGAAGTTTAATTACATGACTTTTGTTATTTTGTGCATCTGACATTAGGTGGTCAGTAGCAATGTTACTGGTTAGCTACGAAATTACAAAATGACTGTAACCTTGTACACTTAATTTGTGGATTATTATAAGTTTTATTATAATTTTACCGTACTGACTTCAGACTGCCAGTTATCTGCTGTGTTATTTTCGGATAAGCTACTTTTTGACAGCTTCCTCATCAAGTAATTTTGGTTTCTAGCAGCCGCTGCTTACTGCAGACTTTGGAATTCTTACTGCACACTCTCAGCTAGAGCGCAGTCTCTCTCTCTCTCTCTCTCTCTCTCTCTCTCACACACACACACACACACACACACACACACACACACACACACACACACACACACACACACACACACACACACACACAAATAATTATTTACATGTGGGGGCGGGACTGAAACTCATACAGTAGTGAAACTGGCTCTTCTAGAATCCTTTTTTAAATAGTGGTTATTAGCTACATTAACATGATCAAAGTGAAGTCAACACTGTCGCACAGGCTAATGTGTCCTCCTTTTAAGCAGTGGCATATTGCTCCTGTATTATCCTTAATTGATTTGCTCTGGAGACAGATGCTGAAAGCCTTAAAAAAAGGCAAAACTGAAATTGGATCATCTATTCAGCAGCAATGCACACCAGAATGCTTTACAGGGAAGATTAAAGTTTAATTTATCCTTCTGTGTTGAATCTATGCAGAGTCTACTATGCTGGCCGATGCTGTTACCAGTATTTGTACTTGTGCTTAGTGTTTCTGCGTTGCTCTGCAGTTTTGTTGCCAAAACACTGTGGAGTTTCTCTATTCATGTTCTCCTCCAGTGGATTTGAAGAAGGAGCCAAAAGCATATCAGGAGGAAGGAACAGTACTGAATGTGCCACTCACAGTCATTGTGGGCTGCACTGGCAAGATGTGTAGTTATATTTCTAGGGGAGGGCATGTCAGGGCATAACCTATAGCCTAGGGTTTCAGAAGGTTTTGTGACGATGGTCATTGACCCGCTATTAATCATGTGTGTTATCACATGATTAATAGAAAAAGGAGTGGGTTATTGGCACCAGGGGAAATCATACCACACAAAACCACACAAAACACCTGGTGGCAGTGACCCGTGCCTTTTTTCACACCTTGGTTCATGTGATGATGCACATGATTATTAGTGCGTCATTGGCCATCTCCAAAAGGGACCCCCCCCACCGCTAGATACCTAAAAAATAAAAAATACCTGGGACTCTCCACCTTGTGGTTTTAGAGCTGAAGAAGCCTCTTGGATGAGAGATGGAATGTCTTCAAAAAACTTGAAGAAGTCCAGTCACATTAAACTGCAAGAACTCAGACATAATACGATTTTCTAATTGAAAGTTCTACATTCTTGTCTGTTGATAAAGCTCATAAGATAATCAAATTTTATATTTATGGTTGCGATGTTAAAAAGTGCCCATATGGAAACAGCTAGTGTAGCGAAATCGTCAGCAAAAAAACGTGCTAGATGTAGCCGGAGTGCTTTGAGAGAACCACATCAACAATATTCACCATTCCATTATTAAGTGGCCTGGTGTGAGTGCAGCTGGATTGTCCTTTCCTACATCGTTTTTAATTCTCCTTCACATCTTTCTGAGACCTCATCAATGTTGTGCCCCTTGGTAGTAAAAGAACAGCTACCGATAGTCAAATATACACTAACTGTTATTTATATTTGTTTGAAGTTCTCCCCAATCACCCATTATTACTACGTACATATAGGTCATAAATGTCCTGTAACAAAACAAGCTGTAAAAAGTGTTTGTGAAACTCTACATTGTTATCCCTTTATGCCATAAATTTAAACCTTAATTTAAATCTTTACTGGTGTGCACTGTACAGAACAGTACAGACAGTTACAACATAATTAGGGAGTATTTGGACTGCGTTCAAGAGAATTCCGCTGAGCATCTGTGCATTTTTTTCAGATACACCAGTATTTGGTTTCACTTTCTTCGTCATTATTTTAGCATCATTGGTTTCAATTGACTTTATGGATTCTAATTATTAATACAAAATCTAAAAAAAAAGGTTTCCAACTAAAATGATGCTTGCCAACTAATGTATCAGTTAAAAGAAAAATTAATTCCATAACTCATATTATTTTGGAAGCAAAGCACGAGAATGAAAAACAAACTTTCCTGAAACCAGAACAAACATGACAAAACCTTTGGATAGATGTTGCTTGGAATTACAAATGCAAAAAAGTCAAGTTTTGATCCACCATGCAATACCATCTTGAAAGAATCTGATTGGTAACAACTTCATTTTTCATCATGACAACGATCCCAAACACACTGCCAGTGCAGTAAAAGCATACCTAGATTAAAAAAACCAAAACCCAAAACCAAAACAAAACACCAATGGAACACTATCAGTGATGGATTGGCCTCCCCAGAGCCTGGATCCCAACATTACTGAAGCGGTGTGGGATCATCTGAACAGGAAGCCTGGAGAACTATTCCTGATGACTACTGAAAGAAATGACAAGAAAGCTGCCTCAGAGAGTCCAGGCTGTGTTGAAGAATAAAGGTGGTCATTTCAAATATTGGCTTTCAAATTCAGTCAGAATTATAAAACCCTGTTTTTTGCCTTATATACTGTATTACCATATATGTTTGAACATTTCAATAAATCACTGCATCTATTTCTCATAATAGATATAAAGGGATGGCTTAAAACCTTTGCATGGTTCATTATGGTGACTAAAAATGCACACAGACAGGAGCAGAAATTCCAGCTTTATTGCATTGGCTTGTCAAGAAGGAAAAATTACACTGTACACTCTGTAATATAATTGCGTGTCAATGACTGCACTGTGGTGTTCTATTTTGGTTTTCAGTAGACAGGAGTTGAGATTCTACTGGTATGTAGAGAAACGGGTTTGAACAGGGAGTGTTCAGTAACAGAGAATGTAACTCTTCCTGGAATTTAAAGGAAAGAAAACGTGAATACATTCAGTTTCTCTGCTTATTGTAAATACAACGTGACTGTGAGCATAGAGCATGGCAGCCTGGACAGTTTCAATACTCTTGGTGTGTGCGGTCATTACTTTGCAAGGTGAGCCCCAATCTGTTTAGAAGCATGACATATCCTATTTGAAAGCTTATTTTTAGTAATTTCTTTTTATCAGTAATGTCTAAAATGTTTTCAACAAGCACTGGTGATCGATGTCGTTTGATGGAAATACAGTATGACCTGCAAGTCCGATTTGTTGACTAGAAATGATGTAAGTAAAATATGACCTAAGAATTCACAGAACTATTTGCACCTCAGTTGCGTTTACAGTTTGAAGAAGCAACTGGAACTCTAGTGTCATCTTGTGGCCGACACTAGCATCATGGCAAGATTCACTGGGATTATAATTTTTAGTAACTTGTTCTCTTATTCCTACAGGGTCAAAGGCCCAGGGTAAGCACGTCACATTTCATATATTCCATACAATCAAGTAAATGTTCTGAATATTCATACAAGTGTGATAAAAATCATCTCTGGGAGACTGTTACCGCATATCAGTTGACACCCTTTTGTCTGTGCTGTCAGAATGCGGGGTGGCACCTCTCAATACGAGAATAGTGGGTGGTCAGAATGCTGCAGCTGGGTCATGGCCCTGGCAGGTCAGTATACACCTCACATCCCATGTGTGTGGCGGGACCCTTATCAGTGACCAGTGGGTACTCACTGCAGCCCACTGCATTCTAACGTAAGACATGCTCATTTTACTTTTTATTCCGTGTTTTCACTGGAAGGATCTGCGGGAATGTTGTGTTGCAAGTTCAGTATTTTGAAGACTGAGAAGCTGTCAGATTGTTTACATTGTTCAACAGACCTCAGAGAAATCAAATATCAGTGAAAGATCTAAAAACAGCTGATGCATATGAATTAATTAGCAGGGCTAAAGTAAAAAGGGTCCTAACAGATTCATAAAATTAGCATTCACAGAGCAGCTTTATTAAAAGTACGCATCTTCTGGTGCTTGAGCCGCCCAAACGAGCAAGCGAAAATACTAATGAATTTAAAAAAGAAAAAAAATACTAATGAATTGATGGATGAATGGATTTTGTGTGTTGTGCAGGATCTGCTTTCTTCCTACTGAACTGCACCCACAAAGCATCACTGCACAGAAGGAAATGCGTGTCATGTGTCTAACTGTGGCTAGAGGCTTGTGCTTGAGATAGAGTGACAAGGTGCAAACGCTGACAGTAGTGTCAGCTAAGTCGCACGTTTCTTAGATGTAAATAGTAGAATGATTTTTTAAGGGGGGAACTGACCCTTTCTTGCACATCAAATCACCAAATCAAGTGTTTTCAAATGTTGTTTTCAAATTTGATTAATAAGCAAAAGTTGCAATATTTGCTTGTTTCACAATAGCTACCCCATATTGTGAAAATTTTGTATCATGACAAGTCTATACCAATGCATGAAGAAATCTCGTAAGCAGAGGAACACACAGTAAAGTACATTCAGACTAGTCACCATGACTTTATGTGACTTAATCAATAAATGAATTCACATAAAAAAAGAGAGTTTTCACAGGAGTCTTTGCAGCCCTGTGAAAAATTAAATACACCCCTTGATTCAGTAGCTTATAGAAGCACCTTTAGGATCAATAACTTGAAGTAATATTTTTTGTACCTGGCTGCTCCTTACTTGCTTAATTCCTGTGGAAGCAAAGGGTACTTAGTTTTTCACAGAACTTGCAAAGAATCTTGTAAAAATGTTCTTTTTTTTTCTTTTACATGATTGTACCTTCTAGATAGACTTTGTTATTATGCAAATGCTGTTGGATATTATTTAGCCTGATGCAGGAACTCGCTCTTTCTGTTTCAGTTCTCAGTCATTCACATTTTAAGTTTTGTTACAAAACTCTTTATATATTTGCTACAATGTACATGTGGAAGTCATGTGGTATAGGAAATGAGAGTTGGTGCATAATTAGGTCAAATACAAGGCTTTACCTTATAAGACTGGGCTGTGTTTGTGTAAATCTAAAAGAGAAAGTTGAATTTTATTTTATTTTTTTTACTTTTTAATAAATTTCTTTTATGTTTTATGTGTTTATTTGCATTTTGGGTCATTTTTCTGCAACAAAACCACTTTGTTAAGTTTACAAAATGATCGTGCGTTCCATTTTCATAAACGTAACCAAGTAGGAATCTCAGTTTGACTTTTGATTTCACGCAGGAAACAAGCCTCTGTGTTCTGGGTGAATGCCATGTGTCTGACTTGTTCATGCTCCAAAACCTGCTCCTTACTCTGATATTGTTGTTGTTCTCTCAACAACAGCAAGTGCTGACTGATTTTAGTGTCAAATAAGCAACACATCTGCTTAATTGACAGTCAGTTCAGCCACCGGGAATTGATCTGGACCACAACAAGTCCACCTGATGCACTGTTTGGATCAGCTTAAGGTCTCTGGAGTCCTCATTTGTATGCCCAGATTTTCTTTCCAGTCTTGGGGATACAGGCGTATATTATAAAATAGGTGCTTTTATATTGCTTTTTTATTACTTAGATTATTCACAAGGATTTTTAGCTTTCCTTGACAGTCATAGCAGAGACAGACAGGAAGGTGGGGAAACAGAGAAGAGGAAGGATATGGTGTAAAGTTGTGTCATACTGGTGTCATACTGTGTCATACTGGTGAACTGAATTCATAAATTCACGTCTTATGATGCCCAAGGTATTTGCTTCCTCGGGCATCTATCTATCTATCTATCTATCTATCTATCTATCTATCTATCTATCTATCTATCTATCTATCTATCTATCTATCTATCTATCTATCTATCTATCTATCTATCTATCTATCTATCTATCTATCTATCTATCTATCTATCTATCTATCTATCTATCTATCTATCTATCTATCTATCTATCTGTCCATCTGTCCATCTGACAGGTTGTTCTAAAATGAGAAAACATTCTACATGTATGGACAGATTTTATTATTATTGTTTTAATACAGAAACTCACTTAGTGCATGGACTCTCTACTTTGGAAGAGAGACTCAGGCTGGCCCTAATGCTCATGAAGTGAGTCGGAGTGTGTCCCAGATCATTGTCCATCCAAACTTCAACAATACATTGTACAACAATGACATTACCCTAATGAGGCTCAGCAACCCCATCACTTTCACTGACTACATCAGACCCATCTGCCTGGCGAGTAACTCCAGCCAGTTCTACAACTCCACATCCTGCTGGATCACCGGCTGGGGCAAACTTGGAAAAAATGGTGAGAATTCATTTAAGATTGTTTACTATTTACTTTTGTTATTTACAGCTTTATTTGTGTTTCAAATAAGCTTTCTAACTCTTTAAAAAGTTATCAAAGTTTTTCACAGCACAAGTCGGGTAGTTCATACATTTAGATTTGGTGCCTGAACTACTAGACAGATAAGGAAAAAAAGGACATGAAACTACAATTTGGCTTCAAGACTTTGAGGAAATGGGCTGCCCTACTACAAAGTCAGGAGGAGTTTGGATATTACAGATGAAATCTTCAGTTCACCCCTCAGGTTTTCAATGGGACTCAAGTCAGGGCTTTGTGCAGGCCAGCTAATAATGGCATGAGGCTTTCTCAAGTGACTGCTCAAACAGATGCTGAAGTTTTTATACTGTGTGCAAATTAGCTTGAGTTTGAGGTTTGACCCTGGTTATTTTTGTTTTTTCTGAAAAAAATTCTGTTTTCGTTTGTACATAGAAAAAACTGAATGCTTTCTAAAGATTACTATTATGTTTAGAAATGCTATGTTGAAAATCCCTTGCTCTGTTAAAAAAGTACTTGGGAATTTCATGGGCGGGCTAATAATTTTGTCCTTATCTGTAAATAATAATTTTTGGCACAAATTTGTTGAAAATATTTTAGAATTTGTGGGACTGGATGGCTGATTTCATGCTTTCTCTTTCGCAGAGGTTTTGCCAAGTACTACACCCCTCCAAGAAGTTCAGATTCCTGTTGTTGGAAACAAACAGTGCAGCTGTGACTACATCCCATCACCAGAAGCAAACATCACTCAGCAAATGATTTGTGCGGGACAAGCGAACAAAGGAGCATGTCAGGTTGAAAAAAAATATAATAAATAAATTTGTGTAATATGAGTTTTAAAAAATATTTTATTGCCAATTTCAGCTATATAATGTAAATATGGAGCAGCACAAGATTAAAATGTTGAATTGAGAAGATGTTAGATTCAACTCATTGTCATTGTGCACACAACGAAATGAGAGCTCCAGATCACTCATCCAGAGATGAGCATCTGAGGTCATGCAGCCATAGACCGGTGCTACCGTTTTAGACCGGCAACCCTCCGGCTGCACCAGTGCCACTACAGACGCTGTGTTACACTATTCCAGTCTCAACTCAACTTTATTTATAAAGCACTTTAAAATCAAATGCAATTGGCCAAAGTGCACAACTAAGAGCAAACAAAGCAAAAATCACAGCCATAACACAAGGAAACAATAAATAAAACCACAATCTCCTCCTTAATCTTTGTGTTTAATCCTTTCCAGGGGGACTCTGGTGGACCTTTGCAATGCAAACAGGATTCAAAGTGGATCCAGGCTGGTATTACCAGTTTTGGAATACCTTGTGCCAAGCCAGGTTTCCCTGAGGTCTACGCTCGAGTGTCTGAATTTCAGACTTGGATCACGGATAAAGTGGGAGGGGCGAATGTCGGCTTTGTGACCTTCACTTCTAGTGGCACCGACCAAGACAGCAGCTTCGTGTGTCGCAGCAGCAACTCCACCAGCAGCCCAAACTCTGGAAATTTGGTCAAGCTGGCATCTGAACTTGCGTTTGTTATCATCTTAGTGAAGATGTTGATTGACTATTTATCAGTGCCGTAGAGCAGCTTAACACTAAAAATGATGCCTGTTATCCTCTGTTTGCCTTTAAATTTTTTTTACAATGTATTTTCATTTTTAAACATTTCTGAACAAATATGACTTAATTACATTGTAGCTTGGGTTAATTGATTTGGGTGTTAGTTTTAACATCTTTCATACATCTGTAATTTTTCTTTTGTTTCAGTTTCTGAAACCATTTAATATGCAGACAAGGTGAAATGATTATTCTCCTCTGCTGTTGTTACGTTCAAGTAATTATTACTTAACAGTATGTGTAAGAATGAAAGAGAGACGCAGAATTCTATAAATATGCTCAAATGTATTCAAAACTTGTGTGTTCAAAATTTAATTTCCAATAAGAGCATTCAGTATTACTGCAGAACATCTGCTAGATCGCCATTACTTGTTTATTTTTGGCTTTTTGCTCTTCCTGTTATCTATTTTAATCCAGAGGCTTCTCATAACATTTTAAGCTTTCCCAGAACTTTGAAAAGTGAGTTTTATTTTTGTGACCTAAGATGGAAATTATGGGGTCAGGAGAAGCATTAATTTTCAAGATGGGGGTGTGCAGCAATAGGACTGACTTCACCTGTGGGCTTATGAGCTTCTGTCTTGAAGCCTCGAGACGGCCGTTTTACTCATCACCATCTTTGCTTTTTGAAAGCAGACTTCAGGGTCAAAGGATCAACCTGAAGCTGCAACTCATACACCAGGTGGCATTTTTTTTGTCCAGTAGAGTGGCTGACACCTTTATATCTGACATATATTTATTCCTGTTACACCATGGTCCATTCTAATCAGAGAAAGTGGGAATTAAGCCCTAACATGTTAAACTCAAGCTTCCTACATAAAACCTGGATTCATCAAGGGTCCTTGGAGTGCACCTGTTGTGCTTTCTCTAATTTTCTGTCATATGTCCTGTTACATTATATGTTCATAATAAAGATAATCAGAGTTTTAAGTGAATATGTCAGTGCGTGTATGAGTAATCCATGTGTGCCAAAAGCTCAGGCTTCAGACTGCTCAAAATGCTGGCTTTCTCACAGGTTTTCTGCTCCTGGACCTGTACGATATTTTGGTCATCTAAGGGCCACAGCTCTGACCTTTAATATGTGAGGGGCAGCCAATCAGAAAACAGCTGGCTTAAAGGGATGGTGGCCTTACAGTCAGAGGAATTGTTTCAGACAGAGGATCAACTGGTGGTGCTGACAAATGCCCAATATGCGATAAACAGGGATTATTTTGAACATAAGTTACATTTAGTGTGTGTTTAACTTAAGTAATTAAGTAACTTAATCATCAGCAAACAGGTGGATGCTCGAAACTCAGTTAAATCTGTAATATCCATTAAAGGCTCCTCACAGTGTCTCTTGATTCCAAATTTATATCTATAGTGAAATGTGAGAGAAAACTAGACGAATGGACATTTTGACATGCAAGATGATGAAGTTAACTGACGTCACTGTGGCTAATTAACTGATATTTTTTTTATCCTTGCTCTTTGGAGATTGGTCTCTTAATTAACCTTTTTTACACAAGTCAGGGCTTGTTTCAGGCCCCTGTGTTCTGCAAACCTTTGTAATTTCATCCACCCTCAAAAGCAAAAACAGTGAGCCAGTGGCAGAGTCCTGGCTGAAGACTGGCATTGGCAAGGGCAATCCTCTGGAAGCTGATGAAGGAGAAGGAATTCCTCTGGCAGACGGTGACGGAGGTGACTCTCAGGAAGCCAGCATTAGCGGAGGATGGAGATGGACCCCTCTGGAGGCTGGGATAGAGCTTGACAATGGTGAAAGCGATGGGACACCTCTGGGGCCTTGGCTTGAGGCTGACAATTACAATTTCCCTTACTATAATTAAAGATTTTTGCTTTGTCATCTGACTGTTTTTCTTTTGCATTGACACCAGATACTTTTTATGTGCAAACATAATTACCAGCTGAATAAAAAATCAATCCTCCTGGGATCCCAAATATGTCAGCGTTCACAAATGTTGTTCTGAACGCACACCTTATCTGAGAAAGACAGTTAGAATAGAGGTTTTTATACAACAGTAACAGGGCCATATTGTAGTTTTGTTTGGCTATTTGCTACCTGACTGTCACGGGAATTATGTTTATAAGATTCAGAATTCTTTTTGTCAGTAAACTTCTGCTTGAGCGCAATTATTCTGGCAACTGTTTGTCATTCTTGGTTTCATGGGAACTTCAAATAATGTTGAGCACTGAGAAGTAAAACACAAAGTAAAACCAAAAAAGGAAGTAGAGCATCACGCTATGGTAAATGTTTTATTCCATGGTAACAGTACAATTCATATACTGAACTTGGTGGAAACAGACCAAGGAAAATAGTACAAGTTGTGTAAAAACAGTGTGGGAATCTTCACCTGAAAAAAGGTGTTTAAAAATAAAAGCTAAGGGAATGGAGGAAGAACTTTTTTTTTAGAGTCTCCTAGCTGCAGCAACAACTCAAAAGAAAGCTTTTTCCTTCTTTCTCTTTTGCTTTCTACACAGATGTTGTAAAAGTCAGGATGTTGCTGTGTTTAATAGTGGAGCGTGAATTTCATAGAAGACATGCCCTTTTCCATGGTGATGTAATAATGGAGGGTTAGAAGTTGGACATGTTCATGTTTAATAAGCATGATTAGCTACAAACAGCGACTCTCCACCAGCAGCACTGGCTCCAGAGGAAACATATTTGCCCACGCAGGCCTGGCTGTTAGCCTGTAAGGTGAAAAAGACATTATTTAATGCACAATAGGACTCACAGCATAGGTTTGAGGTTAATAATAATTCTTTCATATCTTTATATAATACCTCCACTTTAAAAAAAAAAATTCTCCTCATATTCACACGTACCAGAGCTCTCTTGACAAACTCTTCCTGACACGCCTTTCCGTTCTCCTTCTTGCCACCCCAGGCTTTCAGGGCAGAGGCCTGCAGTGCACGGCCGTATGAGAAGGTCAGTGCCCAGGGCTTGTGCAGAGGGCACTGGTTCATGGAGTTCAGGTTGACTGAGGCCTCCTCCTCACTCTGGCCACCAGACAGGAAGGTAATGCCTGCAAAGCACTGGAGTTTAGCAACTCACTCCTTGAGTCCAGCATGCAGATTATTGATAACAATATGCAAAATTTGACAACATTTTGTCTCTACAAAAATTGGAAAAGCATGCATATCGAAAAGTGTATGTGATGTGCATCCAGAGAACCTGGAACTGCAGGGGGCACGGTGCGGCGCAGGGCAGTAACGGTTGCCATGGCAATCTCCTGGCTGCTGTACTTGTGTGAGCAAGAGTGTCCAGCGGTAACCATGTTGGGTTTGAGCAGGGTGCCCTCCAGGTAGACGTGGTGGTCGGAGAGGGCCTTGTAGACGGCAGCCAGGACCTTCTCAGTGATGTACTGACAACGCTTCAGGTCATGGTCACCATCAGGGAGAATCTCAGGCTCAACGATGGGTACAATGCCATGCTGAGAAAGGCCAGGACAGAAGGACAATGGGAGCGCACATTAAGAAAGAAAGACCTGAGAATGGCGACAACAGAGACTTTATAAATATAAAAATTACAATTCTCCTCTAGTCTGCCACCCAAATACTCTGCTACCTTGATAAAACAGTGATATATTATCTTGGAGAAATGCTTGCTGGCTTGTTCAAGGTTTCCTCATTATACTGCGTTTCCAACCAGAAACCCATGTAGGAAGTACACTCTATTTTCAAAAGCATTCACACATTCACATGGAGAATTTAAAATCCTTCTCCTAACATACAAGGTCTTGAATAATCAGGCCCCATCTTATCTCAAAGACCTCATAGTACCATATCACCCCAATAGAGCACTTCGTTCTCAGACTGCTGGCTTACTTGTGGTTCCTAGGATACTTAAGAGTAGAATGGGAGGCAGAGCCTTCAGCTTTCAGGCCCCTCATCTGTGGAACCAGCTCCCAGCTTGGATTCGGGAGACAGACACCCTCTCTATTTTCAAGATTAGGCTTAAAACTTTCCTTTTTGATCAAGCGTATAGTTAGGGCTGGATCAGACGACCCTGAACCACCCCTTAGTTATGCTGCTATAGGCCTAGGCTGCTGAGGGGGGTTCCCATAATGCACTGTTTCTTCTCATTCACCTTTATTTACTTGTTTATACTTCACTCTGTATTTAATCATTATTATTAATCTCTGGCTGTCTTCCACAGCATGTCTTTTGTCCTGTCTCTCTCCACTCAGCCCCAACTGGTCGCAGCAGATGACTGCCCCTCCCTGAGCCTGGTTCTGCTGGAGGTTTCTTCCTGTTAAAAGGGAGTTTTTCCTTCCCACCGTCACCAAGTGCTTGCTCATACGGGGTCGTTTTGACTGTTGGGTTTTCTCTGTGTTATTGTAGGGTCTTTACCCACAATACAAAGTGCCTTGAGGCGACTGTTTGTTGTGATTTGGCGCTATATAAATAAAATTGAATTGAATTGAATTGAATGTCTAACCCTAATATTTAGTGGTGAGAAAATGTCAAAACTGGACTTGTTGCACAGGTGGCATCTTATGACGGTACCACACTGGAAGTCAGAGCAACCCATTCTTTCACAAATGTTGGTAGAAGCAGTCTGATCTATGTGCTTGGTTTTATACACCTGTAGTGACTGGAACACCGGAACTCAATGTTTTGAATGGGTGAATGAATACTTTTGTATGTACACAGTGCTTTTGAAAGGCATGTCTTAATTGTTTTTTTAATAGATGCCAGGAAGCTTGTAAAATTCTGTTAAAACCGGTCAGCTATCTGTTGTGTCTTACCATCTGGCAGATGCTGGCATAGCGAGCCAGGACATTGGCATTCTCAATGATAGCAAGTCTTGATGGAGTGGTGGGGGTGATCTTCAGAACACAACGCCACTTAGCGAAGTCAGCACCATCCTTCTTGTACTGGGCGCAACGCTCATAAAGTCCATCGAGACCTGTTAAGAGGGACAGCACATATCTAATAAGTTAGATAAAGAAAGATGCTGATGCAGCGCATATGTCTCAATCTCTTCTGTGCTCACCCTGGGTGGTTGTCTCGCCGTTGGTTCCTGCCAGGGGGACAACACCTTTGTCGACCTTGATGCCCACCACCATGCCTCTTCCTTTGAGGTATTGTGGGAAAGGCTTGCCATCGTCGGTCTTCTGGTACATAGTCTCGTGGAAGAGGATAACGCCACCGATACAAGGGCTGATGCGGTCGTCAGCAGTGAAGAGGAGCTGACGGTACAGCCTCCTGTTCTCCTCAGTGTTCTCAGCATTGATGCTCTGGAAGCGCTTGGCTACACTGCCTTGAGGTTGTAGAAACACATATAAAATCAGATTAACTGTGGAAACAGTCTATTCTCAGCTGTGGTGTAGTGTATGTTTGAGCACTCATGGACACTCATGCAGAACTCTTTCAGTTCAGTTCTGAGAAACACACACTGAAACCAGCTTCAGTTGTAGCCTGATTGCAATGCTAATTTCAAAGGCTTTTGGTGACTTCCTCATCTCATTGGATGTGCTGATCTATAACTGACAGTTTAATAAACCAGCCTGTGAACAGTTTGCTGTCTCAAATAAGTAATTATTACTAGTTATTTTTCTTACCAGTCGACTCATCTGCAGCAAGGATTCCTTTGCCGGGAGCGACAATCTTCTGAGCAATATCACTGAGCTCCTTCTTCTGCTCAGGAGTGAGGAAGGGGTATGCGTGAGGCATCCTGACTCTTGATAAAATAGAGGGAAGACAAAAATTTGACATAATAATGATGTGTTTGTAAATAGGACAAAGGGGAAAGATTATATTGCAGTGCAAAGCTGCTTTTCACGGTATTGCTTTTAAGGTAACATGCATGGGAAACTATTAGATGAGAAAACACAGCATCAGGTTCACTGTGTGAAGGAAATGGTTTACAAAAAAAGTCTGGCTTATGGTTTTATGTTTTCCTGTCTGACTGCCTCTTGCTAAAAAAAATGTAACCAATTCGTGTCCTATATGCGAGTGCAGCTGTTTAAGCTAAAACTGCCGCGGTAGCTTGTGTGCTGGTTACGTACTATTCCCCAGGCACAATATGTAGCTGCACAGAGGATCCAGTGTCAGAGAACCCCCACCACCTGCCCCTCCCTCCATGCATCTGACGACCCTTGAAAAATCGTGAGCATGTCTGTGACCTGTTCCATTTTCTAACCTCTTATCCCTGACCTTTCCATTCCCCTTCACTGCCCCCTTCCCTCTCCATTCCTCTTCACTGGCCTCCTATTGCATACCTCCTCCAACTGTCACCCTGTCTCCACTATCAATACGTTGGACTAAATATACCCAGTGTACTACTGCATTCCCCGAGGTGGTGAAGGCCCTGTAGCTCAGCATGAAGGCATTGCATGAAAGAAAATCTGCAGTATCACACCCCACTGTTGACGAGTCACTCCACTTTACAGAAGACAGTTGAAACACATTTACACAGAAAAGAGAGAAATTAGTCACCACTGACCACTGGAGCAATGGAAACATTGCATCAGATAAAGGTAGGTGCCCTGTAATGCACTGAAGGAGGATCAGTCTTATTAATGCCTTAATAATCAATACTGAGTATTATTATACTATATAAAAAAACAAGATATTTCAGTCGGTCTAGTGTCTGGTTCTCTGAGGTCGAAGTCAAAAAGAGAAAAGCACACAGTCACATGTAACCAGCAGGTAGGTCTGTGGCTGAAACCTATATAGTTCTAGCTAGTCACATTAACCACACAGTTTTGTAAACTACAAGAACATGCACAACATTGTCTACATTTTTATCTCTGGTATCTAGGTCATAAGTTTCAGATTATGATCTGGTTTTAGAACATAAAAAAAGAAAGAAATTCAACAGATGACATACAAATGAATGCTATTTTTTTCATAGGTGTGAATTCATTTTTTCTTTCTTTTACCTTTGAGGTTGGGAGGAGAGCTGAGAGAAGAGAGAGGAAGGGAGAAGATCCGGCCTTCGTCTGCGACACCCCTCTAAGCCTGCTGGCCCTTGTATTTATCCTCCCATTGTGACCCCTCACATTTCAGCTGCCCAGCTATAAAAAGAACAGGATGCAACCAGAGATGGCTTGTGACATTCAGCAAGACTGGGGCTGGACAACGTGCTAGTGAGCAGCCGCTCAAAGGGCAAAGAGTGTTTCAGTGAATGGCACAAAATGTGATGGCGTAAAAGGCAGTTAGGGTTTAGGTGAAGTTCAGATAGATGGGTAGATGAGTGGATGATATTATCCAGAAATGTTTAAGGAAGAACGACATGCCTCTGATATAAGTGTTTCTTATATACGCCTTAAATTAAATTATGCATCATTCACGTGCATCCTTTACAGCCTGTGTTGTAATAAAAATACTTTTTAGCTGCAGGTATTTTAAAATGCACTGTCTCAGCAAAGAAGAGCATCTCATAACCAAAGGTCACTTGAAATAGTACGTGGAGGAAGATAAATTTGGGATAAATGTAGATAGCACTAACAGTGCACACACACACACACACACACACACACACAGAGTTGGAGAGCATGTGACAACATTACTAACCTGCTTTAAGAAATCCAAACCAGACACGGCAACACAGTGCACTGATCCTTGACCTTTTCTCAACCTTTCTTGAACGTCTTTGGTCTGCAGGAAGAGGTGAACCACCATGCTAGGCAAAGGTTGCAGGTTCCCATATTCAGCAAGTACTGCATCTTGCATCTGTTTCAGAGTCTCTTATTCAGACAGCGCGTGGGAAAGCACAAAACACACTTCTGAAAAGCTGTAAAATTTTGCACTGCAGATGTCCTTAGAGCGTCACACTTTGAGTTGTTGGTTGGGCCCTTTGTGGTAAAAGAGGCCAACTTCCTGACAGGAGGCTGTAAGCTTAACAAATCAACACGCATAGATACGAAATCAAAAGAAGCAGTTTAGTATCAACAGTTTTGTTATCTACAAAGAACAAATTTGTCACAAATCTGCACATCGTCAAATTTTCTAACTCATAGATGGGATAAGTTAGTTTGGAGGAAGTCTGGTGAAAAAGAGAAATGGACTTTATTTTTAGATGGAACTTTCATGAGGAGAATTGTCTTAGCCACATGATAAGTAGGATAGACAATCAATTTAAATGTTTTCATAAGTTCATAACATATTGACATTTTAGTATGAAAAGATTCGCACACAGTTTATATGAGCATATTCTTTTGGATATAAACTGTAAACCAAAGCTGTATTCTCAATAAGACTTCTTTGTTCTTATTTACAGTTTAAAGTGATAAACAAAGACCTTTATCTGAGTAACCACCAAGTTAAGAAGGACTGAAGTTAGACAGGTTTTATTTGAATTTTTAATAATGCTGAAAGTGATTTTTTGTGAAAGTGAGACTACTATTGATTAAAAAATAAGAGCTTGAACAAATTCAAAAGTTATATTTCTATCACCACCACCACCACAGTCTGCTGCGCCTTTTATAACAGCACTGTAACTCCTCCTCCTTCTAAGAGTTCCTCTAAGTCGTGGCTGCTTTAGCTGTAATCAGTCATCTGATAATTTCTGCATTTTGGTTTCAACATCTCCTTCTTACACACTTTCAGCAGGAGTAACACCTTACTCAGCTGTAAAAACAAACAAACAAAAGAAAAAATCACACTTTCATTTATTTTCCATGGGAGTAACACAATGAACTGGATAATCACTACTACACTATTCTTGTCAGGTAAGATAAGTTTGTGCCTTCTGATTTTGTCTTTCATTCTTCAATTATGAAAATGTGACCTTTATTTTAAAGTTGCAGGCTGAGATTCTGAACATAGCACTACAACACTTTTTAATAAATAAATAAATAAATAAATAAACCAGCAGAATGCTGTAACTAAACTGTATCATCCAGAAATACCTTTGTGATGGTCATTTCCTCATTTGCATTTTATCCTCTGTGCATCAAACTACCTGCTGAAATGTCTGATCACCTCAGGCAGTTTCTGACAAAGCAGCTTCATGACTAAATTATTTTAAATTATTTTTCAATTGCAGAAGTGCACTGAGTCTTTCATAAATAGTTTGACTAAACTAAACTCTTAATATTTAACTCATAATAAACTCTAGAAATGGATGTTAGATCCTCAATAATGCCCTAATTTCCTTTGGGATCAATAAAGCATCTATATATCTTATTCAGAGTTCATGCAATCATTATGTACACCTGATTATTTTGTGCAGAGCTGTGTCTGACACCTTTGGATGCAGGCTCAATAATCTAACTGAGGCCATAGCGACAAGAAAATGAACTTAAGGGCTGGTCATTGTGATAAAATATATCATCCATCCATTCACAAAATATATTTTTAAATAAATGTATCATTTCAGGGGGTTCATAAATGATGGAGAGTCATTGTTGAAAGTTTTAAAATGCAGAGGAAACCAAAATTCCTTATTACAGACTCTGTCATGGTGGCTATTTTAGAAAAATGTGTTGTGTCATTACCAACAAAGGGAGCATTGTTTGTGCAACAACAACAAATGGCAGAAATATCTTGGTTTCACTGATATTTATACAATCACACACTATAGATTTTAAATGCTTCTTAGGGAACGTAGATATCAACGTTACTTCTCTAAGACATTTTCTGTATTACCCGTGTGTGTGTGTGTGTGTGTGTGATGAGGCAGAGAGTTCAGGAGGACAGGATGTGTGTGCACGCTTTTGACAGAATCAAAGACAGAAAACTGAAGTCTTAAGTTTGTACTCTGAGCCACAGGGGTCAGAAAAAAAAGTCTGGCTTAAGCGCTCTCTAGTTGCAATAAAAGAAAAACAATTTCCTGTATGTGAAATTAATTAGAGTTGCTATAATTACATTATTCTGTACAGTGGATTTAAAAAAGATTACCGATGTTCTTCCTTCTTTAATTCTCAGTGTTAAATGCTGCACTTTGCTTCAATATTGAGCCTGCGGCCTGGAAGACCCTGAGCAGCTCTGCTGCTGGTTTTGGCTACCAGGTGGTTCAAAGACAATCAGAGTAAGTCAGGACATTGTTAGATTGTGTATGTGTGTGTTTGTCACAAATTCATTAAAGTGGGTTTGCAATTGCCTTAAGTTAACAAGCACTTAATATTTAACAGAAAACATATGTAGCTTATTTAATCACAGTTTTCTCTCTAGACTTAATCACTGTCCGGATTTATTTCCTTAGTGTGCTCGTCAGTGCCCCACTTGAACAGAACAGCGGGGGAATATATAGGTGCACCACTTCTCCCCCAAATTGCAAAAACATACCACTTCAAGGTAAGTAACCAGTCATTTGTGCTGAAACTCTGACAGTAAATATTTTGCCATTGAATTTCTGATGATCAGATCCTGGCATAGAAACTTGGCTAAATCAAGTCATAGTTATAGCAGACTTCTAAAGCAGATATCTCAGTATTTAACATTCAGTCCTCAAAATTTCTATTGACTTATCAATCGCTAAAACAAGAAAACAAACAAAAAAGTGAAATATTTAGATCTTCCGTTTCAAAAAGTTTTAAAATGAAAATTGAATCCCTTCCTGCTGAAAACGTATCATATTAAACAGGGAAGTGTAATAATTGTGTTTCTGTGAATGCTTTCTACACAGCACCGGATTTTGCAGCCAACATGTCCTTTGGTTTGACAATGACAAGCGATCCCACAGCACAAAACACTCTGGTGAGCGTGTCAACTGCAGATCACTGTACAGTTTTTTTTTCTTTTTTTAATCAGTGAGGATCAAAATCCTCTATCTCTGTGTGTCAAATGTCTTCTTAGAGTTTGAAAAAAAAGCAACTTCTGAGAGTCTGTCTTTTTAGTGGAAAATCATAGATGGATAGAGAGGAAAAGCTGATCCTTATGAATGTAGACTAATGACAAAGGAATGGAAGGCAGATTTGAGCGTCCAGTGAGCACTGCAGCCTGGCCTGAGTGCCACACCTCCACAGAGTCCCCACAGGGGTAGTGACATTCATTCATTCCCAGATTTACACGCACGTTCCTGAAAGAGAACGAAAAACAAAGGGAATCATGGAAGAGTGAAGGAAGAAGTGTGAGCTGCACTGAAGGCACGGGCACCATGATAAACATTCTTTCAAAAAAAAAAAAGAAATACTGAGGCGTCATGTGGGAATTTCTTTTTTCCAGATTTGTTTAATCTGATATGGAATGAATAGTTACTTCAGGGACAGGGAAATAATCAGTGTTAATCAGAACTTGTCTTTGTTTTCAGGTGTGTTGTCCATCTGTTCCAAAGGACTGCAAAAGCATCACCATGTATAATGGTGTTTGCTTACAGATAACCAGTTCTACATTTGGGCCACCAATGCCTTCTGCTCTTGAAGGTAACAGTAAATTGAGCTTGTGAAAATGTAACCATAATAAATATTGCATTTTTTACTTTTTTTTTTATATAACTTAAACTCATTCTTATAATCATTTATTTTTGTCTTTGCACAAGCTGTAAATATCAAATTAATTAAAATTGTGAACTCTGACCTTAAATGAGCCAAGTGAGGCCTGCAGTTCTTTATCTTTTGTTCTGTGACCTCCTGGATGAGTCGTCAGTGGGGGTGGTGGTGGTGTACATTTGGATAGCTTTTTGTTCATAATAACTTAAAGGATCATTTAAAAATCTTCATTTTGTATTTACTCAGCCTATTTCTGCCCAATATTAATATTTGTTTATCTCTGTGTTAAATCAGTGTAACTGTTGTTCAAACAAACTTTGGTTTCAAATTCATTGCAGTTTGTTTTTTATGCAGTTTACACAATGCAGCCTTGCAACAAAATGCCTGAAAACAATTTGAGACCTCTTAAGGGCATGATGTACTAATATTTTTAACCCATAAGATTTCCAAGAAAAGTTTTGTAGGAGACTGATGTGTTTCGGTTTCCTTCTAGGTACAGGGATTGTTTCTTAAATAATTAAAATAAATGTAAATATTGAGAGTAAGACTAATTGCAAATCCATCTCTTTGATAGAGTGCCCGCTGCAAGCAGACATCGCCTTTCTTTTGGATGGTTCAGGCAGCGTATCTAGTCCTGATTTTCGAACAATGAAGAAGTTTCTGAAAGATCTAATCAGTATTTTTCTCTCAAGTGACACACAGGTGAGACACTGCAGTCCCTCTGTCAGTTCGATCATAGCAAATCATAAAATAGTTAAATTTTTATTTGCATGTACCTCCATTAAACATGACTGTTTTATATGTTTTAAATATTTTTTCCCCTTTGTTTCAGTTTTCTGTTTCCCAGTTCTCCAGTTCACCAGAGGTTCATTTTAACTTTAAAAAATTTGACTCATCTAACTCAGTGGACGCTGCCATTGATAGAATCAGTCAACACAGGGGAACTACTTACACAGCTAAGGCCATCACACATGTTGTGTAAGGGATGCAATGAGACTGCTGAAGCACTACTGTTTTTCTTTGTGTGTGAATCTGACCACACTAAGTACTGTGTGGACTCTGTCTGATGAAAGCTTTTCAAATGGAACAATGCACTTAGACTTGTGTTTTGAAGTATTATCCCCAACCAAGGCTAATTTTAAATACTGGCTGAACTAAATTTGAAATAAAATAATATTTGGATTAGCTGGATTTGCAAAGTACAATCTTTACCTTCTTTACCCTATTGAAATTAATTACTTTTTAATTTGACAGGAAAAACGTTTTCACACCTGAAACAGGTTCAAGACCAAATGTGAAGAAAGTCTTAATAGTAATCACTGATGGAGAATCTAATGACCCAAAAAATCTCCCAGGTGCAATAGAGCTGGCAAAGAGTAAAAAGATTGTTCGATTTGCTATTGGGGTAAGTACTTCCATTATTTAAACTTGCAGAGTTTCATACTGCTGATGTGTTTCAGTCAGACTGTCAGACTACAGTCACGTGTGCCTGATTAATTCACTCATCACTGACCGTGTGAAGCAGAAAAAGCAAAATTGATGAAAACATGGGCTGTGTAGGTAGAACTATAACCAGTTCTTTAAAAAAGTGTAAAAATTATTTTACAGCATAACTGTTATCATGGATTTGGGTTCTATTTAGTGTTAGAGTGTATATGTAAAGAGTGCCTGTAAATTTCATTGTATAATGGGGTGAAAACCTTAAGTTTATGCACTGTATTTTAATAAAGTGAGCAAGTCATGTTGCATAATAGAAGAACTTAAACATAGTTTTTTCAACCCTAGGTGGGGGATGCAGTAGAACGAGAACTGGGCATCATTGCATCACCCCCCTCAAATAAATACGTGTTTCAAGTGGACAGTTTCAATGCACTTGAAATAATAAAGCAGAACCTGCGGGACAAAATTTTCTCCATCGAAGGTAAAAACATAAATTTGATATTACAGGTTTGTTAAAATTGCTGTAAATGTAAAAAAACAAAAGTGAATGATAACATTGTATTAACTTTATTGTATTTTACCTTTTAGTCTCATTTCACACACATCCTGTCACTGTACATAACTGAAATGATCAATAAATACTCAGGCACTTCTATAATCTACACCCCCCCGAAACAAAAGAAGCAAAAATCATTTGAAATTGCTTCTTGAAGCATAATGTATATTGAAATTTGCTATATTGTGTCTTTAACTCTTACAGGATCTCAAAGTGGTGGAGATTCACTGAAAATGGAAATGTCTCAAGAGGGATTCAGTGCAGCTTTTACGCCCGAGGTCATTAAAACTACCAAAAAGTCACCACACAGTCCAGTCATAGATTCACACGTGCCTGTGTCACACTGTTTATTACTTACAAGCTGAAAGACAGTTATACAGTTGAACACAGTCCAGATTTAAAATGTAAAATAATATAAAATGTATTTTCTATCCACACTGTAGGGAATTCAGATGTCAATTGTTGGCGCAAACCAGTGGAGGGGAGGCTACGTGCAGTACTCTACAGGGGGCCAGAAGGTGAAGACATACGAGGATGCGTCTTTGGAGCCTGACAGTTATCTTGGTAAGAATATTACACTTTAAACAATCTAACTCATACACGTGCTCATTCATATTTACAGCTCTGCTGTAATTCTTTTACCCAAAAATGTTGATCAGTTGGCCAAATGGACAAAATTTACAAGGACTTAAAAGCAGTCTTAATCTGTCTTCCCCCTTTTATCCACCTAAATTTTAGGTTACTCCATGGCAATTGCTAAAGCCCAAAGTGGCTCTCTGACAATTGTTGGTGCTCCAAGATATAAACACAGAGGAGTTGTGGTCGCTGTTAACAGAGAAAGCTTTGGAAAACAAAAGATTGAACCCTTTTCATTGCAGGTATGTATTTACAGTTAGGCAAGATATTTTAAAAATTATTTTTTTCAAATTAAAATGGTTCTTCTTTTTTTGTCATGCAATTCTTTCACATAGTATCCACAGAACCAGGCTGGCCAATATTTCGGGGCAGAGGTGTGTGCCATGGATATAAATAACGATGACGTCACTGATTTTATCTTCATGTCTGCCCCAATGTACACGGAGCCTGATGGAGAGGGAAGAGTTTATGTTTGCAGACTAACTGGTTTGGTAAATCACAGTTTTACATTGTGCTATTAAATTGGTCATTATTTTTTAATGACTTTTTAATGACCATAACATATTCACTCTCATCCTTTCAGTTTGTGGAGTGTAATTTTGATGATCCGTTAGTACTGAGAGGACATGCAGCTGTCAGAGGAAGGTTCGGCTCTTCTCTTGCTGTTCTGCCTGATCTAAACTCAGATGGATTCAGGGATTTGGCAGTTGGAGCACCTTTGGAGAATGATGGTGAAGGCAGCATCTACATATTCAACAGTGAAGGAGGAAGAATCAGTCCTACTTACTCACAGGTACACAACATTAAAGCACTCACAAAGATGACTAAACACATTAAGGTCAGTATCTATTCAATCTGCATCTTGGTTAATACAAATATTTCCATGTACACAGAGAATTACTGGCTCTGAGGTTCAGTCAGGACTGAAGTTCTTTGGCCTGTCAATCAGTCAATCATCGTTTGACCAGAGTGGTGATAAACTGCCTGACTTAGTGGTGGGTTCAAAGGGCACAGTTGTCTTACTGAGGTAAGTCTAAGATAGTCCAGTCACACATTATGATTGTCTATGGTATTTCTACCGTTTTTGTTAATGTGCAACCTTAATGTATACAGTACTGGTCAAAATTTGAAATGTCCAAATTATAAAAAAAGCACAAATGTTGTTTATGTAATGTAACATTAAAGTGATCTGAAATTAAGTAAATCACAATAATTAATGAAAATCTATCACCAGTGATCGATGACTTTTATTAGAATAAGGTCACATTAAAAGGTCACTAAAAGTTTATTATGTTAAAGGATCACTGATCATTAGTCAAAACATTTCCAGAGTATGCCAGCAGAGGTGCAAATTGTTCTACTGAAAGAATCAATAAATGTGGTTAGTTGAGCACCTGGAGTATCAGCCTCTATGGGTTTGATTAAAGTCTCAAATAGGCCAAAAAGAAATAACCTTCCTTCTGAAACAGATCAGTGCATTCTTGTTCCATGCAGAAATCAAAATGTATGACTTATCCAAAAGGTGTGTACTGCTTGCAGTCAACAAAGTGATGCTCTGCTGCTTATTCATGTTTGTAATCTCATTGAAATTCTCTAGTCTATTTAATGCAAGAGAGCCAGTGAAGACAAAGGTATCAATCTGATTTAGGACCAGATTTACTAAGAGTCTACATAAGTGCAGTTCCCTTACTACAGATTGAGCAACATACCTGAGAATTGTTGCTGACCATGTCCACCCCTTTCTGAGCACAGTGTACCCATCTTTTGATGGCTGCATCCAGCAGGATAACACACCATGTTACAAAGCTCAAATAACTTCAAACTAGTTTTGTGAGCATGACAATGAGTTCACTATACTCAGATCGCATCCACAGTCACCAGATCTCAATTCAAGAGCACCCTGGGGAATCGATACAGTGGAACTGGAGTTTAGGATCAAGGATGTCTAGCTTACAAATCTGCAGCATTTAAATAGTCTCCGGTGGTGGTAGAGTTAGAGTTAGTATTACAAAGCTTAAGGTCATTCATATGTCCTATTCATCATGTTCTTTTTTTTTTTACTATGTCCATTTTCAGATCAAGACCCATAGTAATGGTAAAAGCTGAGGTGTCATTCAGCCCAAACCAAATTCCTACTCACAATGCAGACTGCTCAGAACCATTGGAGAACACAGCTGAAATTTGCTTTACCATGAGCAAAATGTCAGCACTCAGTGCGGGTTTGTCATTCTCCTCACAATTTCACTTTAATTTCACACAATGCAGTTTAATTTATGTATGTATGTGCATTTGTAAACACAAGTCAAATTCGGATTTATTCCAGGACAAGCAAGGATTAATTATACCTTAACACTGGATGCCACTCGCAAGCCTTCAAAAAACAGAGCTTACATCAATGGGAAAGAACGAGAACAGTCCGGATCAGTTACTGTTGACTTAACTAGAAGTAACCTGCTCAACTATAAACTTTCTTGTTGAGGTAAAAGCTGTTAATAATATATATATAAAAAAAGTAATACAACCAATAGAGGTTCATTTCAGTACAGAAAATAGTTTTTAAAGCTAACCTAACATAGACCTCTTCTTGCAGGCCTGTCCAGAAGATGCTCTCCTTGCGCTTTCCAATGAACTCAAATTCAAGTTTGATGGTTTGCCTTCCAACACAAATCTCAGGCCAAGTCTCTCCCCACAGGCTCAAACAACAACTATTTTTCCTGTAATGACCCTGTACAGTTTTCTGCTTTTACCTTTACTTCCTGGCATTGAGGAAAACCTGTGCATTTCTCAGCTGCTTCAACAGTAGCAATGACCTTTAACTAAAAAAACACTCAATTTAAAATATTCAAGCCTTTACTTCATGAAGGGTGCCTCTGTCTAAGATCACTCAGGATAGACAGGTTCCATGCATGGAAGAAAGATACTTTAAAAAAGAGGATCAAGAATGTTGATTTACCAAGGATTTTGTTTTTAGTACAAAAAGTTTTGGTTGATGACAAAAAGTTTTTGGTTAACATTAATTAATCATCTCAATGACAAGTAAGCATCCGTCTAGCTTGAGCACAGAAAGTCAGCTAACACTATTTAGCTAGTTATTATATGCAGGTAAGATGATGATGATGATCACAGAGAATAAGTTAACAAAATCAGCATTACTTTGGAATACAGTTAGGGCCGTAGGTATTTCCTTTATTTCTGTCCATGTACTTTTGAGCTTCTGCAAATGGGGGACTGTGTATTAAAATGGCTATCATTTCTAAACAGTGAATGGAGCTCTTTTATTAAATCCCCTGAATACAGCTGATAGTCTGCACTTCAGTCACATATTTTGGTATTGTAAATCCACTTTGATGGTCTACAAACACAAAATTACAAACTTGTGGGCCTAAATGTAATTTACAACTTTGTAACTAAAGCAACACAACTATAAATTTAGCATCATAAACATAATTTGTGTGATATCGCCATCCATAAAAGATAGTTTTGACAGAAACAGTGTATAAAATCTTTTATTTTAAAGTCTTCAGTCACTGTTAGCATGCATCAGCAGACACCATTGCTACAACTTAAGACCACAGCAATGGCAGGACTGCCTGATGGCAAAAAATACAAATGGATTCCTCGATTTGTCTATATAGCATTCAAATACAATTTAATTTCTTTTGAGTTGTCAATCATATAAAATGTATATAATACTTTTTACATCATGCTCTCTTCCACAGTTAGGGTTTGAGGTCAGCTGTGGCACTGACAACAAGTGTGTTGATAACCTGAAAGTGGATTTCAGCTTCACCGGGTAAGGCCCAGTTGCAAAACTTAACCACGATGAGGTGACTGTGTGGATTGCATATTTGAAAGGACCTGAGATGTAAAACGCAGGATGCTCAACAAAAAGCAAATTTTTAATCCTGATAGCTAAGTCAAAACATCTAAAGGCGTGGTTAATGTGGTCCAGTTGGCTTCATTAGGTGGTGGCCTCCAGCTCCCAGTGGAGCAGGGTATGAGGTCGGGTGGGCAGGTATGACAATTGAATCTGAACTTGCTACTTTGTATCAGTTCATATCTCACCTTCACCATATTTTTTTTCTCTCATTGTTCAGCGTCCTTGGGTATTGTGAAAGGTGCTATATAAATCCAAGTTATTATTATTATTATATTACAGATAAAAGGATACAAAGTGCATACTTGTCACCTTGCTCATCATCAGCTGTCTGTGTATACCTTGTGCCACACAGAGATGCTGCAGTAGTCTTGTTTGGATCATAAAATATGTTTGCAGCACGAGATAAAGTTTGCAAAAGGGGAGCGTGTTCTGCCACATTTGTGTCCTTCGGCTTCCGTTTCCAGACGAGGAACCGCCCACACTCATACGTAAAGGATCAGCTCACAAAGGGCAGTGGAAACGCAGGCTGGTTCTTAAGTACAACACTGGCAAAAGCAAGCACCGGCATCTCACCAGTTGAAATGTGTTATGAAAGGAGGCCCCAGGGCAGACCAGGACATCCTGCAGAGATTATATCTCTTGGATGGCCTGGAATTGCCTCTGTGTTCCCCTGGATAAGCTGGTTTAGCCTGCTGACCCTGTAACCCAGCCCAGGATAAGAAGAAGAAAATTGATAGATAGATGGATAAAAACCAAGCCTGGAATCCAAAATAAGACCAACAAAATAACCCAAACTTGAAAATATACGTATTAAAACGTCCAACAATCAAATACAGAAAAACCTAAATTGAAACCCCACTCAGATATATTTACTAGGAAAATCCTGGAACCATGACAATTTTTGTGTCTGGTAATGTACTAGGTTTTCACCTGTTTTGTAGTTTTTATTTCTTATTTTATTACTTGGTAAACTGAAATAAAATTCGATAAACACCTTGCTGTCTCTACCATCACCAATACCAATAAAACTGTTAGCAGCCGCAGCTGTCTTTTGTGTGTTGAGCTAACCAGTAGACAAGCAACACGGTGGCATGAAGGTCCTGGGTTTGAATCCACCATCTGGTTGAGGCTTTTCTGTGTGGAGTTTGCATGTTCTCCCTGTAACTGCATGGGTTCTCTCTGGGTATTCTGGCTCCCTCCCTTAGTCCAAAGACATGCAATTAGTGGGGTTAGGTTAACTGGTGATTCTAATTTGACCTTTGTTGTGGATGGTTAGCTGTCCAGGGTGTACCCTAACTCTTGCTCTATGGTGAGAGGTGGGGTACACTACAATGTTGAATTAGATAAGGATAAGGATAATGGATGGATGGCTAATCAGTAGATGTTAGCATGCTATGTCAGGATTGGCTATGTGGAAGGCCTGTGATGGACCAAAATGTATGACTATGAAGACGAACCAAGAGGAAGAACACAACATAGGTGGCCAAGAACAGAAGCAGATGTGAACTCAAATCCACAGAAAATAGATATAAAGAAACAAACCAGGAAATGCTGCTACAAGACCATACAAAACCAGAATACAGAACCATGATCAAAAGTACAAAGCTAAAGAAAATCTAGACATGCCAAAAAATCAAAATCCTGTGTCCAGAAAACAGGGACCACGATAGCCCCCCAAGCTACACCTTTACCAGTAATCTTGTTTTCCTCTCACTTTATTCTCATCCTCTCCTCCATATTCTGCCAGATCCTCAGAGGTTAAAGTGGGCATTGATGAGCTTTTGGATGTCACAGTCACAGTGGAGAACAGGGGAGAAAACTCCTACAACAGCCGTGTTATTCTCACGTACCCAGGTGGACTCTCCTACAGGAAGTTCACCATTCAGCAGGTAAGGCATCAGGATCAAGTCTGAATCAGTTCATTCCTGATCTGCTGCTCTCACAATGCATCCAACAGTCATTTCATTTTCTAATAAAGGGAAGAATTGAGTGCAACTCCTTGGACAGTGAAGATGGTGTATCACGAGGAAGCACAGACTGCACTATTGACAAGCCAATTTTCAAGAGCAAAGCTAAGGTTTGTTTTTTTCTACACAAAATATTTTCTTGCTTCTGCACAGTATGGCAAATATAGGAGTCAGTTTGTTCTCTCTCATTCATTTCAATTCAGGCTTTCTTCATTGTCTCGTATGGCATCAAAACCAACAGTCAACTTGAGAGGAAGATCTTTGTCACTGCAAATGCCACCAGGTATTGTTCCTCAGGTACAGGTAACTCTTTATTTAACCAGTAACCCCACAGATACAGTACAAATAATTTCACTTCTCTCTTTCAGTGGAAATCAGGAGCATGCTGCTACAAGTGAACTCTACAAAAAGAAATGGATTGATGTGAAGTACAGCATTTTTATGACGTTTGAAAGGTATGCGTTCTTCTATTCAGAACAAATGAAATAATTTAAAAATTACTAAATGTTCTATTACATTGTATATATTTAATATTTAAAATATGTCTGCTTAGCTCCCTCAGCTACAACAATTTCTCTTTTGGAATCAATAATTTACAAAAACCAGCCCAGCAATCAGTCACGGTAAATATAATGTCTCTCTCTCTCTCTGTGTGTGTATACATATATATACATATATATATATATATATATATATATATATATATATATATATATATATATATATATATATGTATATATATATATATGTATATATGCTTTTTTTCACTGTGTGGTTTAGAACTAATTGTAAAGCTTGGCTATCCTTTTCTTTTCTCTTTTTAGGTTACAAATGATATCAGAGCTCTTACTTTCACTGTGGTGATCAGGGTTCCAGTGAAGCTCGGTGAAAAAGACATTTGGGAGGATTTGAGCAGTCTACAGGTAATTCTTTATAGTTTGCTTCCAAGGAGCCAGACTTTCATATAGATTTTTAAAGTGATCTTCAGCAGTAGTTCTTCAGGCATTCTGAATGTCTTTCAAAGATTTTCTTTGGACATTGGCTGTTTTTACACTCTTTTTTGGTCCAGTCCTTGTATCATACCTGTGAGTGACTTGAAGCTCAAAAAAGGCACCTAACTCAAGGGAAGAACTAGTGTTGTGTCTACAAATAACAGACAGCTTGTGATACAATTTTAATTTGTATCTTTAGGCACTTTGATACTAGAAGCCTGTCACCAAAACACATAATTTTTCCATTTCTTTAGTTGGATCTTTGACAAATAATACAGTTTGAGAGGCGCAATATAGTATTTTTTTTTTTACCAACAAGGAGATTCCCAAAGAGCTAACTGCTATTTACAGCAGATGAACAATATCTGTAAGTCAGGTTCATAACTCTATGGCAATTGACTGTTTTTGGAAATTTCTGCACACTTTATATATGACGCCCATCCTGCTCTTCTGTGAGGTTACCTTTAATACAGAACCTTGTTGTAGGTGACCAACATACTTCAAATATCCCACCATTCACAGACTTCTGGCAACAATTACTATATTAATCATATGTTGGATGTGAAGCACAATTTCTTTGCTTTTATAAACTGTTTGAATTTTTCTGATAGGACAAACCGCTGCATAATCACAGTAATTCAAAATACATTTGATCACAGCAAGTAAGGGCAGGTCACAGACACATCGTCTGGTGTTATAGGGTTATAGGGTTAGGATTTGTGTCTCCTCCTAGGATTGAAAGGATCCTTCAGTTGTTAGTCAGATGTGTAAAACACTGCATTATGGGGCCTCTTATGGAGTGATGAATCCAAATTTTAAAATTCTGGTTCAAATCAATGGCAATATGTACAGACAGGGTCAGGTGAGAGCTACAGCAGTAAATGTCCACAGCCATCAGTAAAAGATGCAGGAAGCTTTGTCATGGTTTGGGGCTCCATTTCAGCCAGTGGTGTTGGGGCTCATGCAAAAACTGGTGGAATTACACAGATTACAGAAAAGTACATGAATCATATGCATTCCAGATTGCAGACTGTCAGAGAGGAGATGTTGAAGAACCAGTTGTCCAAGGTTTTGTTCGTCAGATACAAAAAAATAAAATAGTGGTAAGTGCACCTCTGAACTCTGTAGATTTAAAAATTCATCTTACACTAGAAAGAACTTGTGTCACATTCAATCTTCTTTAAATCACCTACAGGACTGCTCTGTAGCCAAATGCAGAGAATTCAGGTGCAACACATTCATGGGAAGACTGCAGAGTAAGACATACAAAATCTCTGCAAACCTCAGTTCAGGATGGATTGAGCAGGTAATTAATAGGAAGTTTATGTTAAGTGCTAAATTTGTATTTTTTACAACTTCAATTTAGTTTAATTCATATAGCGGCAAATCACGACAGTTGCCCCAAGGAACTTTAACTCTTCCTCAGTATGTGATAGGTAAATAAGATATAATCATTCTCCTATTAAATCAAGCAATATCTAATTTAGGCTCATCCTATTTTTTTTCTTAGATTGGACTAAAAAATGCCAAATTCCTTTTGACCAGCACAGCCAGTCTGGAGTACGACAAAAACCAGTACATCTTCTTTTCAACAGGATCCAACAACAATCCTCCTGTTCGCAAGGTGATAACATTATTTTCTCTTGTTTGAGTCGCACCATAGGTTAAATTTTATTCACATTTTGTCACCTTATTGCTCAGATTGTGGCAGAGGTAGAAGTGTATTCTGAGCCAGATCTCACCAAAGAGATCATCGGAGGATCCCTGGGAGGGTTGGCATTACTGGCTTTAATCACTGCTGGCCTGTATAAGGTGAGATGCTCCGCTCACAATTTTTCAGTTAATATTGTTTTGAAAAGTTATAGTAGAACATAGCCAAAATTAAAACAAAAATGAAATCATTCACTCATCTGGTTCAGTTCTTTTCATCAATGCAACTCTAATGCATGCTTGCTGCATTTCTATGTTTTTCTTTGCACTTCTAGGCTGGATTTTTCAAGAATAAATATCAACAGATAATGACTGCAGAAGATCCAGGAGATGCACCCACAGAATAATAAAAAAGATTATATTTGTAGATGTATATTTAATCTACAGAAAGTTATAGACAAGGGGTCATCAACTACATTTGTCCAAGGGCTGGGGTTTTTTCTTAGCAGACAGTGAGTTGGCCTGATGCTCCCGTAAAGTAAAATAAATGTAATATTGTATTCTAAGTAATATATTATCATTTGATTTATAAATTTTCCTTTCAAATTTATACTATTTTTCATGATGTGATGTGCAGGTCTTGCACTTACATGTTCATCTCTGTTATGTTGATGGTTGTTATGGAGGCACTGCAATTGTGTGCAGTTGTGCTCATTATAGATATATAAGAGCATAGAAACAATAAAATGTTAAATAAGAGCAACGAGTTTATCTCTGCACAGTCTACTTTTTCAGAAGGCGTTTCTGTTGTAGATTTTTAAAAAACATGAATATAGAAACATGAAGAGTTCAGATGCAAAACCTTCTAAATCTGCTTGGACACTTTTCTTTTAAAAGAGTTTTTTGTTTCTTATCTGGACCTTATGGTAAATTTTAGTAATTTCATTTAAAAGAAAATGGTGAGGTGACTTTTATCAAAAATGTAAATAGAGTAATTTTACCTACTTTTTAAGAAATAATTTTGTTTTGAGGCCAAACCAGCAAAATCTCAAATCCGTCCTCTGCCCAGTGTGAATGACGGCAAAAGGTGCAGATATGAGACTATGACAAAAAAGATTTTGACATAGATTCACACAGTGCAACCACAATGGGCCAAAATGGCAGCACCTTTATTTTTAACAATAACAGAATAGTAGGTACTAGGCTGCGGGGTTACGTGACAACCGAGGGACGGACGCATAAAGGGGGGCGGTGACGCCGAGCCACTGAGCCACCTACCCGTCCGGTTCCCCCCCCCCCACAAGGAGACCATGTGACCCTCACAGCAAAGGAGGCTCAGCAGCCAGTACCAGTCCGTTTGATCGCTAAGCATTTTTTCTACACAAAACAAGTTTAGACTCACCTTCAGCTGTGTTTACATTCTGATCACCAACAACAAAAGCTGGTGCAGTGCAGTGCTGAAAAACTTGAAATCACATGGCCCAATCTTGCATTCTAATTGGTTCTAGGGACATGAATGCATTCATGGGCAATGGGAAATTGTGGTTGGAGGCTTTTGATAATTCAGACTAGTCAGAGACAGGTATTTAACAGGTTATGACTTGACATGATTGATTGGCGTATAATACCTGTGGCAGTACCATTCGGGGGGGTCGAATGGAAAGCTCTGGTGGGCCAGATGTGGCCCGTGGGCCGCCAGTTGACGTTCCCTGGTATAGACTCCTGATATTTTTAGGAATGAATATGATGCAGAGAAATGGTTGCATATTTGTTTCATTTAACAAAAATCAGCTTGCTACGTCTGAAATCACTCCCTTGTTCACTCATTCACTGCTCTCAAAATCAGAGGTTCCTGCCTGGTGGTCAAACCACTTCAGTGCAGCACCCTTAATACCTAAAGTATCATGGTCAGCAGTATCACATGCTGCACTGAGGTCTAGCAGGACAAGCACAGAGATGAGTCCACTGTCAGAAACCATAAGAAGATCATTTGTAACCTTCACTAAAGCTGTTTCTGTACTGTGATGAATTCTGAAATCTTACTGAAACTCTTCAAATAAACCGTTCTTCTGCAGATGATCAGTTAGCTGTTTGACAAATACTTTTTCAAGAATTTCTGAGAGAAAAGGGAGGTTGGAGATTGGCCTATAATTAGCTAACAGAGCTGGGTCAACTGATGGCTTTTTAAGTTGTGGTTTAATCACTGCCACCTTAAAAGCTTGTGGTATGTAGCCAATTAATAAAGATAGATTGATCATATTTAAGATTGATGCATTAATTAATGGTAGGACTTCTTTGAGCAGTCTTATAGGAATGAGATCTAATAGACATGACTGGTACTGAAGGTACTGAAGTTAACTGCAAAAGATCAATTGGAAGTCTAAATAAATAGTACTAAAAGTAGTGGTACACAAAGATATGTTTATGAGATCGTTATAAATAATTTTATCTCTATTGGTTAAAATTTTATTTGTGAAGAAATTTTGAAGTCATTACAAGTTAAAGTGAAAGGAATACTCGGCTCTACATAGCTCTGACATTTTGGCTACAGAGCTGAAAAGAAACCTGGGGTTGTCCTTATTTTCATCAGTCAGAGTAAAATATCCTCTCACCTTATGACAGCTGGGACAGGAGTGTAGTTAAAGTGGTTGGTGGGTGGGCTCATTTACATTTTGAGAGAAGCCAAATTAATATAATAATAAATGCATTATTGAGGCTGTCATTTTCAGCATTTACATGGATGTTAAAATCACCCACTTAAATTATTTTATCTGAACAGAGGACTAAATCCAATAAAAGGTCTGAGAAATCAAAGAGAAAATCTGAATACCAGAGATTTCTCAGGATATAGAGGATCCTCAGGATTCAAAGGTTGCTCAGGTTGCAAAAGATACTCAGGTTGCATAGGATGCACACGTTGCACAGGGCTTACAGCCGATTCAGCTGGTAGCTGGGGCTGTGCACGACTCACAGCCAACTCTGAAACTTAGGCTGGGGCTTTTGTTTTGAATTTTCCAGCTCCCTGTTTCTTTTCATCTTTGTGCTTTTTTCTGGGCGCCTGCCACATATCTAGGTCTAGTTGGACTCTGTTCAACACCAGCCTTAATGGGGGGTTACTGTCACGATCCCAGGGTTTTGAGTTTTTTGGGGGGATGTTTAAGGTTTTCTTAAATTCAAATTCATCTCTGCACTCTGTTGACACCACAGCCATTGTGCACCAGACTCTTCTTCTTCCTCCTCTCGTCTGTCCTGTCTTTCTTACATCTTTCCCCATCTTTGAGTGAACTTCTCTCCCACTTTCTGGGAAATATAGCAACTGGCTAGCAAATACACTGTGTGACAAACTGCACACAAACAGTTTGCGTGTTTGCTGATAAGTGTTCATATAACAGGCCTGTGAGAAGTTGTGTGGATAGCTAAAATAATGAAAGGCACAAGGATAACCCAGGAAAGGCCGTTTGCCATCTCTGATTCCTCCTCAGCTATGAGGGAAATGTATGATCTGCAGGCATAACGCCATCTCACGGCACCTACTACTGGTGGGAGCGGAGGAAGTGCATAAACACTCTTGCATGGTGTAAATCAGAATCAGAAATACTTTATTGATCCCAGAGGGAAATTTCTGTTGTTACAGCTGCAACTGTTTCATTTAAATGAATAAAACTAAAACAAAATAAAATACACTAAAGGTAGAAAAATATAAAAACGAAAGAGATAATTTGGCTATATACACATCTAAATCTTGTGAGTGCAGTGGCTGTGACAATAAATATAAATCTTGAGTATACTGAAGTATATATGTGTTCAATATGGGCAGTCTTTTATGTATAAGTGTATGTACAATGTATATGGACAATTAAAAAAAAATACCCTCATAGATATATCCTCATAAAACAAAATAAATCATATTTATCATTTAACATTATAAATCTTTTTTAAGACTTATTTCAGTTACATCCTCATGTAAGCACACATTAGTGGGTCTCATATTCAGCTGATAGAAACGTTGCATTTGAAATTGTCTGCCACTTTAAAAACACTGCTGCCTTTGATACTGTAAATGATACATAAAGGATATATTACTTAACCCACATTAAGTGTGATTGTGTGGTTGATGGTGGTCGGAGGGGCCGTAGGCGTGAACTGGCAGCCACGCTTCTGTCAGACTGCCCCAGGGCAGCTGTGGCTACATTAGTAGCTTACCACCACCAAGTATGATTGACGTGTGAATGAATAGTGTACAGAATTGTAAAGCACTTTGAGTACCGTGAAAAGCGCTATAATAGTCTAAGGCATTATTATTATTATTATTATATTTTCTTATGTGTTTGATCTCGTTGACCAGTGAACCCCGGTGATGTATACACTAATAGGGTTGTCTTTTCTGTGTTATTGTTCCCTTTATTTAGGCTCACATCGGTTTAATGGTGAAATAAAAACTTCCCTCAGCTGTGTTAGATCTAATGTAACGAAAAATGTAACGAAACTGTAGAACGTACAGATGTTTGTGTAAAACTGTAGAGAAAAATAAATACTCAAGTAAAGTACAGTCATGAAATATTACACTTTGTTACTTCCCACCTCTGGTTATTTCCTGTTTTGCTAAGACAGTTTTTGCCTTGTGTGCTTCTGCTTCCCTTGTTCTACTTCCCCTGATGAAACTAATCCGTGATTAGTTCTTGTTATTAGTTAATGTTCCATTTGGGTCTTAATTTCTAAACTAATTTGTGATCAGTTTAAGCTGTTTTCCCATGTGTTTCCTCTCCCATCATCACCAAATGTGCGTATTGTCTCAGTCTTCCCTTCATCCTTGTGTGTCCCTATATTCCCTATTTTCCTGTAGCTTCCTGGATTTTAGATATTTAGCTCCTGTTCTGCTTCCTGGAGTATTCTGTGTTTTTGTGAATTAATTCAGTGTTAAAGCTGCTTTAAGCTGCCTGCCTCCTGCCACATAGCTGCCTTGGCAGAGACAAAGACTCTAAAACACAAACTTGACACAGATGCTAAGGAAATGATGAGAGTATACTCAATAAACCTAAAGCAGAATACTAATGGGACATCATATACTGAAACAGTGAACTTAGGCACAAGATATGAAATGTGACAACCACAATAATCAATAAACTAAGACCCACATGGAACATTAAATAATAACAAGAATTTAGTTTTTAAATCTTAAACTGGAGTAAAATGTGAATTGGCGGTGAAGAGTAAATAAAATCGGTTCGTTTTCGGTGACATGCACATTGGGTACTTCCACAGAAGATCTACAATGGCTTCTCTTTTTCAAGATTATATACGTAGAATCAGACTACTATGAAGTATATTTAATCCAGGGCTGTTTGACCAACTCATAATACTGCTGGTCACTTACAGCACTTGCACCTTATCACATTTTCTGCGTCACAGATGGTGTGATACAGTTAAGAGTGCGTCACATGAAAAAGAGAGATCGACTTTATTTTTAGATTTCTTTTTCAAGAACAGGCTTATCTAAGTCACTTTGTGATAAATGGGGCAGATAACAATACAAATGGTTTAACATTTTCATAAATTCAGTTTGAAATCAAAATTTCTTCAATTTCTTATCAGCATTTTCCTATTTATACTATAAAGCAGAACTGCAATCTCATGAAGTCTTTTTTTTTCCTATTTCCAATTTAAAGCACATCCATTCATAAACAGAAATAGAAATTAACTGAGTAAAACCAACTTTTCAGCAAAGAATTTAGTTTCAAAACTGCCAAAAAAAACTGAAGTTATTGTAGCTCCTCCTACAAGAGAGTTGCTCTAAATGATTGCCTTACCTTTGATAAGTCACCCTATGATTTCTGCATTTCTTGGTTTCAACAACTCCTGTTCAGCAGACAGTCACATCTCACTCAGCTGTCAAAAAAGAAAAAGAAAAAAAAAGAGCACACTTTCATTTACTTTTCATGGGAGCAGCACAATGGACTGGATACGTTTTGCAACGCTATTCTTGTCAGGTAAGACAAGTTTGCGTCTTCTGATTTTGTCTTGCATTCTGTAATTATGAATGCCTGCAAACAGTGAAAATATGACATCATTATATGAAAATAAAGCTGGAAGCTGTCTTTCTACTAAATACACACACCAGATCAACATTTTTCAATCATGACATATTTCTTACTAATTAAAAAAACCGCATCATTTAGAAATACTTTTGTGATGGTCATTTCCTTATTTGCATTTTATCCTCTGTGAACCAAACTACCCACAGATGTGTGATCAGCTCAGTCAGCTTCTGAGTGTAAATTTAGCTTCAGCTAGTTTTCCATTATAGAAGTGCACTGAGTAAAAAAGTAATTCATAAATAGTTTTACTATAGTGAATAGAATTTATAATATAAACCCACGGAAAACTGTGGAACTGTATTTATCATCCGAAATAATTATTAGTTCAGTTATCATGTATAGCTTTTAGTTTTATGCAGGGATACACAAACTGAACAAAACATATTCAGACCCTGCACCCACCTTTGTTACAGGAGGCTTTTCTTTTTTGAGCTATAATGTACATTCATGTCTGTGTAAATATACACAGGAAAAATGTAACTACATATATGAAAAAGTGAACAGATGTTCTTTTCTTTAACACTACATGCCACAGTAATCTAACAGAGACTGTGGCAATACGAACTTATGGGGATATCAGTGTTATACAATATTATATTATCATATCATAAGCTGCCATTGTTGAACACTTTGCCATGCAGAAAAATAGAGGAAAACAGTAAAAGTTAGTACAATATGATGCCATATTGACTGTTCTTAGCACATCCAAAAAAGAAAGGCTCTGTTTGTAGAACAAAAACAAATACAAAGACAGTTCAGTGGAAGCCTTGTATTGATCAGACTTTGCTATGTATGGTTGCAGTGAGATGAGATTTTCACGGTAAAGTAATAATGTCAGAAAACATTTACATTTCTCTGTATTATTTTTAATATCCAAAGTCATCACATCCTCACTGAAAACAATTTCTACTTTGAGGATGTACATTTACAATATCAACTTCCCTCAGAGCCTTTGTTTTGTTATGTGTGGATACAGCACATATTGATGAGTCTGACAGTTCAGGAGAGCAGGAGAGTCCGCATGCAAGTAGGATTCCAGTTGTTTTTTTCAGTACTGTAAATAAGCAAATGTATACAGTACAGCAATAGTCAGTTTTCATACTGCAGTATATACTGAAACTAATTGTATATAACTGCAGCCTTAAGCTGTGACAAATTTACTTCAGCGTTTTAAGTGTCAGTATTTTGCTTTTGACAAATGGAGGAAAATATAAGAATCAAAGATATCATGGCTTTAAATAAGGTTACTGACATTCTTCCTTCTTTAATTCTCAGCACTAAATGCTGCCCTTTGTTTCAATATTGATCCCGTGGCCTGGAAGACCCTGAGGAGCTCTGCTGCTGGTTTTGGCTACCAGGTGGTGCAAAGACAATCAGAGTAAGTCAGGCCATGCACTGTTTTGTTGAATCTGGGTTTGCAACCACATGTTTAAGATTACTGCTATTTACTTTTTGAACAACCATCTCTTTTATGTCCCACTGAAATTAGTAAACAAGCATACAATACATAAAACATATGAAAACATATGTGGTTTATTGAACCACAGTTTGCTCTCTAGACTTACATCACTGTCTGGATTTATTTTCTTAGTTTGCTCATCAGTGCCCCGCTTGAACAGTATTCACAAAATGGAAGAGGAAAAGTATATAACTGCTCCACCACTACTCAAAACTGCCAAAATATACAATTTGAAGGTAAGTAACCAGTCATGTCCTAATGTCCTGAAACTCTGCCATCAAAGAGTTAGTTCACAGATTCTGGCACAGAAACTTATAATCAAATCATAGTTACAGCAGATTTCTAAAGCAGATATCTTTGTAACATTCAGCCTTCAAAACTATTATTGACTCACCAATTGATGAAGTAAAACAAGCAAGGAAAGTCATTTATTAAAGATTTACTTTTCAATTTTTTTTGAAAGATTCAAAGTGAAGTAATAATGACATTGAATTCCATTTTGCATTCTTTCCTGTTGAAAAGTGACATTAAAAGTTCCTGGTTTATGTCCGTTTACTGTTTACAGAAGATAATCTTTATAGTAGCTGCCAAAAGGGAAGTATATTAATTGTGATGCTTTGCAGTCATCACTTTCACTCTTGGTTTCTTCCTTTCTCAAAGTTTTTTTTAAAAAAACAAATATGGTTTCAATACAGCACCAGGTTTTGCAGTCAACATGTCCCTTGGTTTGACAATGAAAAGTGATCCCACATCACAAAACACTGTGGTGAGTTGTGAAGTGCATTACCAGTGCTTTGTTAAAATCTCCGAGGACCAAAATCCTCTGTGTGTCAAATGTCTTGGTATAGTTAGAAAATGCACAAAGGTCATTCAATGAAAAATATGTGTTCATCACACCTGTCTCCCACAAAATCAGCTGATTCTTTGGCGGTGCAATAATGTCCGCATATTTAATGAAGCCATGCAAAATGTTATCTCTATATACATTTTCCAGTTTATAAATACTCGTATGGGACATAGGGCAATTACACTACATTGCCACAAGTATTTGCTTGTGTGCCTTCACATGCAAATGAGCTTGAGTTCCATCCATATGATGTCCGCCCACCCTTTGCAACTATAACAGCTTCAACTCTTCTAGGAAGGCTTTCCGGAAGGTTTAGGAGTGTATTTATGGGAATTTTTGATCATTCTTCCAGAAGTGCATTTGTGAGGTCATTCACTGATATTGGACAAGAAGTCCTGGCAGTATCTCTGCTCTAATTCATCTTAAATGTGTTCTATCGGGTTGAGGTGGAGGCCATTCAAGTTCGTCCACAGCAAACTCCCTCATCAATATCTTTGTGGACCAGTCGTGTTGGAACAGGAAGGGGCCCTTCCCAAACTCTTTCCACAAAGTTGGGAGCAGAAAATGATCCAAAATGTCTTGCTATGCTTCTTGATCAGCCACATGAAGTTTGGAGGTCTGTAGCAATTGACTCTGCAGTAAGTTGGCAATCCTTGTGCACTATGCACCTCAGCATCCACTGACCCCCGCTCTGTCATTTTACATGGCCTATCACTTCATGGCTGAGTTGCTGTCATTCCCAATTGCTTCCACTTTGTTATGATACCACTAATAGTTGACTGTGGAATATTTAGTGGTGAGTAAATTTCATGACTGGACTTATCGCACAGCTGGTATCCTATCACGGCACCACCCTGGAATTAACTGAGCTCCTGAGAGCGACCCATTCTTTCACAAATATTTGTAGAAGCAGTCTGCATGCCTAGGTGCTTGGTTTTATACATCTGTGGCCATGGAAGTGATTGGAACACCTGAATTCAGTGATCTGGATGGGTGAGTGAATACTTTTGCCAATATAGTGGATATTGGATTGGGCCTAAATTCATGTTTTACATATTTAAACTGTGTTAAAAAGACAAAAACAAATGTGTTTTTCAGCCTTGAAAACTTAATGTGGCTATGTCATGTTACTTAAGAAGGTATGAGGGTTCGAAAAGGCTGGAACAATATGCAGTTAAATTTTTTTTTAACATTGCCAAATTTTGATCCACGCCCTATATATTGAGGGCCTGTAACTTGGAATATTTTGATAGGACCAAGGTAAAATTTTGCATGGCTTCTTTAATTAAAGTCATTTTTTTTAAATCAGCAGATCTTTAGGGCTTATGAGATTATTATTTTTTTGTTTGTTTGTTTTTCAGATTGGTTGATCAGTTTATGAAAAAAAACTAAACACATTCCCACACTCAGTATGCTGAGTGTGGGAATGTGGGTTTTTTTCTCCAGATTTGGTTGATGTTATATGGAATGAACTATTGTTTATGTGACAGGGACATAATCAGCTTATTATATTAATGACAACTTGACTTTGTGTCCTCTCAGGTGTGTGGTCCAACCATTCCAAAGGACTGCAAAATTATCACCATGTACAATGGTGTGTGCTTTCAGATGGACCGTTCTAACTCACATGGACAACCCGTACCTTCTTCTCTTCAGGGTAGTTTTGGATTTTATACTTGAACATAGTGTTACAATTATTTGTCTTTGAATCTCAAATCAATTAAAATTGCACTGAGACTTTACCTTATATATTAAAACATAAATCAACAGTTAGTCAGAAATATCAATGGAGCAAATAGACACTCAATTTTTTGAAAGATGAGATTACTTCAGTAGTAGAGGAGAATGACTCCAAGCTAAATGTATGACTCGTATGATTTGGTGGACTAAAATTGGCAGACAAGATCAAACCTGCAGCCATGGGCTTGGATGCATATACATCGCAAACTGTATATGCTAACAATGTTTGGGGGCCCCTAAAAATATGCCACAAAATTTCATCAATTTTTGGTGCAAAACCTTTTGAACAAAACCTCCCTCCACTTATTGGTGGGCGAGGTAATAAAACTAAGCTTATTTGTTTAGTACACAAGTTATGCAAATTGAAAGAAGAGGTTTTTTTTCAAAGAAAAAAAAGCTTATTTTTGTAGGAGACTGAGAACTTTTGACTTCCGTCTAATGCACAGGATTTGTAAGCTGTTCAAAAAATCATCACTGTTGAGGTTGTTACAAGTAATGTATTACACATTACTTTATGTTAGTTAAGTACTCACTGGAGAAAGTAATTAGTTTCCCTACTTGTTACATAAATTTTGTGTTACTCCATAACCTGACCTGAAATGCACTGTCACATACTGACCATGTAACAATGTGAAACTTAGGATGCAGTCCCATACATTGACACAAATTCCTATTCTAATGAGAACATACAGAGGGTCCTTCTTTTAGTGCTGTAACTCTGAACACAAAGCTGACAACGCAAACCACAGTTTAAAGGTGAGACTTGATAGTCACAGTGATTCTCCTGTAGAAACAGGTACAGGTAGAAATGGAGGTTACAATGCTATAAGCCTCACTGCTCATCACTGCCTTTGTTACCTGTTGAAGATCAGGCTCTGGCAGCTGGGCTGGGGTGTGCATACACTCAGCTGTAGTTGAATCCCTGGCTTTGTGTTAGCATGCTGTTTATGCAGATGTGATGATGTTGCACTAACAGTATAAGGCAGTTGTTTCTGTCCAGGACAGAGTTTGGATTTTACCATTGCGCTCATGCTCTTTCATCCAGTAAAAGAAAAAGTAGGGTACACCCTGGACTCTCTAGACTGTTTCAGGGCTAACACACAGAGAGAATCACCACTTAACCTAACCCCAGTGACTGCATGTCATTAGACTTTGGGAGGAAGCTCAAGTACCCACACAAACACAAGTAGATTATGTAAAACCACCAAATGGATGGCTTGAAACCAGAAATTTCTTGCTGTGAAGCAACAGTGCTAACCATTGTGCCACAATGCTGCTGGACCTTTTTTTAAAGATATAATTTATTAAATATAGCATTTCAAATATGTTTACATTTAGCATTCACCAAGTATATGCACTCTGAAATGTTTCAAGGGGACAATAATGAGAAGTTTGTAAGCATGTGGTATTTATACTTCATTTACTGAGAGGCTCAGATTCCTTTTCCTTGCATGACATGTGTGCAATGAAAAAAGTTTAAATTAACCCATAAAATTGAATTTAATTTCTAATCTGTCTCTTTGATAGACTGCCCGCCACAAGCAGACATCGCCTTTCTGTTGGATGGTTCAGGCAGCATATATGGTCTTGATTTTCAAACAATGAAGAACTTTGTGAAAGATTTAATCAAGTCATTTATCTCAACTGATGTACAGGTGAGACACTGTAGTCCCTCTGTCAGTGAAATCATGCTGCAGACATAAAATCATTAGATTCTTATTTTTATTATCCTTTTATATATTTTCTCTCTTTTTTCAGTTTTCTGTTACACAGTTCTCCAGGTCACCAGTGGTTCATTTTTATTTTAAGAAATTTTCCTCACCTGGATCGGTTGATGCTGACATAAATGGAATCAATCAAATGAGTGGAACTACTTACACGGCTCAGGCCATCAGACATGTTGTGTAAGGGATGCAATGAGACTACTGAAGCACTACAGCTAACTTATTGTCCAGTCTTCCAGTCCAGATTATTTCTTTCTTTGAATTTGACCACATTATGTACTGTGAGGATTCTGACTGATGCAGGGCTGTCAAAAGAAACAATGTACACAGACCTATGTTTTGAAGGACTGTCTATACAGTGGATGAGATGGCCCCAACAAAGGCTAATTTCAAAACTGGCAGAGCTAAATTTGAAAAAATAATATTAGCTCAGTAATGTTGAAAGATAATTTAAAAAAGAATGATGCATGCTGAAACAATAACCAATAATCAATAATCATTCATGCAGTTTACCTCATGAACTCAAGATGCACATTAAAAAGGTGTTTTGTGTTGAAATTTGATTTCTTTCTTAATTTGACAGGGAAAATGTTTTCTCACCACAAAGTGGTTCCAGACTGAATGTGAAGAAGGTCTTGATAGTTATTACTGATGGACAATCTACTGACCCGTATAACCTGGGAGGTGCAGTACAGCTGGCAGAGAGTAGAAAGATTGTTAGATTTGCTATTGGGGTAAGTACTTCCATTATTTAAACCTGAGAATGTTGAGTTTCATACTGACTCATTAGACCACCAGTCATGTTGGTCAAAGGAGGAATGAGAAGTCACTGTCAAGACAAGTAAGCTCCTTAACATGTGTGGAAGGTTTCACCCCAAATCCAGCACCCTGCGACTGTACGCTAAACAGAAGGAAGGTGGCCGAGGACGAGTGAGTGTTAGACCCACTATCTTAGACGAAACAAAGAAGATTCATGAATACATCAGGAAGATGGCCACAAAGGATTATGTGCTTAGTGAGTACCTCAGGCAGCAGAAACCCGAGAAAGAAGAGGAGGAAGAACAGGAAACTTCATGGAAAGGCAGGCCTCTGCACGGCATGTAGTAACGGCAACATCAAGAAGAAGGAACACGAGAAACTTGATGAATACCAAGGGCTCAGAAAGGAACTGGAAATGATGTTGAAGATGAAGGTAACAGTGGTCCCCATGGTAATCGGAACACTCAGGGCAGTGAGTCCCAAACTTGGAGAATGGCTCCAGTAGATTCCTAGAACAAAATCTGAGATCTCTGTCCAGAAGAGCGCAATCCTGGGAACAGCTACCCTTAGGCTCCCAGGCCTCTGTTAGAGGACCTGAGCTTGGAGGGGAAAAAAGACATATATATATATATATATATATATATATATATATATATATATATATATATATATATATATATATATATAGTCTATAAAGTGTATTTAATTAAATCAAAGCCCATCTTGCTCACCTTGCAAACTTGAAATGAAGCCTCTTAAATAAATGTAAAAGCAGAATTATAGATAGAAACTGTTGTGATTCCAGGGTCTTGGACACAGAACTTTATGTTTTTTAGACTTCTAACTAATTAATTATATTAGTTTTATTTTTAGTTTGCATACTGTTTATTTTTTCTAGATTATGGATTCCTTTGTATTTGTTTCTCGTTAGTGGTGTTGACTGCCTTATTCATTGTTGAGTTGTATTTTCTTTGTATGGTGTTTGAGCTTTGCATTATTTGTCTTGTAATAGAGTCTTTGGTTTTACTCTCGGTTTAGTTTTTAGGGATTTAGTTCTAGTTTCCATTTCCCTCATGTCTTGTCTAGCTTTGGTCCCTTTGTTAGGTGTTGCCATTATGTCACTTCCTGTTTCATTTTGCCATCCCCTTGTCTTGTATGTTCAGTATTCAATTACTTTCAACAGCCTTCTTTCACCCATGTTGTTCCCCACAGTTGTTATTATTTTCTTGTGTATAAGTAGCTTCAGTTTCCTCACTGTTTTACTTGATGCATTAGTTATCACATCCCATGATGTTTCATTGTGTGACAACTCAGACATATATTTAATAATCCTAGGTGGGCAATGCATTTATTTACTCTTCTGCAAACCGAGAACTGAACACCATTGCGTCGTCTCCCTCAGACAAATATGTGTTTCAAGTGGCGAACTTCAATGCACTTCAAATAATAAAAGAGAATCTGCAGGACAAACTCTTCTCCATTGAAGGTACAAACTTAATGTTGCAACTTTGTTAAAATTCCTGTAAAAAAATATTTTAATTATTACATTGTATTAAAAATTACTTTCAGTGGCTCTCTTATTCACAGGGTTTTTATGCCCTTCCCAGAGGGATTCATGTCTCCTCCTGGAATTTAAGCAGTTATGTTTCTTTTGTTGTAGAACCCTCTATCCTTTATGTCATTTTACTGATTAGTGGCTCATTTCACGCCAGATGTTCTGCCAGTATGCATTAGTGAAATGAACAATAAATGCTCAGACACCTTTATAAAAAACAGGAAAAAAAATCCTTTGAAATTACTACTTAAAGCAGAATGAAAGAATAAAACTTGTACAATGGAATTTGTGGTATTGTGTGTGTCTTTTACCTCTTCATCTATTTTTCTGTTGCAGGATCTCAAAGTGGTGGAGAGTCACTGAAAATGGAAATGTCTCAAGCGGGATTCAGCGCAGCTTTTGTGCCTGAGGTAATTAAAACTACCAGAAACAAGATTCACACGTGCCTGTGTTGCACTTTTTTACTTAAAAGCAAACAGTTATACAGTTAATTCAGATTTTAAGTGTAAAATAAATTATATATGAAATGCATTTTCTGTCTACATTGTAGGGAATTCAGATGTCTATTGTTGGTGCAAACCAATGGAAGGGAGGCTACATGCAGTACACAGCAGAGGGCCAGAAGGTGAAAACATATGAGGATGTGTCCTTTGAGCCTGACAGTTATCTTGGTAAGAATATTACACTTTTCACAAACATGTGTTCATGCAATTCTTTCATCCAAACATGTCGATCAGTTAGAAAAATTAAAAAGGAAGAATAAGGAGTCTACATCTGTCTTCCTCCTTTTGACCACCAAAATTTTAGGTTTCACCATGGCAATTGCTAAAACCCAAAGTGGCTCTCTGACAATTGTTGGTGCTCCAAGATATAAACACAGAGGAGTTGTGGTAGCTGTTAACAGAGAAAGCCTGAAAAACCAAAAGATTGAACCCTTTTCATCGCAAGTATGTATTTACAGTAAGACAGATGTAAATGACATTGTAAACTAAACTTAATAAGTAAGGATATTTGTAATTGTTCATTTTTTTTCTTTTTTTTTTTTAAATAACAGTGTGTCTTGGCAATAAATCTTATCCCACTGGAAAGCCTATTTATTTCCCCTTAAATGGTGCCATATTTTTAAGGAAAATGCATTTGTGGGTTGAACAGTAGAGTTGAGTATGTTGGCTGCAGCCATGGAAAACTTGAAAAATCTTCTCTGTTAATGCCAAACAGCTTATTCTGCTACTAACTATTGCATATTATATTTATTGGATTGGATGATTGAAGTCTGAAGAAACAAGACATACCATAATGTGGTCGTGCTGGTCAATCTGGCATGAAGCTGATGCCACAAGTGTTGAATGGGTTTCAGGTCAGGACTACAGGCAGGCCATTTCATTTTCTTAGTTTTCATATATATTCAATAGAGTAGTATAAAACCCCACTCTATCGCTGCAACCATTGTCAACTTAAGAGGAAAGAGTTCCTTCCCAGACTGTGGAGATATGGGCTTGCAACTGGTTGCAGAATCTCATCTTGATATTTCTCTATATTGAGATAGCCTCCAATGATGAGAAGCCTTGTTTTTCCAATGAGGGAGACGCTGCCCAGGACATCACACTGCCTCCATCCATGTTGTCTGTTTCAGGATTCGACAAATTTTTCATGGGCTTAACCCACATACTCAACTCTGCTGCTCATCCCATGCATTTTTCCTTAAAAATATGGCGCCATTTAAGGTGAAATGAACAGGATTCCCATTAATTGTTTTTTAAATTTTAACATTTATTGCCAAGAACCACTGTTACAACAAAGAAATAACTAGCCAAACACAAATTTCCTTATTATTTTTGTAAGTTTTTAATTATTTTCTCAACGAAAAACTGTTGTTATTTTCCTTTAAATGATTCTTTTCATCAATAATTTGTTGCTTACACAGTATCAGACTGGTGAATATTTCGGGGCAGAGGTGTGTGCCATGGACATAAATAATGATGACATCACTGATCTAATCTTTATATCTGCCCCAATGCACACGGAACCTGATGGAGAGGGAAGAGTTTATGTTTGCAGATTAACTGGTTTGGTAAATCACAGTATTTGATGCCCTGCAATTACAACTGATCATTTTATTTGTCAACTTTTTAATTTTTTAATGACTTTTTAATAACCATAACAAATTCACTCTCCTCCTTTTAGTTTGTCGAGTGTAATTTTGATGATCCGTTAGTACTAAGAGGAACTGCGGCTGTCAGAGGAAGGTTCGGCTCTTCTCTTGCTGTGCTGCCTGATCTAAACTCAGATGGATTCAGGGATTTGGCAGTTGGAGCACCTTTGGAGAATGATGGTGAAGGCAGCATCTACATATTCAGTGGTGAAGGAGGAAAAATCAGTCCTACTTACTCACAGGTACACAACATCAAAGAGTTTACAAAGATGACTAAATACAGCTATCATGTAAAGTCAATATATCTACAGTCTGCAGCTTGATTAATAATATATTTCCGTGGACACAGAGAATTACTGGCTCTGAGGCTCAGTCAGGACTGAAGTTCTTTGGCCTGTCAATCAGTCAGTCGTCTTTTGACCAGAGTGGTGATAACCTGCCCGACTTAGCAGTGGGGTCAAAGGGCGGGGTTGTCTTACTGAGGTAAGTCCAAATTAGTTTAGTCATGCATTATTGCTGTCTATGGTAATTTGACCATTTTTGTTGACGATCATAAATGATAGAATTATACACGATGTGATGTGATTCATGATTTTTAATTGAATAAAATTGGTATCTATTTTTCTAAGGTCACTTTATATTACTGAAAGTTTATTTTGCTACTGACCATTAGATTTTTTTTCCAATTATGTTACTACAAGGTGAAAATTGTTCTGTGGATTAAAGAAGCACAAAATGTGTTTGGTTAAACACCTGGATTAACAGCCTGTGTGGGTTTGATTCCAGTCTCAAAATATGAAATGTATAACAATAAATGTAATATGAAATGTATAACAATAGCCTTGTTCTATCAAATGATTTAACTATAGTTCAGAAGTGCTAACCTGTTCAGATAGTAATCATTTAGCCCATTGAGATGATACAGTTGCATCTTTGGAACAGATGATAGGGACAGAAAATTGTTCTGCATAGATTTCCCATTAGAAAGAATTAGTGATTTAAGATGAAATGATTTACTTTCATTTACAAAATTTCAGGTCAATTTGATGTAATATTAAATTAAAACAAATGTGCTTCTCTATCAAAAAGGATATTTCGAAGTGACTCAAAACCTTTGAGCTGTAGAGGTTTTTAAAATATGAAATGTTGGTAGAGTAACGGAAAGATTACAGTTTTGGGAAGTCTTGTTATTAATTTGGGCCAGAACACCATAATTAAAAAAGCTAAATGTTGTTCATGTTTCCTGTTTTCCAGATCAAGACCCACAGTAATGATGAAAGCTGAGGTGTCATTCAGCCCAGACCAAATTCCAACTCAGAATGTGAACTGCTCAGAAACACTGGAGAACACAGCTACAATCTGCTTTACCATGAGCAGAGTGTCTACGGTCAACACAGGTTCATCATTCTCCTCACTTTTTCTAAAGCACAAAGCCACTGCCCATCAGTTAATTTTGTGTGTATGCACTTTTGTAGCATTTAAATATCTGATTTATTGCAGCTCAAGCAAGGATTAATTATACTTTAACACTGGATGCCACTCGCAAATCTCCAAATAACCGAGCTTACATCAGTGGGAAACAACGAGAGCAGTCCGGATCAGTAAATGTTGACTTAACTAGCAAACAGTGTTCAACTGTAAAATTCCATATTGAGGTAAAACCGAATAACAACAACAGAAAAAATAAAAACTAACTAATAAAGTTAGTGAACAGAAGATTTTGATTTCCATGTTATTTTTAAGAATCCTACAACACTGAATCCAAACCTAACACTGCTCTTTTTTTTTGCAGGCCTGTCCAGATGATGTTCTCCTTGCACTTTCCAATGAGCTCAAATTCATATTTGAAGGTTTACTCTCAAACACAAATCTCAGACCAAGTCTCGCCCCACAGGCTCAAACAACAGCCATTTATCATGTAAGTGACCTTTGAAAACACCTTATTAACTAGACATCTGAGCCTAGCCTTCATGAAGTGCAGAAAACAACCTTAGCTTTGACCTTAACTTTTCTTTGTTGTTGGCATGCAATTGACCAGTACTTAGTGAAGAGACTTCTACTGAAGTACTGGAAGTAAATAAGTCAGCATTACTACAGTGGCATCTTGCTGCCATACATGCAAGCTGTACAAAGAACTGTTCAGTTTTCTACTTAACACCTTTTCATTTTATCGTATCTAGCTCTAGGTTTGAAACTGGGGAGCCTGTGAAGGTTCTCAGCTGCTTCAACAGCAGTGACAAATGTCAACTTTGTAAAGAAAACAAATTTAAAATACACAAGTCTTTACCTCACGATAGATAGGTTTGGATATGCAGAAGATTGAGATGTTTTTCAGAAGTGGATCAAGAATATCAAGAGAAATTGTGTTCCCTGAAAAACAAACAAACAAAAAAAACCCAGCAGGAAAACATAGCCATAGCTAGATGGCAGAACACACAAAGTGGTTGTTGGACTCACCTATACAATGTGAAATAAATAATATATAATCTAAATACTTTTTCTCTCGTGTTCTCTTCCGTAGTTAGGATTTGAGATCAATTGTGGCACTGACAAAGAATGTGTTGATAACCTGAAAGTGGATTTCAACTTCACCAGGTAAGGCCCAGTTACAAAACATTTTAGATTTAAGAGGCTGCACACAAAAACTGTTCATGAAGTAAAAAACACTGATATCTGTGGACAGATTATTATTCAGTCTGTATTATCTAGTCTAAAATAGCACACAACCCACAGTCAGTGCATTATAGATCTGCCCTGTTAGTGGCATTGCTTTTATACAGACAGACATTGAACGGTCATTTAAAGCAGTACTTAATACAACTGTTCAGAATTTCACTCATAATTATTTAAGTGATTTGCTGAAAATCATGTAAACAAGTCAAAAGGCATTCTCCCTAAAGTACCTGTTTTGGCACCAATTTGTAGTTCTAATTTCTGCTCGACTTTTGAAAAATTTGCAGTAAAATTTGATCAACAGTTTATTGTCCCTCAAAATAAATTTTAAGCACTTTGGTATTAGCTACTGTGAGCCTACCACTTGTATTAGAGGCCATAACAGTTTAGTGTTTTGCGGATCAGGCAGCTGTTGGAGTGGAGGTCCTGGTAGTGTCACGGCTGGTGCTGGCAAGGCAGGGAGGACCCCAAAGCAGGACGCAGGACGAGAGTGGACGGGTGCTCAAAACTTTATTTAACGGCGGGAATGCCAGATGCTGGGCAAGGCCAGCTACACAAAAACTAACTCAAAACTCAAAAAAATCCAAATACTCGAAACCCAGGAAACTAAACACACAGCAGTCATCAAACCGATGAGAAGACAACAAGGACCCGAACAAAGAACAAAGGAAAACCAAGGGCTTAAATACACACAAGGGGATTAAGGCAAGTGAATACATCAGGGGACAACAGGTGAACCAAATGAACCTAACGATAAGGGGAGTAAAACTAAACACAAAGCACAGGGAACACGAGACCATCAAAATAAAACAGGAAGTGACTCAGGGGAACAGTGACGCAGACTAGACACGAGACAAGGAACAAAAACACACCAAAACCCCACAACAAAAGAAAACCCTGAGAACAGACCAATAAAGGGAAAAAAACCAAAACCGCAGGGTCCCCAAACCCCGGATCATGACAGGTAGTTTGATCCCCAGTTGACAAATCTAGCTTTAGGAACATGGAACATCACCTCTATAGGGAGGAAAACACCTGAGCTAATACTTGAGGTTAAGAAGTACCTGCTAGACAGTCAAGCTTGCCTCGGCACACTGCTTGGGCTCTGGAACCAGTCTGCTGGAGAGGGGCTGGACTTCGTACTACTCTGGAGTTTCTATCAGCGAGAGATGGTGGGAAGGGGTGGGCATACTTGTATCCCCCTGCTTTGATTTGGGTCCTGATTGCCAGTGTACAAAGCCCTCATGGAGTTCCTGTGTGGGGTGCTTGAAGGCACCTTTCTCGAGGAGTGCATTATCCAGCTGGAAGATTTTAATGCCTATATGGGTCAATGACAGTGTGACTTGGAGGACTGACCTTCCTGATCCGGACTTCTGTGCTAACCATAGTTTGTCAATAATTAACACTGTTCTTGAGGATATGAATGTACTTGGCGACAGGACACCCTAAACTGCAGGGAGGGGCTGAAAGTAGAGTGATCTCCATAACGAAAAAGAGCCAGTTGAAGTGGCTCAGGCATCTGACTAGGATAGCTCCTGGATGCCTCTTTTGGGCATCTCCTACCTGGGTCTGTCCAGGGTCTCCTTCATGATTATGAGAGACTATGGCTCTTGGTTGGCTTGGGAGTGTCCCCTACCATGAGCTTAAGGAGGTGACCAGGGGGAGAGAGAACTCTCGGCGTCTCTGTTGCTGCTGCTGTGACCCAAACCTGGATAAACGTCAGAAAATGGATGGATGGATGTTAACCTGTTAACAGTAGGCAATCGCAGCTGATGCACCTGCGACCTGCTCTTACTTGCTATGAAAAGCTGGTTAATGCCAAATGTATCACTGCTGAAATGTCTGATTAAACACACTTTGAATTACCGTAATTATGCAACCATTTGTCCTATCAGAAAAATTCAAACAGTTTACTGTACACCTAACACATGATTATCACAGTAATTGTTGCTGGAAGGCCACGACTCATGACGGGCTCATGGTAAATGAAGGGTTAATACCTTAAATTTTCATA